>CM038680.1:240386046-240894054 GCA_021605205.1 Aegilops longissima | reverse complement strand
GGAACATAACACGGTTTGGCGGAAACTAGGGTGGCAAGAGTGGAACAAAACACGGGGCATAAGGCGAGCCTTCCACCCTTTACCAAGTATATAGATGCATTTATTATAGCAGATATATATTGTGATATCCCAACAAGTAAACATGTTCAACAAGGAACAACATACCCATGTTCAACAAGGAACATACTTCAACTTCACAACAACTAGCAGCTATAAGAGGGCTGAGCAAAGCGGTAACATAGCCAATCAGCGGTTTGCTAGGAAAAGATGGTTAGGGGCTGACATGGCAATATAGGTGGCATGATAAGCAAGTGATAGGCATCGTAGCATAGGCATAGCAAAGAAGCGAGCATCTAGCATAGCAAAGATAGAAGTGATTTGAGGTATGGTCATCTTGCACGCAATGTTCTCGAGTTGTCGAAAGCTTGATCCTCGTAAGCGTTCTCAACAGGTTCCTCGTTCACGAACTTCGTCTCCGGCTCTACCCAAAGCAAGAACACAAACAAAGGAACCACAATAAATTCGATTGCAATGCACAAGCAACATGATGCAAAACATAACATGATATGCGAGATGTGATATGCAATGCGTATCGCGCCTCGGAAGGAAAATGATGAACCAGGCATTAACTTGGCAAACCAAGTATGCGCTGGAAAAATGAGATGATTTCGGTTGAAATCGATATAAAGATCACCGGAAGCGGATGCACGGTTTGCAAATGACAAGCAAAACAAGAATGGCACAAATCGCCATTATGACATGATACCACTTAGCAAGCAACAAGAAATTAAGCTACTGCACCCAAGCGTACCAACAAAGCACATGGAAGTGATCTACTCAAGATGCTTGACAAAAGATGAACACGAGCTACGACTAGTTCACATCATAACAGGTTCAAACAAGCATGGCAAAAGTGCACAAAATATCAAAGTGGACATGGCAAAAACAGCATCGGTAGCAATGTTGAGCAAGAAAACAACATGCTACAGGAACTTATAATAGCAAAACATGGCATGGCATGAATCTACTCAAAGCATAGAACAAAAGTCCCTTCTGAGCATAAGCCAAAAGGATCAGAAAATATAGTAACACCCATGTCAATATCATGAAGTTTAGTTAGCAGATTGACAACATGGCATGTCAAAAACAGATAACAAGTAGGCATGTTTGAGAGCTCAAAGCACTCACTACAGAGCCTTTCATGATAAACTAAGCATACATACATCAAGAAGACATGGCATAGAAGACATAAATGGCAAGAACAACATCATAGCATACATGGATCAACCACAACAACCTTGGCAAAATTGAATAACATGTAAACAATCTGGGAAACATTTGATAGCAAAAGTAGAGCTCGATTGACTCAAGCTATGGCACTCCATAATTGCAAACAAAGGCATGGATGGATATATCATAACCACATGTTCAAAACATCCTTACTGAAGTAACTCAAAATATGCATAGATCTCTCGGTAGCATCAAGTTAACATGGCATCAAAATATCATTAAGCAAAGTGAAAGCAGCAACATCGGGAAGCCTACTTTGCATGCTTGTGCTAGTCACCACATAGATCACAAAATACATGGCATATACCCCTGGAAAGATGGCATGACATATTACAAAACACATGTAGGACTCAAATTCATAGGGTGCACACATCAATCATAGCAAAAATAACAAAAGTGCAAGTTCTATTAAGCGAAACTAACATCACATAGCCTTCTTCTAACAGCATTTGGGCATCAAGATAAGCTCAAATGAAAATGATGCAATGAGGCGAAATGATCTACTCTTGAGGCGAACAATTTGACATATTACACACGCATAAATCGAACAGCGATGGCGAAAGTTATGTGCGTTGAAAATGCCACGAAATAATCACGGATGAAAAACTTAGAACGAATTTGAGGGAAAAGTCAAGCCAGAGATAGATCGGGATCCGGCCCGATCGGATCGAAACTCGCGGCTCGCCGGATCAGCAGCGAGGCAGCCGGCGGGATGAGGCCGGCGGATCCGGGCCAGGAGGCCGGCCAGCGTATGGAGGGAGGCCTTGGAGGAGGTGGGCGGCGTAATGGCATGATGGTGGCGGAGGCAATGGCGCCAGCCGGCAGCCATGGCGGAGGAGAGTCTTGCAGAGCAGTAAAAGCCAGGGAAAGCGGCGGCAGACATGAGGAGCGCCATGGCTCAGCGGGCAGGCGCGCCACGGTGGCAGGCGCCGCGTGTCGCATACTGGTTCGCCGAAGCGGAGGTAAGCGTGTGGTGAGGCGGACACGTCCGGGCGTGATATTTTGTCGGGACACGAGGTAGGGAAGGCTAGGGTTGGACCAGTTTGGGACGGGGAGGTGTTTAAATAGGCATAGAGGGACCTAGGAGAGTCCATATAAGGTGTAGTTTTCGCCCACGATCGTGATCGAGCAGCGGAGAGCATGGAAGTGATTTAGCTAGGTTATTGGACTATTTTGAAGGGTGTTGGGCTGCAACTTAAAAGAGGCCTTTGCGAGAGTCGGTTAACCGTTGGAGTACCAAGCAGCTCAAATGACCGAAACTTGACGGTGGTCTACGGTGGTATACCAAGGCCACTTGACAAACCTCGGTCCATTCGAGGAAGTTTAGTACCGCTCACGGAAAAAGCGTAAAAGGGCGCGGGGGGAGATAAGTGCGGATTGCAAAGCGGACAGCGGGAAAATGCTCGGAATCATGAGGCGAACACGTATGCAAATGCTATGCACATGATGACATGATATAAAATGCATGACATGGACAAAATGCAAAATGAAGAAAAACCCAACCACGGAGGAATATCATATCACAATGCGAAAATGGCAAGAGTTGGAGTTACAAATATGGAAAGTTACATCCGGGGTGTTACAACACTCCACCACTACAAGAGGATCTCGTCCGAGATCTAGGGTGAAAAGAACTCCGGATATTCGGAACGGAGGTGATCCTCGCGCTCCCAGGTGGCTTCACGGTCGGAATGGTGTGACCACTTCACTTTCAGGAATTTGATTGACTTGTTGCGAGTCTTGCGCTCGGTTTCTTCAAGAATAGCAACGGGGTGCTCATGATAAGAGATCTTCTTGAAGGTCAATTTCTTCGAAGTTGATAGTGCGTTCAGGAGTCTTGAAGCACTTGCGAAGCTGTGACACGTGAAACACATCGTGCACATTTGCGAAGTTGGACGGGAGCTCAAGTTGATAGGCAAGATCGCCTCTTTTGCCAATGATCTTGAAAGGACCCACGTATCTAGGGGCAAGCTTCCTTTGATACGAGCGGCAGAGTGCCTTTCATTGGAGAGGCGGAGGTAGACATGGTCTCCGATTTCAAAAGCCACATCACGGTGCTTATCATCATAATAGCTCTTCTGGCGCGATTAGCGGCTTTGAATTCTCACGAATGACTTTGCACATTTCTTACATACGTGATCAAGTCATTGCCAAGAAGTTGGCGTTCACTGTCTCGGACCAATTGAGAGATCGACACTTTCGCCATAGAAATTTCGAATGGGGCCTTGCCGAACTTCGCTTGGAAGCTGTTGTTGTAGGAGAACTTCGGCATATGGAAGACAATCTTCCACTTCATGCGAAGGAAATGACACAAGCCACGAGCATATCTTCAAGGATTTGATTTACTCGCTCGACTTGGCCACTTGTTTGAGGATGGAAAGCTATCTTTGAAATGAATGTTGGTGCCCATGGCCTTGAAAAGAATCCCAAAACTTGGAGGTAAAGATGCTGCCACGATGCAGAAGAGATCACTTGTGGAATGCCGTGCAAGGAGACAATCACGGAGGTGTATAGCTCTGCTTGGCGAGCTGCTGTGATAGATTCTTTGGTAGGAAGAAAATGAGCCACTTTAGTAAGCTTGTCAATGACAGCGAAGATAGCATCATTTCCACGCTTGGACTTTGGAAATCCGATCACGAAGTCCATTTCAATATGATCAAACTTCCATTCGGAATAGCAAGAGGTTGGAGGAGACCAGCTGGTCGTTGGTGTTCTGCTTTCACTCTTGCGGACATCACACTCATTCACGAATTGAGCAATTTCTCGCTTCATTCGAGTCCTGTCTGTTGCTTGAGGTCTGGTACATCTTAGTACTTCGGGATGAATGGATAGAAGCGAATTGTGAGCCTCGTTCATAATGACTTTTCTCAGATCACCCTTAGGAACCACAATCCGGTCCTCGAAGAAAAGTATCTTTATCATCAATGTGGAAGCACTTGTACTTGGAAATGCCCTTATCGACACCACGTTTCACCTTTTCACCATGGCATCCAGGAGTTGAGCCTCACGAATCTGATCTTCCAAAGTAGGAGAGACTATGAGGTTGGCAAGAAAGCCTTGAGGAACAACGAAGATTCAGCTTGCGGAAAGCTTCACGGAGATCCGGTTGGAAGGGCTTGAGGATTAAACTATTGCAGATAAGCCTTCTGCTCAAAGCATCTGCAATCACATTGGCCTTGCCGGAGTATATTCAATACTTGGGTTGTACTCTTGAATCATTTCGACCCATCGAGTGCACTTTGAGGTTGAGGTTGGGCTGAGTGAAGATATACTTGAGACTCTTGTGATCGGTGAAAATGTCCACTTTCCTTCCCAACAAGACATGTCTCCATGTAATCAATGCATGGACAACTGCCGCCAACTCAAGATCATGTAATCAATGCGGTATTTTTTGTCGAAGGCGAGGTAGGGAAGGCTAGGGTTGGACCGGATTTGGACGGGGAGGTGTTTAAATAGGCATAGAGGAGCTAGGAGAGTCAAATGAGGTGTAGTTTTTCGCCCACACGATCATGATCGAGCGACCGAGAGCATGGAAGTGACTTAGATGGGTTATTGGACTATTTTGAAGGGTGTTGGGCTGCAACTTAAAGAGGCCTTTGCGAGAGTGCGGTTAACCGTTGGAGTACCAAAGCGAGCTCAAATGACCGAAACTTGACCGGTGGTCTACGGTGGTATACCAAGGCCACTTGACAAACCTCGGTCCATTCGAGAAAGTTTAGTACCCTTTACGAAAAAAGCGTAAAAGGGGCGCGGGGGAGATAGGAGTGCGGATTGCAAAAGCGGACAACGGGAAAATGCCGGAATCATGAGGCGAACACGTATGCAAATGCTATGCACATGATGACATGATATAAAATGCATGACATGGACAAAATGCAAAATGAAGAAAAACCCAACCACAGAGGGAATATCATATCACAATGCCGAAAATGGCAAGAGTTGGAGTTACAAATATGGAAAGTTACATCCGGGGTGTTACAACACATACATACTTAACTCAACATGCCAAGATCTCTTTCATCCGGACTCCGATTGGGTGATTCTTTTTTGTTGGAAAGTAGATTTCATGCTCTTTCTAACCCAATCCGAGTGTTGAGATATTGACGAAACAATCTGAGGCTGCACTACAAGTCCAAAGGTGTTGCATCACCTCCACTTAGACCCACGAGCCTTGTACCACCAAGGGTTAGTTTTAGGCTGCCTTGGGACATCCTCCACCTCCTTGGTTGCCACCTTGCCCTATATAAGTAGATCAATCTAGAAACTTTTTAGTTGAGTTTTGTTTAGATTAAAGTTTGCCATAGCTGCAACTTCGCGTACTTCATTTGTGTTCAATGACCAGACCAAGACGTCACAGGACCCCACTTTCATCAATAAAGCTTTTCTCTCATATTCGCAATATCCATATTGCAATCTCAATTTCTTGCTTGTTCTTCCTTTGCTCGCAGGAAATAGATCCTCGTGGTCAGGTTGATTGTGCTCCGGCGTGGTCAATAACCCTCAGAAGTTGGTTTAGGATTGCTAAGGCACGACGTCTCGCATGTTTGTAGTCTGATTGCCAAAGTGTACTCCCACAGAAAATGACAATCACCTTCTCATCGAAAGACGGGACACCTTTGCCTCTATCAAGTGGTATTAGTTTTCAAGTTACTCGGTGAGAATTTCCAGTTATCCATAGATTGGATTTATTTTCTTACCTATTCTCCAAGAAAAAGCAATAACAAAAGTTAGATTTGTTCATCTTTTGTCCAACCCAGTCCAAGCCTTTGCAATTTTCTTTTCATTGCTTGCATAGTTGAATTATCGGTTGCATCATCGTGTCGAGTTCTTGGTCTTAGTGTCTAGTTCGTTTAGAGTTTGAGTTCTATTCACATTAGTCACGACACGCTGCATCGTTATCCTTTCGTTGTCCACCACCTTCCATCAATTTCCACCGTGCTACCCGTTCATTGTCATAATCATAGTTGAGGTCGTTCACATCTTTGCTTGATCAATCTGCATTTTATCTAGTTTGTTACGGAGAGAGGAGAGAGAAAAAAGACAAAAGAGAGAAAAAGTCAAACAAAGAGGGAGAAAGAAAAAAAGAGAGAAAAAAACAAAATTCGGATCTATCTAGACTCAATCTCGTGGCTGAATTCGGATTGGAATCTATTTTGTGCATTGTTAATTAAAAGCAGGCATATCTTCCTCATCGAACTCCATTTTGACTCCACAGTACTCAAATTAAAGCTAGCGACGAGACACATCTGAATAGTTGCGAAGCTAGGTCAATATTTGACACCTCAAAATTGGTTTCTAAATATGTATTTTGCCCTCAGGATTCGCGAACATAGCTTGTTCGGTTTTTCGATCCAGCTTTAGAATTTTTGACGCTCATATCAAATCAAATTGAATGATTCTTTTTGCTTTTGAAATCTTGAGTCGATGCCATTCTTGAGAAAAGTATCATAAAATTGGCACAAACTTTTGCAGAGGAAAGTTGGAGAGAGAGTTGTTGATATATCCTACTTGGCAGATGTTTCTCATCATTATCTTTACTGCCATTGTGATCTTCACTTATACTCCCTCTGTTCCTTTGTCTTACGTGAATTTTTTTTTACTAAAATTTCACAATGTAAGGTGTATTTGTTGTAACCCCATATAATCCCTCTTTTAACCCTCCACCACCACATATACATGGTAAGCTATCCTTGTGACGGATGGCCCAGGCGAATCACTCAATTAATGCGTTTGTTGGGAAAAAAAGGGCCCATCGTTAGTTAGGAAAATGTATCATGCAATCCCATTTTTAGTATTTCCTCTTTCTCTACGACGAAGCCTTCTCTAGAAGAAAACATCGGCGAACAAAATTCTCAACAAACGCCCTTTCTCTTCCACCATGGATCCGTTCAAGGTAGAGGAAGATAGATTCAACTTCGTTCTTTGCATGTTTCAGCCAAGAGGATGATCCGGCCATGGAACCGTTCGATCGGTGGAAAAGCAGATGAGTCCTTGGGCCTGTTTAGTGAGGTCCAAGACCGCGGCGATGTCTCACGGGGACTCCTACGCTGCGTTGTCGGACGTGAAGCTTCGCCGACCAGATTTTACATGATGACCCACGACCAAGCGGTGGCGATGTCCGGCGTGTCGGGTTATTGCGCACACATGGTGCTCGACATCCGATGCTGCAAATTCTTCCAGCGGGAATCGCCACGTCAACAAGGTTGTGAATTGCGCGGTGTCGGAACCGTCTGTGACATCGGCCTCTTCAAGCATTGATGAGGACATCAATACCATTATTACACCCACAGCCCTGCTGCTATACATACTGGACCAATTACTAGAGCTCGCGCACGCCAATTAAATTATCAGGTGCTTTCGTTTCTTGGTAATGATTCTAATGTTCATGAGAATATGATGCTGCCTAAATTGGATACATTTGTTTTGCTTACAAATGAAGGGCTGTCATGGATAAGAGGGATGAACACTGGAGCAAGACCAAGCATGGAGATGATGGCATGCTTGTGAGGAACAAACGGAGTTACAAGTGATGATTTGAGGACTTTGAGGCCCCATAATGAGTGCATGAAGCCTTGGACGAAATATACAAGATGCCACTTCATAATATTAGTCCATAGGCTATTCTAGGTCTTCGTCACCTTATTATTAGTCGAGGCCCATGTAATTTCGAAATACTTAAGTATAGGCTATTTTTAGAGTCCGTATGTGTGGGGAAACAAGAGTTAGGGTTGGTTTCGGACCCCTCCCTCAAGGGCCACGAAATTCCCTCCTCTTCCTCCATATATACAGCCCTTAGGGCATCGTTTAGACTTTGGGTTTTGTTTAGATTAAAAGTTAAGCCATAGCTGCAACCGCGTGCCGCTTGTGTTCAACGACCAGACAAAGGCATCACGAACCCACCTTGATCAATAAAGCTTTCCTCTTATATTCACAATATCCAGATTGCAATCTTAGTTTCTTGCTTGTTCTTTGTTTGCTGCGGAAGCAGACCTTCGTGGTCAGGTTGATCGTGCTCGGCGTGGTCAATAACCTCTCGGAGTTGGTTTAGCGATTGCTAAAGCGGCGGCGTCCTCGCCGTTCGTAGTCGGATCATCAAAGTCGAATTCATCCTAAGCGATAGCCACCATCTCATCGAAAGGCGGGACACATTTGCCTCTATCAAGTGGTATCAGATTTCGAGGTTGCTCGGTGAGATTTTCCGGTTTTCGTAGTTTAGATCGAGTTTGTCCTTCCTACCTACAGTCCACGAAAAAGCCACAAAAAAATTAGAGTTAGTTCATCATATCTGAACCGATCTGAGCCTTTGCATAGTCTTTTCGATATTTTGCTTTGTTGAATTTGCGGTTGCATAAATCGTGTCAAGTTTTTGGTCTTAGAGTCTAGTCTTTTAGAGTTTTGAGTTACGGTCATAAGTTGTCACGCCGCCGCCGCTTTCATCATCATCGCCCTGCCATCTACAACCGCCGCTTATTATGCCGATCCATATCCATATACCACCACCAATCCGTATCCATATACCACCACCAATCCGTATCCATATACGGCACTGCTGCCATATCCTACCACCATATATCCACCACCAATCCGATTCTTGTCATATTAGGTTTGTTTTGAGGTCCGTTTAATTTCGATTCGTGTTTCCTTGCCTAAGTAGGTCTCGGAAAAAAAAAGTCTAGAGACCGGGGCAGTTTTAGGCCAAAATTTTGGCGGCGAATTTTTTCCTATCCTGTTTTAGGCTTTTCTAAGTCTTTTGAGCCACGTGCCATCATAGTGATTTTTATCGCACCTTTTAAGTAAATCGCTGCCACGATTTCCGAAAAAAAGTCAAAAACATTTCTTGCCCATCTGTCGGTTTGACCGGGAAGAGTTTTGAGACACTCGCCATTAAAGTGATTTTAGCAAAAAAGAGTGCAAAAAAGAGCACAAAAAAGCGAAAAAAATTCAGTGTGCTTTTCCCTTGTTTACGTGCAGCACCGTGATTTTGTTAGTGTTCTAGGCTCGCATCTCTATCACGGTCTAGCCTAGGACCAACCACGATCACAAGTCGTTGGCGTTTATTCAACTTTGCATCTCTGAATTGATTATTGTTGACCCTTTTGCTACCATATTATAAGCCTTCCAGCTCCACATACATCTCGTCGTGCATTTGACTCTCCACAGTAATCGCTCTATCCAATCTTTGAGAGTTTGACTACTAGCGGTTGCCGATCACCGCTTCTTCTTTGGTAAGCTGGTAAAATTTGAGATTTGCTTGACGGTTTGTGACACCCACCACCACCTCTTGTTAGTAGTCTGTAGGATCATATTCTTGTGTGTTTCTATTCTGCTAACCATGCGGGATCACAAACCGGCAAGCGAGGTATTTGGGAGAACATGACGAATAAGGAGTTGCATGATAAATTTCAGCAAATGATGAGTGGACAGGTGCAAGATGTGCTAAACAGATTTGAAGAGGCCATGGAGAAGATAGATGGCATGGAGAAGGCGTTGAAACAAAGCTCGATAACAAGTTTAATGAATTGCTCATGCGTCTTCCACCACCACCACCGGCTGCACCTAACGCACCTCTACAACAACAACAACAACAACAACAACAACAACAACAACAACAACAACAACAACAACAACAACAACAACAACAACAACAACAACAACAACAACAACAACAACAACAACAACAACAAAGGCGACTACCTCCACGTCGTGAAACAGCCCTCCACCGGCGAGCCGTGTCCCTCTTGCGCTTGGCCAAACTGTTGGTGCTCTTGTTGATATACATGGCTCCTGCTGGCGATGCGGAGGAGGATGATTATGTAGGAGATTACGAGGATGAAGTTGATCAAAATCAGAACTGCGTGCAACCACGGCACCACAACCACCAGGTCACCCACATGCAAATAATGGCAATGTTAGGGCTCCCCTCGGTGCGAGATCATGACCATCTCCCTAAACTGAAATTGAATATTCCACCATTTGAGGGTAGATATGTTCACGATATATATCTTATTTGGGAGTTAGAAACTGAACAACGATTTACATGTTTACAATATCGTGAGGAGAGGCGTGTTCTGCCTTTTGTTTATGCTTTCACTAGCTTTGCATGTGTTTGGTGGTGCGAACATTGTAGAATATATCTGTTCCACTACTTGGGCTGCTTTGAAAACTGCTATGCGTACTCGTTGGGTTCCACCATATTATCAACGTGAATTACTTCAAAAATTGCAGCGCTTAAGACAAGGAAACAATTCGTAGAAGAATATTATCGGGAATTACAAAGCGGCTTGATTTGATGTGGTATTGTTGAGGAGAATGAAGCTATGCTTGCATGTTTTATGGGTGGATTAAATAGAGATTCAGACCATTCTAGAGTATAAGGATTATAATAATATCACTCGTTTATTCCATCTTGCTTGTAAAGCTGAGCGTGAAGTCTTGAGGATCGGCAGGCATTGGCGCGAACTAACTTTCGCAGGTGAGCCTTCATCATGGACACCACGTGCATCATCTACTTCCTTTGCACCATCACCTCCTTGGTGCCACCTCCAACCGTGATACAAGCGCAGGCACAACCACCACTATCGCCAAGAGCACACACTGTCGGACCTGCAGAGCTCTTCTTCTTCCATGGCGTCAACAGGACACACAAGTGATATTATTTTGTCGTCGTTGTAAGGAAGATGACATTTTTGAGAGAATGCAAATCGCAGCTGTGATGATTGCTCACGAGGATGGTGGGTATGAGTCGCTAGTGACTATGATGAGGAGACTTTGGCTCTTATAACACATGAAGAACACGGTGGAGATGATTACGATCATGAGGCGCAATACATGGCTCTTGAAGATCTTTGCGGTATGAATGTTTAGTTGCTCAACGTGTTTTGAGTGTGGAAGTTACACAAGTGAGCAAAATCAGAGGCATAATTTGTTCCATACAAAGGGAGTTGTGAAGGCGTTCTATTAGCGTCATCATAGATGGAGGAGCTGCAACAACTTGGCTAGCATGGCGATGGTGGAGAAGCTTTATCTCACCACAAGACCACATCCACATCCTTACTACATCGAATGGTTCAACAACAGCGGCAAGGTTAAGGTAACACGTCTTTGTTGGGTGCATTTTAGTATCTCTACATATGCTGATTATGTTGATTGTGATGTGGTACCTATGCAAGCATGTTCCTTATTACTTGGTAGACCATGGCAATTTGATAAAAATTCCGTACACCATGGTAGAAAGAATCAGTATACTCTTGTTCATAAGGATAAAAATATTACTTTGCTTCCTATGACTCCTGATTCCATTTTGAAAGATGATATTCATAGAGCTAATAAAGCAAAACAGGAGAAAAATAAGAGTGAAAATCAGATTGTGGCAAAAGAATTTGAGCAACAAATGAAGCCTAATAATAAACCATCTGGTGTTGCGTCTGAAATTAAATTGAAAAGTGCATGTTTACTTGCCACCAAATCTGATATTGATGAGCTAGATTTTAGCAAATCTGTTTGCTATGCTTTTGTGTGCAAAGAGGCCTTATTTTCATTCGAGGGCGTGCCTTCCTCTTTGCCCCTGCTGTCACTAACATTTTGCGGGAGTTCTTGGCGTCTTCCCACGGGGCGTGCCACGGGATTACCACCTATTCGAGGATTGAGCATCAAATTGACTTAATTTCGGTGCATCGCTACCCAACCGTGCACCATACCGTACCAATCCGAGGAGGACACGAAGGAGATTATCGTCAAGTCAGGAGCTGCTCGACAAAGGTTATATCGCGAATCTCTTAGTCCTTGTGTTGTTCCTATTATACTAGTGCCTAAAAAGGATGGTGCGTCGGCGTATGTGTGTTGATTGTAGAGGCATTAATAATATTACTATTAGTTATCGTCATCCTATTCCTAGGCTAGATGATATGCTTGATGAATTGAGTGGCTCTACAATATTCTGCAAAGTTGATTTGCGTAGTGGATACCATCAAATTCGTATGAAATTGGGAGATGAATGGAAAACAACATTTAAAACTAAGTTTGGTTTATATGAGTGGTTAGTCATGCCTTTTGGGTTAACTAATGCACCTAGTACTTTCATGATACTAATGAGCGAAGTTTTCGTGCTTTCATTGGACGATTTGTGGTAGTCTATTTTGATGATATCTTGATTTATAGCAAATCTTTGGAAGAACATTTGGAACATTTCGTGTTGTTTTATTGCTCTTCGTGTTGCGCGTTTGTTTGGTAACCTTGGGAAGTGCACCTTTTGCACCGACCGAGTATCTTTTCTTGGCTATGTTGTTACTCCACAGGGAATTGAAGTTGATAAAGCCAAGATTGAAGCTATTGAGAGTTGGCGCAGCCCAAAGCAGTCACACAAGTGAGGAGTTTCCTTGGACTCGCTGGTTTCTATAGGCGTTTTGTGAGAGATTTTAGCACCATTATTGCACCTCTCAGCGAGCTTACAAAGAAGGATGTGCCTTTTGTTTGGGGTACCATGCAGGAAGAAGCCTTGGTATTGAAAGATAAGTTGACACATGCTCCTTTACTCCAACTTCACGATTTTAATAAGACTTTTGAGCTTGAATGTGATCTTTGGTGGAATTGGATTAGGAGGTGTGTTATTACAAGATGGCAAACCTGTTGCATTATTTTACGAAAAATTGAGTGGGCCTAGTCTGAACTATTCTACTTATGATAAAAAATTATATGCTCTTGTTAGGACTTTAGAGACATGGCAACATTATTTATGGCCCAAAGAATTTGTTATACATTACGATCATGAATCTTTGAAACATATTAAAAGTCAAGCTAAACTGAATCGTATACATGCTAAATGGGTGGAATTCATTGAGACTTTCCCTTATGTCATTAAACACAAGAAGGGTAAAGAAAATGTTATTCTTGATGCTTTGTCTAAATCGCTATACTATGCTTTCACAACTTGACTTCAAAATATTTGGTTTGGAGACCATCAAAGATCAATATGTGCATGATGCTGATTTTAAAGATGTAATGCAGAATTGTAAGAAGGAAGAACATGGAACAAGTTAGTTATTAATGATGGCTTTGTGTTCGTGCTAACAAGCTATGCATTCTGCTAGCTCTGTTAGTCTTTTGTTGTTGCGAGGCGCATGGAGGAGGACTAATGGGACACTTTGGCGTGAAGAAGGCAGGGGGCGTACTTGCTACACATTTCTTTTGGCCAAAGATGAGGCGGGATGTTGGCGTTTTGTTGCTCGCTGCACTACATGTCAAAAAGCTAAGTCATGACTCAATCCTCATGGTTTATATATGCCTTTGTGTACCTAGTGTTCCTTGGGAGGATATATCTATGGACTTTGTTTTAGGTTTACCTCGAACAAAGAAGGGTGGGATAGCATATTTGTTGTCGTGGATAGATTTTCAAAATGGTACACTTTATACCATTTCATAAAAGCGATGATCTTTGTTAATGTTGCTGATTTGTTCTTCGGAAATTATTAAGCTTGCGGTGTGCCAAATACTATTGTTTGAGATCGTGATACTAAATTCCTTAGCCACTTTTGGAGATGTTTATGGGCTAAGTTGGGGACTAAACTGCTTTTAGTACTACTTATCACCCCCAAACTGATGGACAAACTGAAGTAGTCAATAGAACATTGTCTACTATGCTTAGGGTTGTTTGAAGAATAATAAGAAAATGTGGGAAGAATGCTTGCCTCATATTGAATTTGCTTATAATCGTTCATTGCATTCTACTACTAAGATGTGCCGTTTTGAAATTGTGTATGGTTTCCTACCTCGTGCACCTATTGATTTGTTGCCTCTTCCATCTTGGAGAAGGTCAATTTTGATGCTAAAGAGCGTGCTGAATTGATCTTAAAATGCATGAGTTAACTAAGGAAAACATTGGCGTATGAATGCTAAATATAAACTTGCTAGAGATAAGGGTAGAAAACATGTTGTGTTTGCACGGAGATCTTGTTTGGTTACATTTGCGTGAGGATAGATTTCCTAATTTGCATAAATCAAAGCTAATACCACATCTTGATGGTCCTTTTAAGGTCTTAGAAAATAAATGATAATGCATATAAACTTGAGCTGCTGCAGATTTTGGGGCTAGTCCACTTTTAACATTGCAGATTTGAAGCCTTATTTGGGTGAGGAAGATGAGCTTCCGTCGAGGGCGACTTCATTTCAAGAAGGGAGGATGATGAGGACATCAATACCATTGTTACACCCACAGCCCCTGCTGCTATACATCTTGGACCAATTACTAGAGCTCGTGCCATCAATTAAATTATCGGTACTTTCGTTTCTTGGTAATGATTCTAATGCTCATGAGAATATGATGTTGCCTAAATTGGATACATTTGTTTTGCTTACAAATGAAGGGCACATCATGGATAAGAGGGATGAACAACTTGGAGCAAGACCAAGCATGGAGATGATGGCATGCGTGGGGAACAAACGGAGTTACAAGTGATGATTCAGGACTTTGAGGCCCCCATAATGAGTGCATGAAGCCTTGGACAGAAATATACAAGATGCCACTTCATAATATTCGTCCATAGGCTATTCTAGGTGCCGTGTCACCTTATTATTGGGCCAGGCCCATGTAATTTCGAAATACTTAAGTATAGGATATTTTTAGAGTCCATATGTGTGGGGAAACAAGAGTTAGGGTTGGTTTCGGACCCCTCCCTCAAGGGCCACGAAATTCCCTCCTCTTCCTCCATATATACAACCCTTAGGGCATCGTTTAGACTTTGGGTTTTGTTTAGATTAAAAGTTCACCATAGCTGCAACTTCGCGTACTTCGTTTGTGTTCAACTACCAGACAAAGGCGTCACAAAACCCCACCTTGATCAATAAAACTTTCCTCTTATATTCACAATATCCAGATTGCAATCTTAGTTTCTTGCTTGTTCTTTGTTTGCCTGCAGGAAACAGACCTTCATGGTCAGATTGATCGTGCTCCGGCGTGGTCAATAACCTCTCGGAGTTGGTTTTTGCGATTGCTAAGGCGCGACGCCCTCGTACGTTCGTAGTTGGATCGTCAAAGTCGACTTCATCCTAAACGATAGCCACCATCTCATCGAAAGACGGGACACCTTTGCCTCTATCAAGCATGCCATGTCAAGCAATGCTCGGTGCACTAACCTTTGTTATATCTACGGAATACCCATCATGTCAAACAACATCACCAATTTTTGGTTAGTTGCACTTGTACCTTTGCTCTTATCCGTCATATTTGTACATGTATGACATGCCTTGTTCTAACTTTTAGCGCCTGGCTGGAGGCATCAATCAGCGGGAACATGAATATGGCGAGGAGAATGATAAAACAACATGGTGAATGACAAGGCCATGAAGAATGATGAGGTGGATAGCGATGATGAAACCATCGATTTAGAGTTTGAAGCATTGCAAGCTGCCAGAGCAAGTGAAGTGCATGTGGAACGATTTTATGCCCCAGATTCAATGCCACACTCGGTACCCCCATGAATGGAATCATACAGGGATTTTGTACTAAAGTCCTTGATGTCATCGTATGATCCAAAGATGATGAAGAAATGACCACGTGTCGGTGGCCTTAAGTACTCTGTTTAGCACTAAACATTTGGTGTGATCTCATAAATTGGCATTGTGCACAAAGTCTTTTTTGTATTGCGTGAGTTTGTTAAGTGACATCATACAATAATAAAGGCATGAATGAAGTTCATTTGTTGGTTACTGTTACTTGCAACGTTCTACTTGTTGGGGAACGTAGTAATAATTCAAAATTTTCCTACGTGTCACCAAGATCAATCTAGGAGATGCTAGCAATGAGAGAGAGTGTGTGTGCATCTTCATACCCTTGAAGATCGCTAAGAGGAAGCATTACAAGAACGCGCTCGCGGTGATTCAAATCGCGGAAGATCCGATCTAGCGCCGAACAGACGGCGCCTCCGCGTTCAACACACATACAACCTGGGGACGTCTCCTCCTTCTTGATCCAGCAAGGGGAGAGGAGAAGCTGAGGGAGAACTCCGGCAGCACGACAGCGTGGTGGTGGAGCTCGTGGTTCTCCGGTAGAGCTTTGCCAATCACTACAGAAGATGAGGAGGAGTTGGACGAGGGAGAGGGTTGCGCCAGGGTAAGGGTGCAGCTGCTCTCTCTCTCCCTCGCTATATATAGGGGGAAGGGGGAGGAGGAGGCGCCCCAGGGTTTCGGAGGGGCGGCGGCCACAGGGGAAACCCTAGATGGGTTTGGGCGCCCCACCCCTAGGAAACTTGGCGCCCCATCCAGATCTGTGTCAAAGCTAGCATGGACGTAACCCTTTATGATGATCTCTTCGTCACCTCCATAAACGAGAAACGTATCCTTAGTCCTTTTCAGGTACTTCAGGATATTGTTGACCGCTGTCCAATGTTCCACTCTGGGATCACTTTGGTACCTCCCTACCAAACTTATGGCAAGGTTCACATCAGTGCAGTAGACGGCATGGCATACATAATTGATCCTATGGTTTGAGGCATGGGGATGACACTCATCTTTTCTCTTTCTTCTACCGAGGTCGGGCGTTGAGCTGCGCCCAATCTCACACCTTGCAATACAGGCAAGAACCCCTTCTCGGATTGATCCATATTGAACTTCTTCAATATCTTGTCAAGGTATGTGCTTTGTGAAAGACCAATGAGGCGTCTCGATCTATCTCTATATATCTTGATGCCTAATATGTAAGCAGCTTCTCCAGTGTCCTTCATTGAAAAACACTTATTCAAGTAGGCCTTTATGCTTTCCAAAAGTTCTATATCATTTCCCATCAACAGTATGTCATCCACATATAATATGAGAAATGCTACATAGCTCCCACTCACTTTCTTGTAAACACAGGCTTCTCCATAAGTCTGTATAAACCCAAATGCTTTGATCATTTCATCAAAGCGAATGTTCCAACTCTGAGATGCTTGCACCAACCCATAGATGGAGCATTGGAGCTTGCATACTTTGTCAGTATTCTTAGGATCAACAAAACCTTCTGGCTGCATCATATACAATTCTTCCTTAAGGAAACCGTTAAGGAATGCCGTTTTGACGTCCATTTGCCAGATCTCATAATCATAGAATGCGGCAATTGCTAACATGATTCGGATGGACTTCAGCTTCGCTACGGGTGAGACCGTCTCATCGTAGTCAACCCTTTGAACTTGTCGATAACCCTTAGCGACAAGCCGAGCCTTATAGACGGTCACATTACCATCCGCGTCAGTCTTCTTCTTAAAGATCCACTTATTCCCTATGGCTTGCCGATCATCGGGCAAGTTCGTCAAAATCCATACTTTGTTTTCATACATGGATCCTATCTCGGTTTCATGGCTTCAAGCTATTTGTTGGAATCGGGCCGCCATCGCTTCTTCATAGTTGAAGGTTCACCATTATCTAACAACATGATTTCCGGGGCGGGGTTGTCATTACCACTGCAGTGCGGGCGTGTCCTCGTGGACCTCTGAGTTCGGTAGCAACTTGACCGAAGTTTCATGATCATCATCATTAACTTTCTCTCTAGTCGGTGCAGGCACCACAGAAACATGTTCCTGAGCTGCGCTACTCTCCAGTTCAAGAGGGGGTACCTCGTCAAGTTCTACTTTCCTCCCACTTACTTCTTTCAAGAGAAACTCTTTCTCCAGAAAGGATCCATTCTTGGCAACAAAGATCTTGCCTTCGGATCTGAGGTAGAAGGTATACCCAATAGTTTCCTTAGGGTATCCTATGAAGACACATTTTTTTCCGATTTGGGTTCGAGCTTTTCAGTAAGTTTCTTGACATAAGCATCGCATCCCCAAACTTTCAGATGCGACAGCTTAGGTTTCTTCCCAAACCATAATTCATACAGTGTCGTCTCAACAGATTTAGACGGTGCCCTATTTAAAGTGAATGTGGTTGTCTCTAAAGCATAACCCCAAAATGATAGCAGTAGATTGGTAAGAGACATCATAGATCGCACCATATCCAATAGAGTGCGATTACGACGTTCGGACACATCATTCTGTTGAGGTGTTCGGGGCGTGAGTTGTGAAACAATTCCACATTTCCTTAAGTGTGTGCCAAACTCGTGACTCAAGTATTCTTCTCCACGATCTGATCGTAAGAACTTTATTTTCCTGTCACGTTGCTTCTCTACCTCGCTCTGAAATTCCTTGAACTTTTCAAAGGTCTCAGACTTGTGTTTCATTAAGTAGACATACCCATATCAGCTTAAGTCATTAGTGAGGGTGAGAACATAACGATAGCCACCGCGAGCCTCAACGCTCATTGGACCGCATACATCACTATGTATTATTTCCAATAAGTTGGTTGCTCGCTCCATTATTCGGAGAAGCGGAGTCTTGGTCATTTGCCCATGAGGCATGGTTCGCACGTGTCAAATGATTCATAATCAAGAGACTCCAAAAGTCCTTATGCATGGAGTTTCTTCATGCGTTTGACACCAATGTGACCAAGGCGGCAATGCCACAAGTATGTGGGACTATCATTATCAACCTTACATCTTTTGGCATTCACACTATGATTATGTGTAACATCATGTTCGAGATTCAATAAAAATAAACCATTGACCAGCGGGGCATGACCATAAAACATATCTCTCATATAAATAGAACAACCATTATTCTCGGATTTAAATGAGTAGCCATCTCGCATTAAACGAGATCCAGATACAATGTTCATGCTCAAAGATGGCACTAAATAACAATTATTGAGGTGTAAAACTAATCCTGAATGTAAATGTAGAGGTAGCGTGCGGCGGCGATCACATCGACCTTGGAACCATTCCGGCAGCGCATCGTCACCTCGTCGCCGCCGATCTTCGCTTATTCCGCAGCTCATGTTTTGAGTTACAAATGTGAGCAACCGCACCGGTATCAAATACCCAGGAGCTACTATGAGCGCTGGTAAGGTACACATCAATAACATGTATATCATATATACCTTTGGCGTTGCCGGCCTTCTTATCTGCTAAGTACTTGGGGAAGTTCCGCTTCCAGTGACCATTTCCCTTGCAATAAAAGCACTCAGTCTCAGGCTTGGGTCCATTATTTGGCTTCTTCCCGGCAATTGACTTACCGGGCACGGCAACTCCCTTGCCGTCCTTCTTGAAGTTCTTCTCACCTTGCCTTTCTTGAAACTAGTGGTCTTATTCATCATCAACACTTGACGTTCCTTTTTGATCTCCATCTCCGCTGATTCAGCATCGAATATAGCTCAGGAATAGACTTCTCCATCCCTTGCATATTGTAGTTCATCACAAAGCTCCTGTAGCTAGGTGGAAGCGACTGTAGGATTCTGTCAATGACCGAGTCATCTGGAAGATTAACTCCCAGCTGAGACAAGCGGTCGTGCAACCCATACATTTTGAGTATATGCTTGCTGACAGAACTGTTTTCCTCCATCTTACAACTGTAGAACTTGTCGGAGACTTCATATCTCTCGACCCGGGCATGAGCTTGGAAAACCATCTTCAGCTCTTGGAACATCGCATATGCTCTGTGTTGCTCAAAACGCTTTTTGAGCCCCGGTTCTAAACTGTAAAGCATGCCACACTAAATCAGGGAGTAATCATCACTACGCGACTGCCAGGCGTTCATAATGTCTTGAGTTACTGGGAAAATGGGTGCGTCACCTAGCGGTGCTTCAAGGACATATGCTTTCTTGGTAGCTATGAGGGTGATCCTCAAGTTATGGACCCAGTACGTATAATTGCTACCATTGTCTTTCAGCTTGGTTTTCTCTAGGAACGCGTTGAAGTTGAGGGCAACATTAGCGTGGGCCATTGGGTCTACAAGATAGATTGTAAAGACAATTTTAGACTAAGTTCGTGATAATTAAGTTCATCTAATCAAATTATTTAATGAACTCTCACTCAGATAGACATCCCTCTAGTCATCTAAGTGATACATGATCCGAATCGACTAGGCCGTGTCCGTTCATCACGTGAGACGGACTAGTCATCAACGGTGAACATCTCCATGTTGATCGCATCTACTATACGACTCATGTTCTACCTTTCGGTCTCTCGTGTTCCGAGGCCATGCCTGTACATGCTAGGCTCGTCAAGTCAACCTAAGTGCTTTGCATGTGTAAATCTGGCTTACACCCATTGTATCTGACGTTAGAATCTATCACACCCGATCATCACGTGGTGCTTGAAACAACGAACCATAGCGGTGCACACTTTAGGGGAACACATTTCTTGATATTTTAGTGAGGGATCATCTTATTTATGCTACCGTTGTTATAAGCAAATAAGATGTAAACATGATAAACATCACATGCAAATCATAAAGTGACATGATATTGCCAATATCATCTTGCGCTTTTGATCTCCATCTTCGAGGCGCGGCATGGTCACCATCGTCACCGGCATGACACCATGATCTCCATCATCGTGTCTTCATGAAGTTGTCTCGCCAACTATTACTTCTACTACTATGACTAACGGTTAGCAATAAAGTAGAGTAATTACATGGCGTTTATATTGACTCGCAGGTCATACAATAAATTAAGACAACTCCTATGGCTCCTGCCGGTTGTCATACTCATCGACATGCAAGTCGTGATTCCTATTACAAGAACATGATCAATCTCATACATCACATATATAATTCATCACATCCTTTTGGCCATATCACATCACATAGCATACCTGCAAAAACAAGTTAGGCGTCCTCTAATTGTTGTTGCATGTTTCTGATGGCTGCTATGGGTTTCTAGCAAGAACGTTTCTTACATACGCAAAATCCACAACAGTGATATGCCAATTGCTATTCACCTTTCGTCAGGACCCTCTTCATCGAATCTGATCCGACTAAAGTGGGAGAGACAGACACCCGCTGGCCACCTTATGCAACAAGTGCATGTCAGTCGATAGAACCTTTCTCACGTAAGCGTACGTGTAAGGTCGGTCCGAGCCGCTTCATCCCACTATGCCGCTGAATCAAGATAGGACTAGTAACAATATGCAAATTGAACAAATCATCGCCCACAACTACTTGTGTTCTACTCGTGCATAGAATCTACGCATAGCCCTAGCTCATAATGCCACTGTTGGGGAACGTAGTAATAATTCAAAATTTTCCTACGTGTCACCAAGATCAATCTAGGAGATGATAGCAGAGAGAGAGAGAGAGAGAGAGAGCATCTTCATACCCTTGAAGATCGCTAAGCGGAAGCGTTACAAGAACGTGGTTGATGGAGTCGTACTCGCGGCGATTCAAATCGCGGAAGATCCGATCTACCGCCGAACGGACGGCGCCTCCGTGTTTAACACACATACAACCTGGGGACGTCTCCTCCTTGATCCAGCAAGGGGAGAGGAGAAGTTGAGGGAGAACTCCGGTAGCACGACGACGTGGTGGTGGAGCTCGTGGTTCTCCGACAGAGCTTCGCCAAGCACTACGGAAGAGGAGGAGGAGTTGGAGAAGGGAGAGGCTGCGCCGAGGTAAAGTGCGTTGACCTCTCTCTCCCTCACTATATATAGGGGGAAGGGGAGAGGAGGAGGCGCCCCAGGGTTTCCCTAGGGGAGGCGGCCACGGGAAAACCCTAGATGGGTTTGGGTGCCCCACCCCTAGGAAACTCGGCCCCAACGGGAGGAGGCTACCCTAGGGGCGCCCCACCTCTCAAGATTACGTGACATGGGGTGGGAGGCGCTGGCCCCTTAGTGGGCTGGTGTGCCCCTCCCTTGGCCCATAAGGCCCTAGCAGCTTGGGGCCTCGAAACCCCTTTCGGACATTTGAGTCGTCTAGCAGTACCCGGAACAATTTCGCTTTTCAATACCCTTTGTCCAATATATCGATCTTCACCTCCAAACCATTTCGGAGTTCCTCGTCATGTCCAGGATCTCATCCGGGACTCCGAACAACCCTCGGTAACCACATACTATTCCCATTACAACTCTAGCGTCACTGAACCTTAAGTGTGTAGACCCTACGGGTTCAGGAACCATGCAGACATGACTGAGATACCTCTTTGGCCAATAACCAATAGCGGGATCTGGAGACCATATTGGCTCCCACATGTTCCACGATGATCTCATTGGATGAACCACGATGTCAGGGATTCAATCAATCCCGTATACAATTCCCTTTGTGCATCGGTATGTTACTTGCCCGAGATTCGATCGTCGGTATCCCCATACCTCATTCAATCTCATTACTGGCAAGTCTCTTTACTTGTTCCATAATGCATGATCTCATGGCTAACTCCTTAGTCACATTGAGCTCATTACGATGATGCATTACCTAGTGGGCCCGAGATACCTCTACATCATCACAGATGACAAATCCATTCTCGATTAGTGCCAACCCAGAGACACTTTCGGAGATACATGTAGTGCACCTTTATAGCCATCCGATTCGTTGTGGCGTTTGATACACCAAAGCATTCCCTCGGTATCAGGGAGTTGCACAATCTCATGGTCTAAGGAAATGATACTTGACATTAGAAAAGCTCTAGCAAAAGAACTACGATCTTGTGCTATGCTTAGGATTAGGTCTTGTCCATCACATCATTCTCCTAATGATGTGATCCGTTATAACGACATCCAATGTGCATGGTCGGAAACCACAACCATCTCAGCGAGCTAGTCAACTAGAGGCTCGCTAGGGACATGTTGTGGTCTATTCATTCACACATGTATTACGGTTTCTGGTTAATACAATTATAGCATGAACAATAGAACATTATCTTGAACAAGGAAATATAATAATAACCATTTTATTATTGCCTCTAGGGCATATTTCCAACACTACTCTCAAAACAAAAGATAAGTCGATGTCATGGAGTAATAAACATCACCAAACAAGAACAATGACTTATTTTAAGATTAGTCGATGACATGGAGTAATAAGCATCAGTAAACAGAGATTTAAGTGCTAGAAGTACAGTACGAGTAAGTTTAAATTCAGTACTGTATAACTAACGAATTCGCTAAGATTATTGATGATAACAAGTGACGAGAAGTACATCAAGCATCTGGAAGGGCCTCCATAGCAGCAATTACAACATCAGCATCACGAGTATTTACGTCAGGAAGCATTTGAGTGCATGAAATGACTTCCTCATGTGCGAGGACCTTGTGCGGTTACCTCCTTTACCTTGATTACCTCGCGCATGCATGGTGGAGGTCGGAAAAACACGGTTGCTTCTCTTGGTCGATCGTGTCATATGCTTTTTCACCTTAGCAACAATATCAACAATTTTACGGGGCACATCTTCTCAAAAAGAGCCGAAGTGCATAAAGAACCTAAGTCAAGAATGTTCAAATCAGGTGAGTTGGTGGTGACATGTAAGCCTAATATCCATCCATCCGCCTACACGCTGCACAAAACACCTTTGTCATTCACGGAAATATGGGTCTTTGCATTATCTTGCTGAATGTATATTATCGTCCATGTTCGAAGCGGCCACAAAGCCTTGATGGCAGGTAGAAGCTTGTTCACCATATAATCTCTCTGACATCCTTTGTCCGGCAGCAAAACCTTGGTTACCTCTTCCCCCTCTCTCTGTAAGGGCTCGCCTCTTTGCCAAGTCTGGTATGTGAGCAGCCAAATTCAATCTTGCCATCAAATGTCATGACACCATGATCATCATAACGAGGCCTTGCTACGCTGCCAAGAACATCACTTTATCAATAAAACCCTTGCTCTGTGTGCTGCGATATGGTTCTTCTTCATCAGGTGCCAAGTAGTAGTTCTGAGTACCTTTAGTGCGGTAGAACCACTTCTCATCAATATGGATGACATTGTACATGCCTTTAAATGTGGGTTCTTCCAACATGGATAAACAAAACTGAATCTGACCTAGCTTGTTGTCATCAGTCAGTGTGGATTTAATTGAATTTGTATGGCGCTTTAGTCTACCCTCCTTCAACCTTCTCCATAATGTTTTCTTCGTCATTTGAAGCTCATTAGCAAGATCTTTAAGCGTAGTTCTTTTGCTCAGATCGATCTGTTTTATAGCATCTGAATCAAATGGTATCTTCTTACGGCCACAAGTTTTCATCTTTTTGTTTGCTACTCCATGAATACCACCGGCTCACTTACCTCTCAACCATATGTTTTGAACAGTCCTGTAATTAACTTGACAAAGTTTTGCCACCTCCTCAACCACCCCTTGGTCTAGTACGCCTTGATTTGTCCGCTCTAATAGCATGGCATAAATTTCTTGCTTTTGATTGTCTGGGTACCATCTTCTCTTCTTTTTTTGTTTAGCATTTGAGCCTACTGCAGAATATTCAGAACAAGAAATGAATTACTTTCAGTTAAAATGAACCAACATTCTCTAGAAATTAACATGAATTAAGTGCCACAAATTACTCACAATGACTTCAAACAAGGACTAACTTAAATAACTCATGGAGTAGACTAACCATTGTTGCTGCCGGTGTCAGCTACTTCACCTTGTACTCCAGAATCAGTCTCCGGAACAACATCTTTCTTCAACTCCACACGGATGCATGGGTTAACATTGCCGGCGGGGCTGGTTGCATCATTGCCGCTGCCATTTAGTGAAGATGGAACACCTTCGGGATAGTCAGCTTGGTTAACATTGCGGGTGGGGCTGGTCGCATATTTGTTGCTGCCATTTAGCGAAGATGGAACAACTTGATGCGTTAAGCCTGCCACTTCATCGAGGCAGGCGCGTTCGCGCGACCAGCCAAATAGCGTCGACAACCACGACGAGCGTCACTGGCATCCCCGACGGCATTGTTGTCACCTCCCCGGCCATGCCCCACGACAGGACCAGCAAATAGCGCCGCACACACGCGTTTAAGCACGACATCATGTGCACCACGAGCATATCTGAGGCCCGCGTACATACTGGCAGCTTCTTCTCCTTCATAGCCATCGCATCCACCACCAACATCTACTCTGTGGCCCGAGTCATGTGCGGACATAGAACCTGCCGCGTCAACTCCTTGATCATCGGTGGCGATGTTCACGAGATGGCAGGGGAATATGACAACAGTTCCCTGGATGAATACTTCACCAGTATGGCGCGCACGAGAATATATGAGAATTTGTTCACCATCGAAGAGATAGGCCCTGGTGGTACCAAGCCGGATTGTCCCCGGATAGAAGGTGAGGGAGTCCTGTACTAGGGGGTGTCCGGATAGCGAACTATCATCACGGCGGACTCCAAGACTATGAAGATACAAGATTGAAGACTTCATCCCGTGTTGGATGGGACTTTCCTTGGCGTGGAAGGCAAGCTTGGCGTCTGGATATGTAGATCTCTTACCATTGTAACCGATTACGTGTAACCCTAACCTCTCCGGTGTCTATATAAGCCGGAGGTTTTGAATCCATAGGGCGAACAACAATCATACCATAGGCTAGCTTCTAGGGTTTAGCCTCCTTGATCTCGTGGTAGATCTACTCTTGTACTACCCATATCATCAATATTAATCAAGCGGGGTAGGGTATTACCTCCAGCGAGAGGGCGAACACAGGTAAAACATCGTGTCCCTTGTCTCCTGTTACCATCCGCCTAGGCGCGCAGTTGGGACCCCCTACCGAGATCCGCCGGTTTGACACCGACATTGGTGCTTTCATTGAGAGTTCCTCGTAGCCGTCACCTATAGGCCCGCTGGCTCCTTTGATCATCAACAACGGCCGCGGTCCGGGTGAAATTTTCTCCCGGACAGATCTTCATATTGGCGGCTTTGCCTGCGGTCAATTCACTTGGCCATCTGGAGCGGATCGAAAGCCACGCCCACAGCCATCGGTCAGATTTGGAAGCTTGAATTATCGGCCAACATCGCGGAGACTTGATCTTGACGGTTGAGCCACAACCAAGCGCGCCGCCTTGCCTCGATGGGCATGATCTAACTCTGCCCGTCGAGCGGTGTCACGGAGGCGCACTAGTGTCGCTCGAACATTGATTGGAGCCGATCTCGCCGATCGAGGATGGTTGGTTGGACACCACCTCGGACTGAAATCTCTCGGCGATTAAGCGAACACAATCCTGTCGCTGCGAGGCCGTGACTCCCGGTGCGGACTCCTCTCGGACTCCGAACCCTCCGCGCCCCGCCAATCGAATCCGATCGAGGCGCGGTCATGGAGTTCCTTGCCGCGGACATCTTTCGGCACTCGCCCTTTGGCGATATCCTGAATTCACTAAAGTCTCTCTCTTTATCCAGGAGAGCCATGGGCGGACTACGGTCAAGAAGGTTGGGATGCGGACGGCGAAGAAATTCGCGCCCACCACCACCACCCGCCCGTAGCCAGCCGAAAGCTTACACGGCGTGCTCGATTTCAACTTCTGAAGACATCGGCGGTATGGGCGGCGATGTAGGAGACAACCATGAACCAGCGCCTATAGGATCTGGACAACCACCTCATCCCATGATGTATACATGGTGGATACACCTAAAGGAAATGAAGGCGAGGAACAACGGGCGCTTCTGAAGGATAAATCCCTCGAAAAGTCAAAGCGGCAGCGTAAGCGCCGAACCAAGTCCGCCTCAACAAAGACCCAGCCATAGAGCGAGGCGAACGGTGGGCGGCGAACATGCTATCGAGCAATTGTCGAACATGACAACTTGGATAAACAACCCGTCCCGGCGAAGACAACGATCCGGGACGATCTCACGCCGGACAAATTGTTGGAGCAAAATAACCTCCACAAAAGGCTCAAATCGCCGCTGCGCGTAGCTGAAAAAGAAAAGCGGAAGCTCAAAACAGCGGAAGATGCACTCAGAATCAGATGGGCGAGTATTCAACACCGAGAACAAATCTGGCGGCGATCGCCGAACAACAAAAAACTACCAAAGAAAACTACTGCCCGAATTTGATGAGGAGGCCATAGAAACCCCACAATCAAAAATAAGAAAGGCCACCGGTCGGATGGGCGACTCCACGGCAAAAGAGGCGGCAAATGGCGCGCACACAAGCCGACACGCGATCGCATAAGGATTCACATCAAAAGGATGGCCCGATAAGGTCCATCTATGGGCCGAAAGCAAGCTCTTCAAAGCAATGCAACACGCCAAATATCCGAACATCACGGCACACCCAAATATAGAGGCGCGCACACTTTTATGTTTCACCGATGAGGTCTTTGGATCACAATTCGGTGAGATTCAAACCCGTAAACATAGAGGCATCTGACGGAACAACAGACCACAGAGTGCGGATTGAGGACTATATCCTCCACATACACATGGCTAGAGGAGATGATCTCACGCCATAAAATACTTACCCTCAAGTTCAAATGGCCAGCCGGCATTGGCTCAAAGGCCTCCCGAAAATACCATTGGAAGTTGGGAAGAGCTCGAGGATGCTTTTAAGGCAAATTTTCAAGGGACTTATGTCCGTCCTCCGGATCGAGCGATTTAAGTCAAATAACTCAACAACCCGAAGAGTCAGCCGCAAATTCGGAACAGGTACCTCACCAAAAAGAACCAAATAGTCGATTGTCCGGTGCGAAGCCTTAGCAGCTTTCAAACACAACGTCCGAGGCGAATGGCTCTTGAGACACCTCGGCTAAGAGAAGCCGAGAACCATGGCTGCATTAACAAGCCTCATGACCCGCTTTGCGCGGAGAGGATAGCTGGCTAGCAAGATGCAGCACCAGCGACCCAAGTACATCCGAAGTCGAGGGATGGAAATGAAACCACGGCGCAACGAGGACCGGCGCCGGATTAAAGGAACAGTCCAAAAGCGCGGCGGACAACGCGGATTCAAAAGCTCACGACAGAACAATAAAAACTGCCCTTAAGGACAATAGCGATGAGCTATCAACAAACAAAATCTTGGACAAGATATGTCAAATCCACAGTACTCCGGGAGGCTGCAAACCATACCCACGAGGATTCTTTGGGTCTTCAAACAGTCCGATAGACTCAACGCCGAACACAAGGGCTCGACACACCAAGCGAGGATGAGGGCGAACCCCACAAGCGAGCAGGAAAACAAAAGAATTTCCGCAAGAGGTTAAAATAGTAAACTCACTTCACGTGATAAAAGAAAAAAAATAGAGTGGCGCCCATTAAGGCCTTGCGCCGCACATACTACCCTAGCGGAGTACCAACTTTGGTTGTCAAAACCAATCACCTTCGACCATCAGGACTACTCCGAAAGTATCTGAGCAGCAGGATGGACTGCCTTGATATTGGATCCTATAATCGGCCAGTTCAATTTACACAAGTCCTCATGGATGGCGGCGATGACATAAACACGATATATCGGGACACAATCCATGAGGATGGGGATAGACCCAACCAAAATTAGCCATAGCAACACCTCCTTTAAAGGGTAATGCCAGGCCCATATGCCCATTATGCGGGCTCCCTCTTGCTAGAAGTTGTGTTGGTTCATCCGACAACTTCCGTCGTGAAAAGTTAGTCTTCCATGTCGCCCCATTTAAAAGTAGCCATCAAGCACTATTGGGGCCTTGAAGCTTTCGCCGCTTTAACGCAATACCGCATTATGCATCTCTAACACTTAAAATGCCGGTCCCGCGACATCATCTCATTAAAAGGAAGTATTAAGTGTTACTCAAGCACGGAAGAACGTGAGACTGCCTTGACAGCCCCACACCTATCCGGCTCCGCTAGTCGAAGAACACTGAATAGGTCATTCAAACCCGGACACGGCTAGACGAGTCCGGCGCCTACTAGCGGCATACCCCCATACAAGGGGCTGCATGCATGTACAACAAGAGACAATAAAGCTCAATTTTATTCACTTCTTCGAATCGTACTCTATTTATTTAATATAAAGTACATCTTTTGCACGATCCTTTTTCTTTTAAACTAAGTTCCTCTCTTTTACAGATGAACAACGTGCTACACCCGTCGAGATACGGCTGCTGCGGAACACAGCGCAGAGCGTGCGATGGGACCCGTTGCAAGATTCTTTTGATTAAGACCTGCGTAAACCTTTTTTACTGTCTCTTGTTGATATACATCCCCGGTTTCTTACTATAACGAGGAGGAGGCTGGCGTTTTGGCATTGGCGCACCAGAATTTTTGCGCGTGCACGGACACGGGGCTTAGGGCATTAGTCGCCCGTTTTATAAAGACCGAATACCTTAGGGAGTATTCGGCGTCTCGAGATTAGGCCTTATATGCATCAGCTCGAATCATGTCTTTGGTCAAATGTTGGGTTTGCGGCTCTGTGTTTTGCAGCCTTACGTTCCGTTCTATCGGCTAACGTGGCACCGGAGAACTCTGCGATTGTGCCCGGTTGGCCGGCGAGCACCTCGATGAAAGCGAAAACGGTTGTCATGATATAGTGAGAGACTGGTCAACCACTCGATGACTCACGGAATGTTTAGAATTCCTCCGCATTAACGAAGGACCGTTTTTGATCAGGCACATCGCACCCGAATTGGGAGAGTGCGGTGCCCCGAGGGCTATATAGTAGCCCCACCCTCGAACTCCTATGGCTAAGTGAAAGTGATAAAGCATTATAGTCCGGTTGCCTAGTTTGCTCGCTACCACCTCCTTAACAGGACCAAGGCGTTGGATTAAGTGTGAAAAAGTGCCTTCTTTGCAAACACCCCGCACTATGTGCGTGGGGCTGAAACCAAGGACTGCCATCTTTCAGTTATATATACATATACATAAGCGGCCACACGGGGAGTAGTTTACTACTTGAGCGCACAAGTATAAAAAGCTCTTATATTATATTGAAACATTGTTTTCACAAATCATACATGTCATTTAAACATAATATCCTTGAGCCTGCGTCTCTATTAAGCAGCGCCTGCGAACTTCCTCAAAATAGTGCTCGGCGGTACTCAAACTTCATCCGAATCTTGGGATGCAACGTCGGTGGCCTTCATCTCCGCCAAGTATGTCTTGACATGGGCGAGCCATCGCGCTCCCTCAATACGCCGACCGCTTCATTGCGTCGTCTGTGATACCGCACCAAGGCTGCTGCACTAAACCAAAATAACTCTTGGTGGGTCCGCCCGACCACAAATGAGTCATGACATGCTTCATGGAAAGTCCGGATAATCGATTCAGCTCGGCCCATTCGGCCAACCGATCGGTCAGCGGAAGAGGATGCTCCGGACTATCAATTGCGACCAATATAGCTCTTCCTTACATGCCCTTACGGCCTCGGAAGTGCTCAATCGCGTCCGCGGCGCTTCGCCGCTAAGTCAAGATAAGCATCCTCCGAACTCCACAACTTGTCCAGCTGAGCATACTTGGATCCGTATATTTCCTCCGCAGCGAAACTGTTTTCCAGCCGCAATAGCCCGGCTGACTCAGCTCCTCCTTGGTAGCTCTCAAAGCGAGCAGGCATCCTTGGATTCGGCGGCGGCCTTTTCGAGCCCTCTTGCTCCGGCAGCGTTCTTTTCAAGAACCTCGCAGCGATCGGTAGTATTCTTCAACTTTCGGCCATATCGGCCATTTCCTCTTCTTGGCGGTGAGCAGCCCGTTAAACTTCTAGCTCTTGGCCGCCCTTAAGCAACCGCATTACTATTCTGGCTTGCTCTTTCGCTCGGCGAGTTCGCCCGCAGCTCCTCCACAGCAGCGACACCATCGCATTAAGCATATAAGTAGTAAGGCATGGGCGTCAAACTCCCTTACCGGTGTCCGCGTAGAAATCGCATACCTGTGACTCATCAAACCGTTTATTGACCACGCGATGTCGCATCCGCCTCGTCAAGTTGCGCTTTAGTTCGGCATATTCATCGATCGGGCTGGCCACGGACGCCCCACCACCTATTTAGGAGCGGCGATATGTTATAAGCGAGATTTTGATCCTCGACACGCTGTCAATTTTGACAACATACCGAGTCTCGGGGCTACTATCTATCTGAGCGCATTCTATATGCATAAGCTGTCGGAAGGTACATCATTTTGCGTACCTCGAACCCCGTCAGAAAGCTTCTGACGGCTTCATGCAATCCGCTCTCCACGGATGCAATTCTTTCAATCACCGTACCCATTAGCACACGGTGATCCTCTGAGATAGCCGCTCGCCCGAGCAGATCCTTTAGCTCCTCCGACCGCACACCACTTGGCGCCGGACCTTCCGGCCCTGCCGGACTTGGGGGAACCCTCGGCGACGACACCTCAGGGTCGTCCGCCTCCCATGAGGCTGCGATAGGTGGAGGCGTTTCACTCTCCATCATCTCCGGAAGAAGATCCCCCGAAGACGAGCTCTGCTGAGAAGGGATGAGATCCGAACTACAAGGTACAATTTGGTTATCTTGAGAAATAAATCTGAGGATGTTCCTTACTTACAAAACCAATTCTTTTTTACTTACGGCTCATTTGGAGGCTGACCCCTTGGGAAAGCAGTGCGGCTGGGGTACTTCCCAGCACGGACTCTCGGCGAATTTCTTTCCCTCTTGAGGCCTTGAGCTCCAGATCTTCAGGCGGTCCTCTTCTCTCCTTGGAGGTGGGACTTTTGATCCTCCTCCTCAAAGGCCTCCTTCATGGAGGCGGTTGCTTCCGCTCCCTCGCCTTCTTTAAAAGCGCGGCCTTCAACATCTTGGCCAGCATGGGATCCGGCGTGTTCTCCGGGAGGGGCGGACACCTTATTAACTTTGCCTTGGCTATTCACTCCTGTTCAAGCGGCTCCTTTAAAGGGCATGTATATGATAAATGAATGAACAGCTGTCGATTCTGAGGCTACTTACGAGTATCTGGCGATTGCAGCTTAGTCCTGCGTCCTCGGTCAGGTCGGACACTTCTCTTGTGATCCGAAGAACAGTTTATACATCTCCACAGGCGTCGTACCCATAAAATTTTGGAGGCTCGTGGTCCCTCGGATTAAATTCCCACAGGCGGAGGCGGCGTTTGCTTGAGGCGAAGGCGCCGAATCAACATAACCTGCGCCACTTGCACCAGATTGATCTCTCTTTCTTGGAGGTCTCGAATCGGCCCGCAACAAAGGCGTCCTTGGGCGGCCCCAGTCGAGCCTTGTTGGCCCATGACACCAGCCATTGTGGTGGACTGGCGGAAGGCGGGAAGCGCCACCATTTGGTGCCCCTAGGAGCAGTGATATAAAACCACTCCCGTTGCCACAAACCAAGCTCCTCTTGAAAAGAGCCCTCGGGCCACGGAGCATCAGCACATTTGCTTATGACCGCCCCTCCGCACTCTGCTTGCTGCCCCTCGATCATCTTTGGCTCCACCTTGAAGGTCTTGAGCCACAATCCAAAGTGAGGGGTAATATGGAGGAAGGCCTCACATACGACAATGAATGACGAGATATGGAGGATGGACTCGGTTCAAGTCATGGAAATCCAGCCCATAATAAAACATGAGCCCCCGCACAAAGGGATCCGTCGGGAAGCCTAAACCCCGAAGGAAGTGTGACGCGAACACCACGCTCTCGCCGGGCTCGGGAGTGGGAATGACCTGCCCTGGAGCAGGCAGCCTATGCGAAATCTCGCCGGTCAGATACTGGCGTCTCGCAGCTTTAGCACATCTTCTTACGTGACGGAAGAAGACATCCATCGGCCGTGTGATCGGGCGGACATCGTGAAGGTCGAAGCGCCTAAATCTGAAGCTTTGGGTGTTAGAACTTCGGCGAGGCGAACTTCGATGGAGGTGTAAAAAGAAGAGGGCCTTGGTCTCATTATAAAGAGGTTGAATACCAAGAGCCCTCCACGTGGTCGATTAGGACTGCGCCGATAGAGGAGGCGTGCCAGCGAACACGTTTGGGTTACCCGTTAAGTATTGATGGGAATCCCGGAATAAGGGGGCACGATCTATGCTTTGATAAGGCGTGCCAAAGAAGCGCCTCGCTAAGCGACCGAGGTGGAGCGGTAAAAAGCGATTCATATAAAGGCTTGGCGGGGTGTGATGTCACGCTGAATCGTCAGCGAGATCTGTGCAAAAGTTATTCTCTCTACGGTGGTATGTGGAACTTGTTTCTGAGCGGACACTATCCTTGTGTTCAAAACCTTCTATGAAGTATTCGAGGAGGAACCCGCCTTGCAATGCGAAGACAATATCGGCGCCGGACTCGTCGTCATTGAAGCTGGTTAGGGGCTACTAAAGGAGTCTGGACTAGGGGGTGTCCGGATAGCGAACTATCATCACGGCGGACTCCAAGACTATGAAGATACAAGATTGAAGACTTCGTCCCGTGTCCGGATGGGACTTTCCTTGGCGTGGAAGGCAAGCTTGGCGTCTGGATATGTAGATCTCTTACCATTGTAACCGACTACGTGTAACCCTAACCTATCCGGTGTCTATATAAACCGGAGGTTTTAGTCCATAGGACGAACAACAATCATACCATAGGCTAGCTTCTAGGGTTTAGCCTCCTTGATCTCGTGGTAGATCTACTCTTGTACTACCCATATCATCAATATTAATCAAGCGGGGTAGGGTATTACCTCCATCGAGAGGACCCGAACCTGGGTAAAAACATTGTGTCCCTTGTCTCCTGTTACCATCCGCCTAGGCGCACGATTCGGGACCCCTACCGAGATCCACCGGTTTGACACCGATGAAGGTGCGCCTACTTACGGCGAAAGCAGTCATGCAAAAGGACACTAGCCACCGCTTTTCTGCTGGATTCACCGGTGGCTTGCACTGTATTCCGTCCTCTGCGTGGCATCGTCCACCCGCGCCTCGGCGATCGAACTGTGCGTAGATGGTGACACAACGCGTCAAGTTCAACAAATATGAACTACATATAGTACGAACCTGCGAAAACGGCATTGCATCCACTGCGTGGCCGCGTCCGTCAGCACGTTGGCCTCGTGCATGTCCGCCGGCGCGTTGGCTGTGCCCATGCCCGCGTCTGCGCCCGCTAGCGTGTTGGCCGTTCCCGTGTCTGGGCACCCCCGCGCCTTCCACCGGCGTGCGTACGTCAGCTCGCCTGTGCTCAGTAGAAGCACCTCACCTGTGTTCAAGGAGGTCCGCCTCATTGTCTGCTTTGTTGCAGGCATTAAGTCGATTATGCTGGCGTCCATTGCTATCATGGAGCACATGCTCAACTTCTACACGGAGCCCACAATGAAAAATTATCCCGCTGATACCGCAAAAAGGTGATATTGCACAAGAACATACCGTCATGGGAGTCATCGGAAGCTAGCCAATCGTACTCGTATCCAAGATCAAAGGCAATGTCATTGTTCTCCTCAATTGAATCCCAATTAGGTGCTGGATGCAAGTCGAGATCAACCATATTTTTTGTTGGCGATGTACTGGAAGAAGGGGGACATGAAAAGAACCAACGGGAGTCGACTCATTTTGTACACGAAAACATAATTTAAAACCTCCATTCAGTTGGAGCCAAGCCACTTCCCTCCCTTTCCCTGATGGCCGTGCACGTACATGGGTACCCATTTTCGTATACAAGGAAAGATACTTATTTCCATCCCTGATTTGCTGGGATACGCCGATTGCTTGTGACATGCAAGGCCGGCAGCATATCTGCATGCAGCGGTCAAATCAGTGGAGGGCTAGAGGCTCACATAATTGATTTCTAACACTAAACTAATATCAGGGGTAGTATTGTCCCGGATGCTCCAAAAATTGCTGCCTTGGTCACCGAGCTGGAAATAATGCACCTAACATAAAGGAACGGAGGGAGTATCTTGCTATCCAGAGCTACTTCATATCCTTTATTTATGCTAGTTGTGCTACGTCGTGACCTCATTAGTGTTCTAGCCTCGCGTCTCTAGTCCGGTCTAGCCTAGGACCAGCACAGTATCGTCGTTGAGCGTTTATTCAACATTGCATCTTTGAATTGATTTGTGCTAAGCTTTTGCTATCATATATTTAAGCCTTCCAAGCTCCACATATTTCTACATCGTGTATACGTGTGTTCCCCTGGCAATCGCTTTACTCAATCTTCGCAGTTATTTGACACCGCTGGTTGCCTGTCACCACCTGCTGCATGGTAAGAACCTGTAAGATATTGATATTTGATTTACTGTGAGCACTTTACCACCACAACCTAGTACTCCCTCCGTCCTATAATGTAGGATGTTTTTTGACACTAGTATAGTGTCAAAAAACGTCTTACATTGTGGGACGGAGGGAGTAGTTCATAGGAACGTTATTCTTGAATTTTGTTTCTTTTTTCTACTAATCATGACAGGTTCTGGAGATAGAATTTCTTGTATGACGGATACATCTTCACCATCACGAGAGTTGAGACAACACACACAAGCACATGGTGAGGTTATCTCTTTATTGTCATTTGAAGGTAGATTTAATCCTGCTATTTATCTAGCTTGGGAGCTTGAAGTAGAACAAGTTTTTTGTCACCATGATTTTTCTGAGCTTGAGAGAGTACAAGCTGCCACTGCAACATTTACTGGTTCTTCTTCTATTTGGTGGAGTGTACATTGTAAGAAAACACATTGATAACCAACCCACAACATGGAAAGATTAGAAAGCTATAATGAGACAATAATTTTTTCCTCCTTACTTTCGTCGTGAATTGCTTCGTAAATTGGAACAATTAAAACAAGGCAGTAACACTATTCATGCTTACTACCAAGAGTTCAAATCTTATATGCATCATTGTGACATAGCAGAATTAGAGAATGATGCAATGAATAGATTTTCTAGTGATTTGAACCATGATATTCATGCAAGATTTTAGTATATCCTTCGTTGCATTAGTGGTATGTGTTGGGAATCGTTGCATGGAAAACAAAAAAATTCTACGCACAAGCAATGATCTATCCATGGAGATGCATAGCAATGAGATGGGGAGAGTGTGTCTACGTACCCTCGTAGACCGTAAGCGGAAGCGTTTCACAACGCGGTTGACGTAGTCGAACTTTCTTTGCGCTCTGACTTATCTAGTACCGAACGCACGACACCTTCGTGTTCTGCAGACGTTCAGCTCGGTGACGTCCTCCGCCTTCTTGATGCAGCAAGACGGCGAGGTAGTAGATGAGTTCCGGTAGCACGACGGCGTGGTGACGGTGATGGTGATGTGATCTTCGCAGGGCTTTGCCTAAGCACTACGAAAATATGACAGAGGGAGAAAACGGTGGATGGGGGTGCCGCACACGGCTAAGACAATGTTGTGTCCTTGTGTGGCGCCCCCTCCCTACACACACACACACACACACACACACACATATATATATATATATACTCACACACACACACACACACACACACATCTGGGCTATTCTGTTACCCTCTCTGTACTGACGTGGTTCACAGTTTGGACTGACGTGTTTTTCAACAAGAACTGTCTTCCTGCGTGCACGACGGACGAAAACAGGGGATGCAACGTGGAGCTTCCGGTCGTTCCCCGGCGCGATGTTGTGGGCCATTCGTTGCTAGAGGAGACATGTAAGGGGTTCCGCACGTCCGCGCGCTCAGCTGGATAAGTTTTGCGATCTGTAGTCACTGGAGGTGACGGCGTGGGCATTTTGTCGGCGGACGTGATTTTGGGCGTCAGTGTTTACTGTGGTGTTCGTGGGCCTCAATTTACGTCGTGTTTGTCGTTTTTGTTGTGAGAATTATCGGTATGTTATAGTTTTTTGAGATTTTTTTCATCTGTAATTTATGATTACAAGTTTTTGTGTTCTTGGTCGTTTTCCACGCCCGCCATGGAAATCTGTTCTTCTTTTTCTGTTGTTTTACTTTCGAATTGGTGTTGCAGGGAGAGATATAAGGACTGTATGAAAAGATTTGCGTTGTCAATTTTGCTTTTTTGAGTTGTTTCTACCCCGGATTCCCATGTTGTTTTGTCGTTGGCGGAGGTTGTGTATGGCTGGCTTGTTGTAAGCTGCGATTTGTAATGTCAAACTGTGTAATTAAGTTGCGTGTTTTCGGTGTTGTGTTGAATGATGCTGTATGTGTAGTTGGACTGCTGCCGTGTCAAAGTTTTGTTCTGCGTGTTGTCATCGGAGCCGCACCGATGGCTCTGCACTTTGATTATAAAGCCCGAGCCCTCTGTCGGTTTCATTCTACGAGCTGCAACCAAAGAAAAGGGGATGGATCCCGAGATGGGAGAGGTTACAGAGGAGGAGGGGCGCCATAGATGTGAGGGCTGCGATGGCGGAGCGGAGAGAGGAGGAGGCGGCGCAGCAGAGATGGCGCGACGTCGCCGAGGAGGGCGGAGGCGAGTTCAATGCGACTTAGCGTGAGGTGATGGATACTTGCAACTCAATGAATTGGAGCTTCTTTCCCCGAGGCGAGGGAAGGAACCATATTCAGATCATTAGTTGGGCTAGGGCGAGAGCAGCCACGGCTCCACATCCATCTACCAGGCAAAATGGCGTCGTTTCTTTGATCGTTATGGTGAAGTAGTGAATATTATGTTTTTAAGATTTTTGTTGTGAGGGAGCAGATGTTGAATGACTAAATGAATTCAACTTTGTTTTTGTCTCTGAATGTGTTGTTTTGTGCGCATATGTTCGACATGTGCACCTTTGAACTGCTTGGTTTTCGAAGTTGAACTGATTTGCGGTCAAATGTTGGATGGCTTGTGTAATAACTATTTCCTACCAATTGGCTGCCCATCGCCTATTTATTATTTTTATAATCTGCGAGTGTCCCCGACTATAAGCGTTATCCATCTATGTGTGGTGTGTGGCCAAGTCTTCCCCTCCCTTTTATTCATTCTTCGTAATCAGATCTAGGTTCCTCTCTCTTCTCTTCGCCTTTTTTTCTCTGTTCTGTGTGTTCGATGGAGGATTGTTCATGCGGATGCTCGGTAAGAGATGGCGCATATAATTTGGCGGTGTGTGTCTGAGTCTGGTTTGGAGCTCACTCGGACTTCGTGGCGTGGGCAACTTTCTTGTTTCTTGTCGGCAACCATGGGTTTCGTACACCCTATGTTTGTCGCTGACGGATGGTGACTTGAAGGAATCATGGGTATGTGTTTCTATTCCCTTTGTTTTCTACTTTCTTGTTGGTTTCGTTTCAAACCCATGGATTTGAATCTGCAGTTTTGTCTTATGAATAGCTTGTCTATATTTTTTAATTAGGTTTTGTTGGATTTTAACAACAGGGATTTACGTGTGTATTTGTTCATTACTTAATGATATTTAAACCATTTTTGTATAATCCTGATTTGTTTATGAATAGATGTTTTCTTTGTAGGTGTATTGATATGTATATTTTTCAGTTTAGTCAGTTCACATGTCTAGTTAGTTTTGTGTTATTGTTTTGGTTCAAATTTTTTCCATTTTAGTTTGTTATGCAAATCGTTCCTATATCTGTGTAAAAATTCAGTTATGTCACGTGTTCATTTTGTTTTGTAATCCCATGTCCATTTGCAGAAAATGTCACCCAGGATCAGGATTGTTGCTCCTAGTTCCAGTGTTCTGAAGATGGAGACTTCAGACAAGAATGGGTATCAGTTGATGGATGTTGCCGACCACATCGACTTTGATGGTTGCATCAACCTAACTCTTTGGGTGGAAGGAGTTTGCAATGAGTCTGGATTTGAGGATGGTGATGTGGTTATGGTTATGTTCTTGAGAGAAGCGACTCTCGGCGTTCGAGAATTTATGTGATGTTTAAATGTGGCAAATGACGCCAGCTTTGAGATTTGTGTATGGTTGATTATGTTGCAGTATTTTTTTTAAACATTTGCATGTGAGATGATTGAATTGTATTGTTTTATCGGAATGGTATGGAACTAGTTATGTAATGTTTTTCCTATTGTTCTGCTCAATTATAAGTGTTTTATTTATACATTCTTTATATTAATCTTTGGAACAATTTCTATAGTTGAACTGATGGGCATCCTTTGTTTTGGCTGGTATATTTTCATGTTCATAACTAGTAGCGGTGCTATCTGTTGATGATTTTTTAGAACCCTTTTTGTTATTGAGTTTGCTGAACTTACATTACATTAATGATAGTCTTGCTCTATTTTAGGCTGTCAATTACCAATCAAATTTGTTTGTTGTATAATATTTTTGTCTTACTTTTTACATGAATTTTGGAGCACGTTTTTTTCTTTTTATAGATGAATAATGATAGTTTTGGTATTTTATAAAAAAATTAATCTTCGTTGCACAGTACTTTCTTTTTATTTGTACTTGAACCTTATGAATTGTAGTAGTTGAACTTTTTTGTAAATTCGTTTCTGAAATTTTTATTTATAGTCTTATATTTTTTTTACTTCTTACCATTACGATGTGTTTGAACTTTGTCACAATATTTTTGTTTATTAACTGATTTTTCTTGTGAGTTTTTTTTAAATTATTTTCATTTTTTTTTGTCGTGCGTGATCTACTGGATTTTTGTAATGGGGCGAAGTACTTTGTTGGGCCATCGGCCTGGGTGGTTGTATTCGGCCCGGATAGCTTCTCTCGCGCGGTTGTGCAGCACGGCGTGTGCATGAGCTATGTGTTTAGTCCCACCTCGCTAGTCGAGGGGGCTCTAGACTTGTTTATAAGCGCAGCCGACGCTCACCAGTCGAACTCCTCTGAACACTTACCAGAGCGCTTATACACGGCGCTCGCTCTCTCTCTCTTGACCTGTGGGCCCTGGACGGCAGGCCCTGCGGGTATGCGGATTACTAGGGATTCGCCCACGGGCTCGAATTCAAGGCCTGCGCCTGTCCTTGGACGGTCAATTTTTTTTTTGTTTTTTTGGATCTAGTACTTGACTACACCAGTAACTTGGACTGGTACTTTTTTGTCCTTGTGCTGTCAATTTTTTCTTTTTCTTTTTTTTGTTTGTTTGAATATAGTCTTGTGGCATGACTTGCCCCTTTTGAACCGCACTGAGGGGCATAGTTGTCTTGACACATCTTCCTTGTATGGACTTTGCCCCATTATCTATCTTAGGGGTGTGGGTGCGTGGGGTGGGGGAAGCAGAATAACCGCCTGCTTTGTCAACGAAATGTAACATCCCAAATTTTGGAATGTTAATATAATTAATTGAATTGTTTGTTTGTTTGCTTGAGTGAATTAAACTTGAGTGAAATTTGAACCTTTTCAAAACTTTTGAAAGAGAGGAATAAAATGACTTTCCCTTCTCCGTAAATTCAAATTCATCCTATTAAAATCAATGAGAGAAGATGACATGACTTCTTCAACTATGAAGAATTTGAACGGAGTTTTGCAATTTAATTCTTTCAAATATTTGCACTTGTTTCTCTATTTTTCTTCCCGAGAAATACCCGAAAATAAATTCTTGCAAGCAAGAAAGAGCGGAGGAAAATGACCTCCAAAATCGGGGCATTCTTGAAAATATTTGAGCCAAGAAAAAACCAAAGTTTTTATTTAAAATTATTTGCAAAAGAAATAAAGCCTTTAGGGATTTTCTGAAAACATTTTTTAAGTTTTTATTTTGGCCGTGGAATAATGCTCATCATCTACATTTTATTTTTTGATAATTTTAGTATATAAAAACTCTTTATTCAATTGATTTGATTTCCTTTTTATTGTTTTAGTTTCCTAATTTTAAAATAGGAATGGAATCGTTTTATTAGGAAAAACCTGCTGGCCCATTAAGCACTTTCCTATTCTAGCCCAACAAGAGATCATCTCCTTCCTCTGTTTCCTCTCACGTTCTGAAGCTTTCCATATCCATGGAGACAAGAAACTCCACCTTCCCGATCTCCCTCGTCTTTCCATCCCAGCGCCTCCCGAGACCGCCTATAAAACCCCTCCCTCTCCTCGTTCCATTTTTCCCATCACCACGCCCTCCTGCCCGTAGCCTTCTCGCCACCGTCCTCCTTTTCCTGCCTAGAACGCTCACGGGAGCTCTCCTGGAACCTCCCATCGCCCAGGCGCCACCTCCCCAGCGCCGACCCCTCCTCCGCCACCCCACCCTCGCCCGGCGACCTCGCCCCTCTTGAGCAGCCCTCCACATCGCCATCTCCTTCCTGCCATCTCTGCCTCACGACAGGTAACTCCGTTTTCGTTTTCAGATTTATTTCCGTAATAGATTTAGTTCCGTTCTTGTTTAGCTTATAACTTTTGATCTAGAAGTCCAATGATGCTGATTCTTTTGCGTTAGATCAGAATTTTCTTGTAGTTTCCAAAATATATAATTTGTCTATGTTTGGATTTATAAAATTGAGTTAGATCAGATTTGAATTAAAGCTTGTTTTGCTTATTCCGGGAGTTTAAAATAGATTTTTATTTGATTCTTTTTCTACTGATCACTAGTGATCATATTTACCAGTGGTAAAAACTTCAAAATTGTTTGAGTATTTTAGCTTATTGTTTCATGTAAAACAAATTCTGTTTTAGTTCTATTCAATTATAGCTACTTCTTTTCTATAGTTGTTTTTAAATTATTTTATTTTATATTTCAGAAAGTTTATGTTTGGTTTCTATTAGTTAAACAGTAGGTGTTCAAAAAGTTTTTATATTTATTTTATTTTGTTATCGTGAAATCAATTCAAGTTCGCTAATAACTTGCAATGGATTTCTCTGTTTTAACTCCCAATTGAAAATACTTTCAAAATAGCTTTATGAAAAAATACTTTATTTTTTCTTTCTTTGTCTTAACTAAATTTATATTTTATTCTCTGTTATTTTATTGTTTTATTTTCCGTTAGACAAAACTATTTTTGTGAATGTTGTAGAAGAAGACTCCTAGTTTTATTTGAAGTTCCTTCGGATTCTTATTCGCTCTCTCTTTTGTTTTGATTGTTAGTGTGAGTGCTTATGTGAATGATATGTTTGTTATATAGATTTCATCGAGAGTGACGAGTAGTCTATCAAGTTATTTCTTGAGAATGATAATTCTTCTTCGTCAACATCACCGAGCAAGTTCACTTTGACCATGTTTTCATGCCTATGTTTTATTGCATTTAGTGACATCTTTGCAACCACCCTCAAGAGTGTTATTGAATCCTTGTAGTTGAGTAGTATGCATGAGGTAGGAACCCACCCCCTGTTACCAAGCCCGGGACGATATTTTATTTAATGCTACGCTATAGTAGACGGGTTTGGTATGAGTACTCGGAGTGGTGTGAGAATGGAGGATTCTCGTCAATGACGATTAACTCCATGATGGAATCTGCAAGGACTGCATCTTCAAGGCCTCAAGACTTCAAGACTCAAGACAAGAATTCAATACACACCTCTTGGGTGAAGGACGGTTGACGGCACCTGGAGAAACCGGTGGTTGGCGGGATGCATGGAGAAGCGCCATGACATCTTGCGGAAAGCTTCACCTGACTCAAAGAGACGGAAGAATACTTCACGCCCGAAGCTTACGTGCAACCGCAAGTCATTATGGGCTCGCTTGGTTGACCTTAGTTGTGACTGGCTGGGACGGTACTAGCGGATGTAGAACTACGGTAGGATGGGTTGAGTACCGGACAAAGTGGTCGAGGAACTCTTTGGAAGACCATGTTTGGTCATCTTGTTCTCAAACACTCGAAGTGCGAGAACGTAAAGAGAGGGATCGAATCTTATGGGTAAAGTGTACAAACCTCTGCAGAGGGTTATAACCTAATCGATTAGCCGTGTCCCGATTACGGACAATTTGAGCATCTGGACTTGGATCTATCTCGAACTCTCAACACCGGGTGATAACTTAATTGTGGGCAACCTATGATGATTTTGGGCTATGAGACATCGGTTGGCGGAACCATGTCATGATAGAAAACTCCATAGTACAGACTTCACTTTTGCCTTTGATGTAGGTAAAATAAAACCAGCTTTTACATAAACAAAATTCAGATACAGAGCCACAAAGCCATATTGCATATAGTATAGTTTTATCATCTGTTCTTTTATTGTGATCTTGCGGTACATTCAATGTCTTGACCTACACGGCTGCAACGTATCATGTTGTAGATATTTCCTCGACGAGTAAGAATTACGATCTGTGGTTACGGGTCTACACTCAACCCGCCGATGGCGTTGATGGGACTCCACACCCGCTTGATTGTTTCCGCTGAGTATTATGAGGTATATATCATTTTACGTTATTTATACATGTGATTGCACTTTGATATATACATTGATGTATTGTGTGTGCCAAAGATATCGATCTGTGGATGGCACAAGAATACGTGCAGGCTTGACCGCCTCGAGGTCGGGTCGCCACACGAGCGCACCGCAGCAAGAAGCGAGGCCGAGCCGGGAGGGGTCGGACCCTCCCCATCCCGGCGAGGCTGAGCCAGAACGAGCCGTGAGCAGCGACGACGCTGCGGTGCCATGGCGTCGCATGCGGAGGCGAGTCCGTTTATGACTTGCCCCATTATCTTATCTTAGGGGTGTGGGTGCGTGGGGAAATGTAATAACCGCGCTTATCTTTAGGGGTGTGGGTGCGTGGAAACATGACTTGCCCCCGACCGAACTGCATCGAGGGGCATAGTTGTACTTGACACATCTTCCTTGTATGGACTTTGCCCCATTATCTATCTTAGGGTGTGGGTGCGTGGGGTGGGGAACAGAATAACCGTGATCAAGGCCTGTCAAACGAGCGACTGGCCACAGAAGCGAGGTCGAGCTGGGGGAGGGGAGGGACCCCACCCTCCCCATCTCCGGCGAGGCCGAGCCAGAACGAGCCGTAGCAAACTTTGCAAAGAAAGTAGTACAAGATGTAACATCTTTTTGTAGTCCCACTGTGTGGTCCCATAGCCTGCACTGTCGACTCATATGTTTCTCCCACGGGTCTGCAACCACTGAACGCAGCGTCCGAGCCCACATGCATAGTTTTTGCGGGTGGTTGTAGCGCACTAGGTACTTTGTGGGCTCTTCCGTCTCTGTCGCCGTGAAGAGAGTGCTCGTTTTAGCCTATCTCGATCTCGCTATACACAACTTCGCGTGTCAGCTTTGCCATCCGGGTGTCAAACCCATAGAAGGTCGGCGTGTTCGCTCTTCCGCAGATGCAAGAATGATGACCAAATTGTTAGTTTTCTTGCAGGAAAAACTTTAATAAAGTTTTTACTTTAGTAAGCATGTAATTTTTGTCTTACGACAAGTGATAGAGCTATACCGTTACCCATTGTTCATCGGTTCTTTGTCCGCCTCCTGGTTTTGACGCAGAGTTTACCTGCTAACAAACCGTGTAGGTTATGTCTCTCATTTACGTAGTTCTTCTTGAGCACATAGTTCATGCTCTCACTTCGCTGTGTGGATGTCATTTTGGCGCAGAAAATTTCTTTGAAGTAGGCTGATATCCATTTTCACGCTGCTCCACATGCCCACCATTGTGGCATCATCGTGGAGGTTGTACTTATCCATCAATCTTTTCCTGCATCCTCAAACTCGGTTGGCATGAGGGGCCAGTTGAGAATTGATGTGAATTCATCCTTAAAGTCGCGTCAGGCAGAAATACAGGTACACGAGGTGTTCCTTGTACTTCTTCATAATGTGCCGCCGGCATAGCTTATGTAATGTGTTCTTGAAAACATCTGCTATCGCCAAAGCCATTGCCGGGCACTGGTCTGGTAATGAGAAAATAGACTCAGAGTGGTCAGCAGATGGTTGTGCGTACATACCAATAGAACTGACACAACATTTTTACTGTGTTACTTTCCTTTTCTTTTTTCGTAGGGGGGTGGTGGTTGGGGGTGGTTTTAGCGGGTGTACCTGTGAGAATGCATGTAGGAGCCTTCCTTCTCATGCACCTTAAAAATGTCCTGAACAGCCACTTGAATGAATCTGCATCCTCATCTCTTTTCAGGGCAAAACCAAAGAATGTAGTCTGTAAGTGGTTGTTAGTTCCGACAAACACCCCAAGTGGCATATGGTACTTGTTGGTCTTATATGTTGTGTCAAACGTTACGCAGTCCCTCAAGTCCCGACACGCCTCGGCAGCTTATGCTCGCCCAAAATATGTTCTTTACTCTATCGGACTCATCGAGTTGCATGTCACGTAAGAATTCCCTGCTTATAGCTTTCATCTCCCTAAAGAAGTTGATAGTCTTTAGGACATCGCCCACATCATCAATCCTTGAATTCTTTGCTTTCCCGCATATTAAAAGTTCATTGAAAAATGCATGTTGAATCAAGGCCGTGTCATGTGTTGCGTGATATGTTTGTACCGACAGAGGAAAAAAGACGAGGCGGTTTATGGAGGAGAACAAGTTTTTACTTACAAAGTTAATCAGGTCTTTGGCATTCATTTCGAGGAAGTAGCTACCGGTCATCACCGCCTGTAATGCTCATGATTTGCGCGTGTTCAATGCCTTTGAACTGCAGGTACTTGATGTACTCCAAGATTCTTTTGTCAAAGTTTTTGTGGGAGTGCAAGAAGACAAGCATTTCGGTGAGTGTAGCCTGTGGTTGTGTTCCCTGACTATCTCTTTTACGACAAATGTTCCATCCTTTTCCTTCTTCAAATTTCATTTTAGCCCCGATTAGTTCTGGTTGTTGCCTTGTTCTACTGCCTATTTGCTTCGCATACACCTTTGATTCATAAACTCCATGGCACATGCAATAAAGGTAGGCTCTCTTAAACTTGGGGCCTTCCCGACAAAGAAACCAGCGTGCTTCGTGATATCGTTGTAGAAGTTCTTAGTTCCTTCGAAAGTTTCAAACCTCATCTCCAAACCTTGGCGTAACATAAGCTTCAATGTCGGTGGCTGCACACAACAAAGGACAAAACAAAAATGTTAGATGGGGTGGTCACAGCACCATGGTATGGACTGTGCTTGTATTTTTTTCTATATGGATACTTACATGTGTATAGCTTTGCGCTGCCTCCGTGTTTGTTGTTCTCCCCGGTTTATGGGCGCCGGTGGTGTCACCTTGGCACATGCAGCAATGCATCTCTTGAGGGAGCAACGATGACGAAGATCTCCGCTCTCTCGTTGTACTAACGCTCTCCTAGGATTCATTGTGATGTTGCTCCCTGTATATGGCTCATATCTTGTACTTTTGAACCTGCTAGAGTGGCCAAAATTTCTGTCTTTTGCCCTGGTCTTCCCGTCCGCAATCGCTTTTGCAAAGACGGATGATTGATGTTGATGGAGCGACTGGTGGAAGCCTTCTTGCAACCCATCCACGGCTTCCGTCCTTGGCTTTTTGCATGCTACCGGGAAGGAAAACGCTTGTTGTTGGTGATATTGTTGGCCTAGTTGCAACCCAAGAGCGGCAAAGCTTGCATTCCTGCATATTGTTGTTTGTGTATAGAAGGACATGCCCGTGCTTCCGATGATTGCGGTGTATCTTCAAATCTGCTGCATCGTTGAAATATCCAGCGGTATTTCCGTGTTACCCAACCTGTGGTGCCCCATATCTGTTTTGCTCATGAAATGCTTGTGCTGCGGCGCCGCTTTGCATGCTTCGCAAACAACATTCAAAAGTTTTTGTGATTAATCTGGTTTTGTTTTCAATGAATCGATGAACGCTCATGTTCAAAACACGGATGTATCGATGCTCTTTTTTTAGCACTGTTTTGTAAATCGGACATTGAACTCATGCATGACTTCTCCTCTGTTCTTCAGAATTTATGCAACCACACTAGAAGTACTCCTAGTTTATGTATCATTGAACTTATGTGTAACTATGGCACTCTCTCGTCACTATCTACCCGGATCGACGCCGATGTTTAATTTTTTTAACTTGAATCAAGATAGCATATTAGATGCAATCGACAAGAACCTCGACATCCTAATCGTGCATCAATGCATATACATTACAAGTACTGCTAGCTTATGTATCACCGAACTTATTGTGTAGCAATTTTATATTTTCTTGGTAACAGTTTTGTTACTCGCTCGAATCGATGCAATTACATGACTTGTACTCTTAGGAATAACAACATACAACTCTCGCCGTAGCTGAACCTTGTCACTATACCGGACCGACGATATGTTTATTTTTTAAACTTGAAGCGACGTAATGCATATTAGATGCACCGACAAGAATCCTCGACATCCTAATCGTGCATCAAGTGGCGGGGTGTCAATGAACTGATGCTAGCATTTGTAATGTACCATCGTGTTCTTCTTCATAGCAGGACCGATTTAATCGATGGAGTGACACAAACGGGGAGCGAGACATTACCTCCGGTGTAATCGTGTTCTTCTTCTACCTCTCGTGGGCGTCTTATCGCATGTTCTTGCGAGGCGGCACCATTGACGCAGCACCGCTTGTGGTGGACGCCCGCGAAGAGGTTCGTTGAGGAAGCACCTTGCGGGATAACTGCCCAAGAAGGAGACCCGCGACGGAGGGAGGCAGGAGGCGGGTATGACAGCTCGACGATGGATCCGGCGACGAGAGAGGCAGGAGGCGGGATCACGGCCTGTCGATGGATCTCGCGGCGGAGCGAGACAGAGGCGGGATCACGACTCGGACGATGGATCCGGCGACGGAGGGAGGCAGGAGGCGGGATGACGACCCGACGATGGATCCGCGATGAAGGAAGGAGGAGGCGGCGGCGGATCCGTCGCCGCCAATCACGGCACCGCTGGCTCGCTCGCTTGCCGCCGCCGCCGCCGCCATGACGGCTGCCTCCGGCGGTACATATAGGGTGCGTCTATTATGATAACACCCCTTAAGACCTTATTCTGCACACCGAAACGTCTTATTCTGCTAACACAACAGAGCTGCCCCGCCCACCCCGAAGCAACAAAAACGAATTGCAGCTAACCTTTCCCCACCCCGACCCACCTCCTTCCCGCAACCGCCCCCACCACCCGATCCACCTCTCTGCGCCGGCCGACCCCAAGACCAACCTCCGCCGTCGCTCCCACCTTCCTCCTCCTCCGCCACCACACAACCTTCCTCCTTCTCCCGCCCGCCGACCTCTCCTACCCACCTTCTCCCTCCATGCCCTACTCGCCACAAGCGCACACCCGCACTTCTAAGAACGCCTGCGCGGATCTGTGTCGCGGCACACCTCCGCACCCTCCCGCCGACGCCTGGCAGGTTGCTGCACACCCACAAGACCCCGGTGACGCCATGGGTCGGATCCAGTGCCGTGGCGCGACCCCACCTTCTCCGGCGTTCGCGCGACCACCCGAGACGCCGCCCACCTCCCCACCTTCAACGCAAGACGGTGCGGATCGACCAAGACCAGATCCGTCGCCCGCACCCGCCGCCTCCTCGCCGACGGCCTCCTCCCCCGCCGACGCCTCCTCTCACCCACCAACCAAGCCCCCGGGCGGAGCCCCGCCCCACCACGGATCGACGGATCCCGCCCGCCATGAGACCATCACGACCTTGCCACCAACCCAAGCCGGCTGCCCCCACCAACCTTCCCCAAAGTGAGGGCGAGATGTCGCACCAACGTGGCGGCCACCAAGGCTTCCTCCTCCGGATCCGCGGCCATGGAGCTGGGGAAGGCCGGTGAGGTCCGGCAAGGTTCTTCGCAGCCTGTAACGCCTGCCAAGATAGGTGAGTTTTTTTGTTCAAGCTGCAGCTCACTCCACCCCCACGTCGTGCGGGCGCCCCATCCGACGACTACGCCGACGGCTCGTTCAAATTCTGAGTCCCACATGTGTGCTGCAGGGGAGTCAGCGGGCGAGCCGCATCCTCCTCTGAGGTGCGGGCGCATAGATGGCCACCGACGACCTTTGAGATGGGCCACCCCTTCCCCTCGCTGCCTCTTCCCCTGAGAGGGGATCCAGAGCCCGACGAGCCTGCCGAATCGGGTCCTCGCCAGAGCCACCATGGGAATCCCACGAACAGACGCGTCTATGCAGTAAGCACAGCCATGGAGAGGTTTGCACATCCATGTTGGGTTTTTTCTTTGCAGTGCACGCCGTGTACTCGAGCGGTTGTGCTAATGGGTGAATGCAGCCCGCCACTGCAATTTGTGGGCGATGCAGTTGGGTTGCCTGCAGCTCACCTTCGGCGTGCGGTCCGGCTACGCGCGCGTTGCAAAGATTGGGCCCGACGACAGTGCTGATGCCCGACACTTGAGTCCGCTATGGTTAATTGATGCGGTTTCAGATTAATTTCTTTTGTAGGAGAGAAGCCAAGAAGCAAACAAAGAGAAAAGAAGTGCACTGCACACTCACTAAAAAAACTTGATGATCGTTTGCTAATTAAATCATGCAGTTAATGTGTGTTATGAAAAATCAAACAGTGAAAGAAAAAGTGCATCGCACGCGAGTGCGATGCACTAGCGCAGTGTTTGCAAAGTGGGCAATGCGGCAAAAGGTAGCCCGTGTGGTTCGCTTAGTTGTTGGTGGTGCTTGAGAGCTAATTCTGCTCAGAGATGTATGTATGACTGTATGTGTGCCTAGAGATTCATTATTTGTTACCTTTTTGCATCAAGAATATCATGCAAATGCAGTGCACTTTGGTCTTGAAAAAAGTCCATTACGAAGGACTTTTCACACAATCCATTTAAAAATAAAAAAATGCGTCTAGGAACAATGCAGCTCGCTTCCCCGTCCAATGAAGCTCAATAGCTCTCACCATGCAACTCAGATGCATTTATAAAAAAAAGTAAAAAAAAGGCAAAATAATGATATGGTTCAACGTTTTACTTAGACTCGTGTTGCGTTTCACTTTCCCTCTTGATGTGATTCACTTGGCCTCATCTCTGTGGTCCACTCTCATTCATAAAAAAAGAACTCATTAATAAAAATAAAATAGAAAAAAAGTATAAGAACCATGCAGCCGCTTGCCGGGTCCGATGCAAAGATCTGGGCCAGTTTGAAGCAAAGGCGTCCATGTGCCTGATGCGGTTCACTCGTCGATTTTGGTGTCGCGAAAAACAGAGTGTCTGCAGTTCTCTCACCCGTGTGATGCAGTGCGGTTTTTCGCTGCTGGTAAAGGCGGTTTCGGTCGGATGAAGTACCCACGCCGATTTGGGTGTCGCGAAAAACAGAGTGTCCGTGATTTTGTAAATTTGAAATTCCTCTTAAACCGTAAAGAATTAGAGAGAGTGTTATACATGAAAAAGTTGTGTCTCGACGATATCTTTCCAACAGCGTACAATTTGAATCATTTCGACTGGCGGTTTGTAAAAATTTCTCGAAAAACGGCCGCTGCCTCTCGTAGTCAGCCGCACGGTTTTCACAATTAACTAAAAACCGTAAGGAATCTCAAAACCATTTCTACATATGAAAGTTGCGCCTTGTCCATATCTTTCCAACGACGTATTACACGCCTCGTTTCGACAAACGGTTCAAAAACTAGAGCGAAAACAGTCCCGAAAATTGCAAAAATTTAAAAAAACGTAATTCCGTGATTTAGTAAATTTGAAACTGCTCTTAAACCGTAACGAATTAGAGAACATAATAGATATGAAAAAGATGCGCCTTGACGATATCTTTCCAACGGCGTACCATTTGCTTTATTCCGATGAGCGATTTAGAAAAAATCATGAAAATACGCTCGCTGCCACTCGTCATCCGTCGCGCCGTTTTTGAAACTGCTCTTAAACCGCGCGGAATCTCGAAAAGTGTTCAACATAGCGGTTGCGCCTAATCCATAGCTTTTAACGTATATTATATGCCCTGCCCGATAAACAATCAAAAGTTAGAGCGAAAACAGTATCGAAAAACATCGCAGGCGGTTTTTTTCCGACGCCAAGTTCACTAGTTTATATTGCAATTGTTTCGCCGTCAAGAAGATGCAGTGCACTTATGCTCAGCGTGCAAGGCGGAAGTGGTGTGTAGAATAGTTATTCGCTAATATTAGCGTAATAGACCGTCGTATATATATATATAATAATATTCGATCACAACCTAAACCGCCCGAGTAACGCTACCGACCTTCATGTGAACTAGGTTGAACTTCCCGCAACATTGCCCAAATAGGGCTTGCTATATATCGTTGGAAAGCTATGGACACCAATATCATGACCCACCTTAAATTTTTGGCAAAATATAAGCGGTTTAAGAGCAGTTTTAAAAACCGTTTTTTCTTCGCACAAAAAACGTGAATCGATTTTCGATCGCATTTCTAAATCGCTTATCGGAATGAGGCATATAATATGGCGCTGGAAAGCTGCTGCAAAACCGCTCCTTCCACATGTTGAAAGTTTTTCTAATTCCCTATGGTTAAAGAGTAATTTGAAAAACATAAAATTTCAGAACCTAAACAAATGAGTTCGCTTTTTTCATGTCATTTCTAAACGGCTAATCCAATGGAGGCATATGCTATGGCGTTGGAAATCTTATGAAAATGCGCTACTTTTTCATCTTGAAAGTTTTTTTCTAATTTTGAATGGTTTAAGAGTAATTTAGAAAATGGTCCAAGTCCTACCGAGTTCGTATTTTCGAGCTAATGTTTTAACCGCGCGTCCGAATGCAGCAAATGATATGGCGTTGGAAAGCTTGAAAAAATGCGAAACTTGTTGGTATGTATTGTTTCTCCCAATTATTTACGATTTTAAGTCAGTTTCAAAAATGGCGAAAAATGTATTTTCGCCGTAATTTCTATGAACTTTATCAGAATTGGGCATATAATATACCGTTGAAAAGCTACGGAAAATGCGAACTTTTTCATGCTGATGGTTTTCTCTAATTCCTAGCCGTTTTCAAGTAATTCAAAAAACGGCAGGATCATTCGCTCGCCTGCATCAAGAAAATGCATTCTTCGAAATGTAATCGCGTGAACAACCCGAACTTCTCGGTGCGTGTTCCCGAACTTCACTCTGCTTTTCACGTGATTTTTTGCTCGAGATTTTCATCCATTGCTCAGAAGTTTCCATCCCGCCACGGAATTGAGCGGTGATATATCGATGGAAAGTCGTAAACACGCAACTTTCCCATGTTGATCATTTTTCATACTGCGACGATTTTGAAAGTTTTTCATCCAAATTCATTCAGCGTAGTAGTTGAACTTCATGCTATTTTCACGTTGAACTTCGTGGACGTATTTTTGTTTGTACACGCTTTCAACTTCCTCTATACGAACCCGACCTTTATCGGAATTTTGAAACCGCTTTTTCTTCATACAAAAAACGTGGATCATATTTTCGATCGCATTTCTAAACCGTTTAGCAACTAAATACTCGTTTTAGATAGGAATCTTGCTCATAGGCGGATTTTGCACTCTGGTCGTGAAGAACTCGCGTTTTTTTGCGATTTTACTGCCTGAGTTGTTCGACCTGAACTTCCCCCTGTGCTAGATTGAACTTCCCGTAACATTGCCCAAATAGGGCCTGCTATATACCGTTCGAAAGCTATGGACACCAGTATCATGACCCAACTTAAAATTTTGGCAAAATGTAAGTGGTTTAAGAGCAGTTTTGAAAACCGTTTTTTCTTCATACAAAAAACGTGAATCGTATTTTCGATCGCATTTCTAAACCATTTATCGGAATGAGGCAAATAATATGGCGTTGGGAAGCTGCACTAAAACCGCTCCTTCGACATGCTGAAAGTTTTTTCTAATTCCCTATGGTTAAAGAGTAATGTGGAAAATCGTAAAATTTCACAAACCGAACAACCGAGTTCGTATTTTCATTGCCATTTCTAAACGCCTAATCCAATTGAGACAAATGATATGGCGCTGGAAAGCTTGTGAAAATGTGCTTTTTTCTCATGTCGAAAGTTTTTCCTAATTTTGAATGCTTTAAGAGTAATTTAGAAAACGGTACAAGTTCTACCAAGTTTATATTTTCGATCTATATTTTTGATCATACGTCCGAATGTAGAAAATGATATGGCGTTGGAAAGCCTGAACAAATGTGAAACATTTTGGTATATATTGTTTCTCCAAATTGATTACGGTTTTACGTTGATTTTGAAAATGGCTAAAAATGTATTTTCACCTTAATTTCTACAAACTTTATCGGAACGGGGCAAATAATATACTGTTAAAAAGCTACGAAAAATGCGAAACTTTTTCATGTTGATGGTTTTCTCTGAATCCCAGCCATTTTCAAGTAATTTCAGAAACGGCGATATCACTCGTTCTGCCTTTATCGCGAAACAGATTCGTCGAAAATGCATCGCGTGAAGTACCTGAACTTCTGTGGCAGTTCTGCTTGAACTTCACTATGTTTTTCACGTGCTTTTTTTTTGCTTGTAGCTCTTCATTCACTCACCGGAATTAAGCAAGTGATATACTGATGGAAAGCTGCTATAAACACACAACTTTTCCGTGTTGATCATTTTTTCATACTCGCGACGGTTTTAAAAGTTTTTCTTGTGAAATTCATTCATTGTAGTAGTTGAACTTCCTGCTGTTTTCACGCTGGGCTTCCGTGACATATTTTTGTTTGTAATTTTCCCATCCATTTTCGTCAGTGTTACACAAATGATATTCTTTTTGTACAAACCTCTCTCACAATATTTTTTTAACTTTCTCCGACCGAGGACTTGAACTTACAAAAATGATATTCCTGTCGTTTTGAATTAAATTAGAAAACGACGAGATCATGATTTCTGCCTTCATCGTCAATGGAAATGCATTATGTGAAGTAGTTGAACTTCACTATAATTTTTGACGTGCTGTTTTTTAACGTGCTATTTTTTGCACTGCGTGAAGTAGTTGAACTTCTTGGTCATGTCTGTTTGAACTTCACTTTGTTTCACTTTTATTGTATTTTTTATATGAAATACACACCATGTAGTACGTGAACTTTCAGTTGTTATCACTTTGACCTTCTCTCTGGTTTGAGAGAATTATTTTAAAACACAAAAAACAACATATTTTTTTATGTATTTTGGACATCTAAATACACGGTGAACCTCTCTCACAAGAACTTTTGAACTTTCCTCACGAGCACTTGAACTTCTAGCAACCATTTTACGCTTATGAGATTGTTTTCAAAAGTGCAAAAAATGGTGTTGTGCTTTTTATTTTTTGAAAAGGTAAATCCTAGGTTTTAATAAAGTCCGAACTTCTGTGTTATTCAGTTTGAACTTCACCTTTTTATATTTTGATTAAAGAATTGTATTCGATTTTTATACAGAAAAAATCAAACATGGAAATACAAGATGAGCCTCTCTCGTAAGAATTTTTGAACTTCCCCGGACAGAGCACTTGAACTTCTTTCAACAAACCTTTTAAGCTTTTGATTTTCTATACTTTTATTCTCATTTGAAATGCATTCCTTGCAGTAGTTGAACTTCTCGTTGTTTTCACCTTGAACTTCTGTCACGTATTTTTGTTCAACCTCTCACAAGAATTTTTGAACTTTCTCGGGCCGAGCACCTGAACTTCTAGCAAAAAAACTTTTTAGCCTTTGCTTTTTTATTCTTTCTTTCATACAAAATGCACCTTTGTGTAGTACGTTAACTTCGCGCTTATCCTTTGAACTTCTCTCGATTACGTGAAAATTCTAAGTTTTTTCAATTTTTGAACCTCTTTGTGTATTTTCTAGAAATGTGAAAATTGGAGTTTTTTAGTAAATGTCGACTTCTTCGTTATTTCAAACCGAAGTTCTTGGTTTATTTATTAGTAACGGGGAAAATTCGAGACTTTTGCAATAAATATTGAACTGCTCTGTTCTTTTAAATATATCTTCTTGGTTTATTATTTAGTAACGAGGAAAATCTAAGTTTTTCAGAATTATTTCATTTTTTTGTAACTATAGTGCTTCATTCTTTTAAATTTTATAGTGCTTCATTATTTTAATTTGAACTTCTTCGTTTTATTCTTGTAGTAATGGAAGAAAAATCTGAGTTTTTTGTAACTATTTTATTTTTTTAATTCAAAGTTCTTGGGTAAATTCCCTCTATTTTCTTAAATTGCCCGAAGAACATTTTGTAATGATGCCTCTGTCTTCTCTTTTCGAACTTTTTGTAATAATGCTTCAGTGATCTCTTTTTAATTTGGACTTATTTGTTTTGTTTTTTTTCTAGTGATGGAAAAACATCCTAAGTTTTTAATAAACATCGAACCTCTCTGTTTTGTCAATTTGAACTTCTATATTTTTTTAGATATGAGAAAAATCCTTTTTTTATAAACGTTGAACTACTCCGTTTTTATTTGAGTTACTTGGTTATTCTTTAGTAACTACGAAAATATTAGTTTTACAATAAACACCTTTTTTACTTCTTTTTTTTGAACTCCGCAAGGTTTCATCCTTGAACTTCTCGGTTCTCGTCCTGTTAACTGAAAGTTTTTTTTTGCAATCCTAATGGGTTTTTTTTGTTGTAATATTTTTTGTTCTTTTGGACTTACATATATCGATCAATTGAAATGTTTTGAGAATATTTATACTTTTCCTACTCAAGCACGAAACTATTCTTTTTTATTTGGGAAGGTGTGTAACACATAGCACGGATAGAGGCAATTGTTCTTGATTTTTTAATTTATTCGAGACATAAAGACAAATAGATTCAACATATTACTTTTATTGCTATTTTTGGAAAAGAGAAACAGAAACTGAATTGTACAGTGAGAAGTTTTTTTATTGTGAAAATTTGCATTTTTTGGAGTGAACCTTTCTGTTGTTTTATTTCCTATCTTCTTTTTACAAAATGAACAGTGCACGTTTTACAGGGTGAACTTCTGTCTTTTTAATAGAAACACAAACGAGTTGCTAGAATGTACATCCAACTGTTGCTGAAAGTCAGTTTTTTTGGTTCATGCATCACGCACGGCACACCCACACTCCGGAAACTGAACTGCTCCTTCGCGTGCGCCGCAAGATTTTGTCAGTGTCTGCGTCGCCGGTGCTCTCAGTTCTGTAGGAGGGAGGACGAGGATCGATTACATGAAGGAAGCCACATGGGGACCTCTGCCGACGGGATTGTGGATGCCAATGCATGCCGGCGTGAGACCGAGAAGAAACAGAGAAAGTTACAGGAGCAGCAGCTAGATGGAGTTGTGGGCGTCGTCAGGGCCGGTGGAGACAGGAGCGGGGCCGAGGGGGCATGCATCGCCGGAGCATTGAGCGTGGGGGCTCTCCTCAGTGGGGCAGTAAGATCCCGGAGTTGGTCACCGGAGAGGTTGGCAGGGGCGCTCATCACCTGGGGCGGGAAGATGGGGTGTACGGCGGCGCGCGTTGATGGACAGAGAGAAGGAAGAATTGTGATGTTGGGGAAGGTCTGACTCGGTCATTGCTGGAGTCCAAATGCGGCAGCGAGTGCACCGGTGGTCACCATCAGTGTCCATCGATCTCCACGCGGCTGCAGTCATTAGAGACGCAAAGGGTGTAGGGACGGCCGGATCTGGCAGCCAAAATCCCGGCAGAGCCCATCCGGCGGGCGAGGAATGAAGAAGAGAGGAGGTAGACAGCAACAGGGGAGGGTCGCCAGTGGGGGAGGGTCGCCGGTGTTAGCGAACGACAGCAGTGAAGGGTCGTCGTGGCGAATCTTGCGGGGTGGGGATGGAAGCACGTGGGCCTGTGGAGGAGCTGCGGTTGAGGTAGACTGGGACCGCGACGGCGATTAGGGGAGGAGGCGCCCCGGTGGCGGTTGGGGGAGGAGGCAGCCCCAGCGGAGGTTGGGGAGGAGGCGCCCCGGTGGCGGTTGGGGGAGGAGGCGGCCCCGACGGAGGCTTGGGAAGGAAGCGCCCGAGCGGCGGTTGGGGGAAGAGGCAACAACTTCGGTTGTTGCGGCAGGAGGCGGCAGCGGTGGCTGTTGCAGGATGAGGCGCGCTGGGCCGGGGGCGGTGGTTCGGCGGCGGTCCGGGATTGGGGGCGCGCGGGGTGGGTCTGCAGCCATGGGAGATGTGGGGATTGGGAGGTGGAAGAGGGCCGGGCGGACCGGTTCTTGTTTGTTTTTTCTAGAGTTCGGAAACAACCCATCGGGCCTATATAGGCGCCGTGATCCGATAGTTATTCGATCCCGGGATCGAGTGTAATCTCTCTCTCTCTCTCTCTCTCTCTCTATGTATATATATATATAGGTGGGAGGGAGGGAGGATCAGCCAAAGGAGGCGCCCAAGTAGGAGGAATCCTACTTGGGGTCCCCCCCAAGATGCGCCCCCCCCTTTCCTTATTTGTAGTGCGGGGAAAGGCAGGGGGAGGGTGGCGCCCCCTTTTCCTTTCTCCCATGAGAGGGAAAGGCAGGAGGGGCTAGCCCTCCCCCTTTTCCTTCCCGAGGGCTGGCCAAACAAGGTAGGGGGCACACCAGCCCCCTTGTGGGCTGGTTTGTCCCCTCCTTTGGCCCATAAGGCCCATAACTTGTCGGGGAGTGCCCGGAACACCTTCCGGTGACCCGTTTCCTCCCCGGTACGTCCCGAAACACTTCTGGTGTCCAAATACCACCGTACTATATATCAATCTTTACCTCTCAACCATTTCGAGACTCCTCATCATGTCTGTGATCTCATCCAGGACTCTGGACAACATTCGATCACCAAAACATATAACTCATATAACAATATATCGTCAACGAACCTTAAGCGTGCGGACCCTATGGGTTCGAGAACTATGTAGACATGATCAAGACAGCTCTCCGATCAATAACCAATAGCGGAACCTAGATGCCCATATTGGCTCCTACATATTCTACGAAGATGTTTATCGGTCGAACCATTATGACAACATACGTAATTCCCTTTGTCCATCGGTATGCTACTTGCCCAAGATTCGATCGTCGGTAATCTTCATACCTAGTTCAATATCATTACTCGCAAGTCTCTTTACTCGTTCCGTAATACATCATCCTGCAACTAACCCATTGGTCACTTTGCTTGCAAGGCTTCTTATGATGTGTATTGCCGAGAGGGCCCAGAGATACCTCTCCGATACTCGGAGTGACAAATCCTAATCTCGATCTATGCCAACTCAACAAACACCTTCGTAGATACCTATAGAGCATCTTTATGATTACCCAGTTAGGTTGTGATGTTTGATAGCACACAAGGTATTCCTTCGGTATCCGGGAGTTGCATAATCTCATAGTCGAAGGAATATGTATTTGACATGAAGAAAGCTATAGTAATAAATTGAATGATCAATATGCTAAGCTAATGAATGGGTCTTGTCCATCACATCATTCTCCTAATGATGTGATCCCGTTATCAAATGACAACTCATGTCTATGGTTAGGAAACCTTAACCATCTTTGATCAACGATCTAGTCTAGTAGAGGCTCACTAGGGACACGATATTTGTTTATGTATCCACACATGTATTTAAGTTTCTAGTCAATACAATTCTAGCATGAATAATAAACCTTTATCATGATTAAGGAAAAATAACAATAACCATTTTATTATTGCCTCAGGGCATATTTCCATCAGTCTCCCACTTGCACTAGAGTCAATAATCTAGTTCACATTGCCATGTGATTAATACACATAGTTCACATCGCCATGTGACTAACACCCAAAGAGTTTACTAGAGTCAATAATCTAGTTCACATCGCCATGTGATTAATACCCAAAGAGTACCTAAGGTGTGATCATGTTTTGCTTGTGAGAGAAGTTTAGTTAACGGGTCTGTCACATTCAAATCCGTATGTATTTTGCAAATTTCTATGTCTACAATGCTCTACATGGAGCTACTCTAGCTAATTGCTCCCACTCTCGATACGTATCCAGATTGAGACTCAGAGTCATCTGAATCAGTTTCAAAGTTTGCATCGATGTAACTCTTTACGACGAACTCTTTATCACCTCCATAATCGAGAAATATTTTCTTAGTCCTGTTAGGTAACTAAGGATAATTTTGACCGCTGTACAGTGATCTACTCCTGGATCACCATTGTACCCCCTTGCCAAACTCATTGGCAAGGTACACAATAGGTCTGGTACACATCATGTCATACTTTATAGAACCTATGGCTGAGGCATAGGGAATGACTTTCATTCTCTCTCTATATTCTGCCGTGATCGAGCTTTGAGTCTTACTCAACTTCACACCTTGTAACACAGGCAAGAACCCTTTCTTTGACTGAACCAGTTTTGAACTTCTTCAAAACTTTATCAAGGTATGTGCTTTGTGAAAGTCTATTAAGCGTCTCGATCGATCCCTATAGATCTTGATGCCCAATATATAAGCAGCTTCACTGTGGTCTTCCATTGAAAAAAAAATCTTATTCAAGTATCCTTTTATGCTATCCAGAAATTCTATATCATTTCCAATCAATAATATGTCATCCATATATAATATCAGAAATGCTACACAGCTCCCACTCACTTTCTTGTAAATACAAGCTTCATCATAAGTCTGTATAAAACCATATGCTTTGATCACCTCATCAAAGCGTATATTCCAACTCCGAGATGCTTGCACCAGTCCATAGATGGATCGCTGGAGCTTGCACAATTTGTTAGCACCTTTAGGATCGATGAAACCTTCTAGTTGTATCATATACAACTCTTGTTAAAGAAATCCATTAAGGAATGCAGTTTTGACGTCCATTTGCCAAATTTCGTAATTATAAAATGCGGCAATTGCTAACATGATTTGGACCGAGTTAAGCATCGCTATGGGTGAGAAGGTCTCATCATAGTCAACCCCTTGAATTTGTCGAAAACCTTTCACGACAAGTCAAGCTTTGTAGAAGCTGACATTACCGTCAATAGCTGTCTTCTTTTTGAAGATCAATTTATTCTCAATCGCTTGTCGATCATCGGGCAAGTCCACCAAAGTCCACACTTTCTTCTCATACATGGATCCTATCTCAGATTTCATGGCCTCAAGCCATCTATTGGAATCTGGGCTCACCATAGCTTCTTGATAGTTCGTAGGTTCGCCATGGTCTAGTAACATGACTTCCAGGACAGGATTACCATACCACTCTTGTCATGGGAAACCACACCCACCTATGGGACCAAGGGCTCCTTTTGGTTCGGCGGGGGGATGGGCACGTTGCAAAAAGAGCGGAGAAGCATAACACAGCACAACAGAGATGACACGGGCAGTTTTACCCAGGTTCAGGCCGCTATGAGGCATAAAACCTACTCCTGCTTTGGTGGATTGATGGTCAGAAGTGGTGAAGAAGCATAGCGCTCTTTGCTCGACCAGGTTGCCTCGGGGCGAGAGGAGCTAAATGCGTATGAGTGTGAGGGGGTCTGAATCCTCTATACGGTTGCCACGGGCCTCCTTTTATAGATTAAGGGGTCACCACCACTACGAAAAAAAAGACACATCCGTGACATTTTGGGCCGAACGAATTTTTTTCTGTCATGCTTATGACACTTCTATGAGATAATTGTGACAAAACCATCATCATAGATGTGGTGGGCTCCTACTTCTATGACAAAAAATCATGACAGAAAATGGGCTTTTCGTCCTGGGCGAGCCGGAGACGCAGCTGCATGACATTCTTTGGGCCGTCCATGACGGAAAAAACCGTGGTAGAAGCGAGGGCGAGGAAAATATCGGGGAGTTGACGGTTACGGTGGGTTGTCGGGGGCCAAGTGATGCACGTTTCTCTCGTACACGTACGTGTGTGTGTGTGAGGCATTACGCTCTAACTAAACCCGAGCGAGGCGTTGGACTCTAACTGAACCCGAGCGATTGCACTAGCTACGTTACTGAACCCGAGCGATCGATCCCTTGCCGTTAACTGAACCCGAGTGATTCTTCGCCATCGCCGCTAATCAAGCCGATCGATGCCGCCTCTTGATGAATAGTGAGCATTGTTGGGGTTTGATGAACAGACCCGTGGTAGTAGAGGCCGCTGTTGCTGGATGAATAGGACCCGATCGAGCCGGTTGGGGTGGATGAACAGGACCCGTGGAGGGCTGGATGAACAGGACCCGTGGAGGGCTGGTTGAACAAGAGCTGTGGAGGCCGGATGAACAGAGCTGTGGAGGGGTGGTTGAATAGGACCCCGTGGAGAGGGCTGGTTGAACAAGAGCCGGTGGAGGAGCGGTGGAGGCTGGATGAACAGGAGCCCGTGGATGAACAGTCGTCATAGGTGGAGGCTGGAGGAGGTCGACGATGGATGAACAGAGTCTGTGGAGGCCGGAGGAGGTCGACGGTGGAGATGAACAGATCCCGTGGAGTCCCTGCTTATGCACGCCACACCCTCCCGGCGAACAAGACCCTTTTCGACCGCAGCGCCCAACACAAGTCCGTTTCCACTGTTTTGCGGTATGCCACACCCCTCCCGATCAACAGGACCCTGTTTCGACCGTAGGAGGTCCAAGAGAAGTCCGTCTCCTTCGTTATGCGGTACGCCAGACCCTTCCCGATGAACAGGATCCCGTTTCGACCGTGGCCAATCAAACACAAGGCCTTTTCCTTCGTTGTGCGGTATGCCAGACCTCGTTTCGATCGGCTGTTCCGTCCAAGCCGGTTGGCTCCCGATGAACACGACGACGACGCAGTTTCTCCGTTCCAACCCAGCCATGTACACGAGCCCTGGCCGTACGTATGCGCGAGTAGGCGTTCAAGACCCCGCCCGTATGTACGTACGTGGCCGTATTTACTTCTTGCACCTTGGCCGCTGTATGTATGTGTACATGATATTAACGGGACTGCGTGACATGCTACGCGGCGGCGCTTCTACTACGACATCGCGTTCTTCCTTACACGGCCACGGTTTATCATCGCAGCTCAGACGACCGATCGATATATGTACATGTTCACGACCGAATGACAACGCCACGACGCTTCGACCAGGTGGGCCCCGACTATCGTGCACTTCCTTGCGCCAAGATGTAGCTGGTGGGTCCTAGCGTTAGGGGCTTAATCATTTTTTGCCAGAATATGGACGCACTTCCTTGTGTGCGAAGATGTAGCCGGTGGGTACCAGCAATGTGGGGAAACGTTTTTCGTGAAATACGGTGGCCTGTCCGTGGGTCCTTGCCGTCGGTGGAGGAATCATTATTTTCCACGTAATAAGGAGGCACTTCCTTGCTGCGCCATGGACCCGGTGTCGTCACCTCTCCACGTACAATACTCTTTTGATGGAAGTCGTTCCTTGACCATGTTGACCACGCTGCGCCGAGAGCACCAGGACGGTGGACGACGGCGAGGCCTAGGAAGGGGACGACACGGAGCCGGGGAAGATGCGGCAGTGGATGCCCACGCAGAGAGGAGTACGAGGGTTCACTGGTTCGGCTGCGATGTGAGGCTGCCGTCGCCGCAGAATAACAGGGGGTGTGGGTGAGTAGAGGGATGGCCTGGCCAGCGGTGGGAGTAGTAGGGGGCGGTGAGGCCTCCGCGGCATCACATCCGGCCACGGGAGGCAGGAGCACGCGGCACGACCGACGCTGGTTTGGGCGGCTGGAGCAAGAAGACCAGAGGTTGAAGAAGCACTATGGCCGTTGGATGGACATCGTACGGTCACTGAAGCTAGAATCGTTCATATTGACTAAGTTGACAAAGCCCTCTGTCCCCGTCAACTTAGTAGGCCCACAAGTTAGGCTCCCACTATGGTGGGTCCCAGCTAGCAGGGGGTATTCATTTTTGTGTGCGTAATAAGGAGGCACTTCCTTGCGTGTGAAGATATAGCTAGTGGGTCCAACTCGTCAATGGGGAACGTTTTTTCGCGAATACGAGGCCCTTCCGGTGGGTCCCATTGCCGTGGAGGAAGCATTATTTTGCGTGTAATAAGGAGGCATTTCTTGCGTGCGATCAGGACCCACTGTCGGCCTCTCCACGCCCGATCCACTTCCGATGGATGTCGTTCGCTGACCACTTCACGCCGAAGCGCATCCAAGGTGGTGGACGACGGCGAGGCCCCTGACAAGAACGAGTCGAGATGGGAAGACGCGGAGTGGAGTCGCAGATGAGAGGTGTATGAGGGTTAACTGTTACAGTGCGGTGTGGTTCGGCAATGGAGAAGAACGGTGGTGTGGAGGGTGGAGGGATGGTCCGGCGGCGGTGGGGTAGCGCTTCACAAATGGGTTGCATAAGCAGAAAGTGCTAGCAAAGAAGAGGCGGAGCAGTGGTCCCGGGCCTGGAGGAAGAAGATGAGAGATTGAAGATGGATGCCAGTGTTGGATGTAAATCCAATAGCTAACGATGTAAGAATCATTTGTTGACTAAGTTAACAACGACTTGCGTTGGCTTCGACCTATTGGACCACATTTCAGCCTCCAAAAATGTGGCACGTATTCAACCCATTATTTCAGAATTTACAGTCAATTTGATCTCTTTTTTTAGAATTATAGTCCATTTGCTGGGCTGGGTGAACAAATAATGTAGCGTCCATGCGACCCATTTATTTTTTTCCTAAAAAATTACAGGCCATTTGCACTTTCTCGATATACATGATTTTGCTGGGCTGATTCTAATTATAATGTTGGGTTGGGCGCAACAATGTTATCAAAAAATAAACAGGGGTTGAGCATTTTGTTATAAATATATTTAAATAATAAGTGATTTATTATTACATTGGTCCTTAAATCTTACCAAGCTTTTCTACACAATCACCAGGATTTTTGTTGCAAAATTCTAGGATTTTATTGTTAAGAAATTATTTTTATAAGTTAATAAGATGTGAGATATTGTTTTCTTACATATGTAAGTATCTGTTAAATATATGACGACAATAAGAATAATATATAATAACATATAAAATAATTTAAATATATATAATATAGTTAGAAGGGAAATATAAGTTGGACCAGGCGTTCCTATTCTTATATAGAAAAATAGAACAGACCTCTGCGTTTTCTTCAAAAAAATACATAAATTGGGCTGCCGATGTTTCAGGAAAAATGAAACCTCGGATGGGAGGTCCATAGGCCGGTCGATACATGACGACCCTCAAGAAAATACAAGCCGGCATGTCGTGGGCTGTGCATGTTAAAAAAGAAAGCCTAGATGGGGCAGCCCACAACCCAGCTGATACTTGTTGCCCCTGTGATAATAAATGATACCGCCACTCCCCGCTTCGCAGAATTTATCTCCTTTAGTACTACGTTGAAGCACCTAAAAATGTAACTATGTTGACAAACCCGTGGGCCCCAACGCCAAGATAGCATTATGAGGAAGTATTTTTCAATGAGGCACTTGCTTGTGTATCGCCATAGACCCGGTGGGTCTCGATCGTCCACCTCTCCACGTCTGATCCTCCGCAGATTCCTCTCGCTTGTTCAGCATGTTCACAACGGCAGATCATGGGCGCCGTGATGAGCGCACAAAGGCGCTGGAGGAGATCGGACCACCGAGCCAAGGCCTTATTTGTAATGTATATCGAACTAGCCCAAAGGGCCAAGTGACACTACCCGACAATTGTTCCGCCCAGGTTCGATTCCACCTGATGCAGGGAAAATATCTCCAAATTTTTTGCCTCTGCCATTATTGACATGTGGGTCCCCATTGTCATCTACTCACACCATGTCCAACACTTGCCAAAACTTCGTTCCCCATTTTCTCTGTTTTTCGCACACTCGACATTGTGTGGGCATTTTGAAAATAGCATATCTTTTTGACTGTGCATCATATGAAGATGTGTTATGCATAAATGTTGATCAGCATGATGTTAATTGGCTAGTAGTTCCATTTTAGACCATGAATAAAACTTCCAACATGATGTTATCGCTGTTTGAAAAGGCCGCGTTAATATAAATGCTCTGCCACTGAAAGTTGCAGTTTCTTATCTGAAACTGAACTGGCAGTTTCTTATTTGAAACTGAAACTTGCAGTTTCTTCTCTGAGAATCACATTGTCTACATGATGAGGACATCAATACCATTCTTACACCCACAACCCTTACTTCTACATATACTGGACCAATTACTAGAGCTCGCGCATGCCAATTAAATTTTCAGGTACTTTCATTTCTTGGTAATGATTCTAATGTTCATGAGAATATGATGCTGCCTAAATTGGATACATTTGTTTTGCTTACAAATGAAGGGACTGGCGTGGATAAGAGGGATGAACACTGGAGCAAGACCGAGCATGGAGAGGATGGCATGCGCAAGGGGAACAAGAACAGAGTTACAAGTGATGATTTCATGACTTTGAAGCCACCATAATGAGTGCATGAAGCCTTGGACGAAATATACAAGATGCCACTTCATAAATTTCATCCAAAGGCTATTCTAGGTGCAGCGTCACCTTATTATTGGGCCAGGCCCATGTAATTTCAAAATACATAAGTATAGGCTGTTTTTAGAGGCCCTATGTGTGGGGAAACAAGAGATAGGGTTGGTTTCGGACCCCTTCCCGAAGGGCCACAAAATTCCACCCCTGTTCCTCCATATATACAACCCTTAGGACACCGTTTAGACTTTGGGTTTTGTTTAGATTAAAAGTTCGCCATAGCTGCAACTTCGCTTACTTCGTTTGTGTTCAACTACCAGACAAAGGCATCACACAACCCCACCTTGATCAATAAAGCTTTCCTCTTATATTCGCAATATCCAGATTGCAATCTTAGTTTCTTGCTTGTTCTTTGTTTGCCCGCAGGAAACAGACCTTCGTGGTCAGGTTGATCGTGCTCCGGCGTGGTCAATAACCTCTCGGAGTTGGTTTAGCGATTGCTAAGGCGCGACGTCCTCGCACGTTCGTAGTTGGGTTGTCAAAGTCGACTTCCTCCAAACAATAGCCACCGTCTCATCGAAAGACGGGACACCCTTTGCCTCTATCAAGTGGTATCAGATTTCCAGGTTGCTCGGTGAGATTTTATAGTTTTTCGTAGTTTAGATCGAGTCTGTTCTTCATGCCTACAGTCCACGTGATGTAGGGCGGAACCCTATGTGGACGATCTTTCACGTTTGGAGAGAATCCCTACGAGGAACACGAAGAACGCGCGGAAAACACAAAGGGGAAACACGGGGAAAACGAGAGAATCACTAAACCGACAAGTAATTGATCACACAAGGGCTAGATCACCGAACACATGAGGTAGCACAAGATTCAAAATCAACAAAGGAAAGATACAAAGGTAGCCGTTCTTCTCCGTGAGGAGGTCTTGATTGTCTTCCCTTGAAGGGGTCTTGAATCCGCTTGGGGGATCTTCTCCGAAGAGGTCGTGATCTCCGAGGAGAAGTAACCAAGTGGATGAGCAAGGCTCTCACACAAAATATGAGCTAAACCATTGCTAACCCTAGCTAGGAGGTGGGAGAGGTCTATTTATAGTCTAAGTGAATGAAAGGGTAAGTGGCTTCGGCCCAACACACGGGCGGACACACAGGCGTCGGACGTCCGACAGGGCCGTTCGTCCAGAAGCTCGCGGAGGTCCGGTCGTCCGGGGTTCTTCGGACTTCCGTTGATTTGGCTCGGGTCCAGGGGCATCGGACGTCCGATGGATTCCGGTCGTCCGGTCGTCCGTTGGCTCCGGTCTTCCGCAGATTCGGCTCGGGTCTTCATGGGCCGGATGTCCGGGCTGGGCCGGTCGTTCGGTGGTTGTAGCTTCGGGCAGCTTCTTCTCTTGGTCCTTGTACTTGGCGTCCTCGCTAGCTCTTCCGTTGGATGTGGTGGCTTCGTGGCTTTGCTCCAAGTACCTGATCACGCATAGAACACACGTTGGAGGTAGTAGCCATATCTCACATGTAGAAAGTGATGGTTCGGAGAGGAGCGAGTTCACCTTGTGTCCAATGGCGTATGTTCGAGGTCTCGTCATATGTCCTCTTGGGGTTTGGAGAGTACTCGGGAGTGTACATGGGGATGAACGTGGGATGCTCCGCATCATCTCCCCCCCCCCCCTGGGAAAGATCCGACCTCGGATCGTGATCCTCATCACCATGGAAACGGTTGTCGGGGACGAACTTGTAGTTGGACGGAGTTGAAGACATGGCGCAATCCAAGTAGTCCAAGATGTTGCCGGAGAGATAGACATGCAAAAAGAGCAAACACAAGCAACACTCGGGAATACAATGGTTAGCGCACACAAAGTGTCCATTATGTAAGAATGAGTCCGTGCGGCAAGATTGTGCGTGGAAAGACACATGATGCTTATCAAGATGATCTAGAATGATATGCAAAGCATTCATGGGAACAAAAACATGGTGCACAAAGCGACAAATTCTACCATTGTGCAAAATGATGTCATAGAGAGACGGTTCATCAATAGCATGAATATGGCAATGGATGCTCAATATGTGTAATCTATCATGCAATTGATGGTGGACAATATGATAATGGCATATGAATATGCCATCAAGAAAGATCACAACAAATTTGCTAAGGAAGTGAACAAGCTCATATATCATGGATGACATGGGAATACAAGAAGCAACAAGGCAATCATAATGTGAGTCAATCCATGCATAGGGTGCAAACGTGTGGTGAGTATGATATGTCCATCGAGCATGACATGTGTGAGCACAATCAACAAATATGGAGGTGTTGGTGTACCAATGCTCGATGTCGTGGCATGAGTGGAGTTCCGAAGGTACATCCATAAGTCCGAGCGCTCCTCAATGTGAAGGTCCATAGAGCCAATCTTCAATGTCGCTCCTCCATTCGCGAGATGTATCATGTATGCAACAAGAAGGGAACAACAATGAAAGAATGACCCGTCCAATATGTGTATTTGAGGATGGCTCAAAGGGAAGGAGGTCACCTTTAGGAGGTTCTCAAGGATGATGGAGTTATGATCTTGTATGCCTTCACATAACCAAGTTGTCTCGTGATGTTACCGCCTTGTGAATCCTTCAAAATGAAAGAACATGACAAACAAAAACAAATGAGGTTAGTGCAAATGCAAGACCTATCATTCGAGGGGCGAGATACCCAACAAGTGTATGCATCATTCTCATCATAAGAAAGGACAAGGGAGCATTTCATAGTATGGAGGCATATGATGCAAGAACAACCAAATACAATAGGCTCAATCAACCAAGCATGCATCACAAGTGAAGTGTCCAAGTCTCCAAGATCATTAAGCATAGAGGCAACTATTGGAGGCAAGCGACAATAAACAAGATATATCATGTGAGAGGCATGAACATATATGTCATCAACCCAAGAAAGCGAGTAAGAGTGGAACATGGGTGATGCATCAAAGCAAGCAATCATAGTGATCAAGTCAAGCAAGATAGTAGTGCGAAGATGCAACATACTAGATGTAATCATGGTAATCATGTCATGTGTGCAAATAGTGGGCATATAAAATGCACATGACATTTCACAAGCATAAAGGCAAGATATGAGCAAAATAGCATCAATAGCATGAGGCACATGATAAACATGGCAATAGCAACAAGGATCTCCATCGAGCATGCAAATACACATAGGAGTAGCATAATGGTGAATCATGGGTAGATGCAAGCAAGGGTCACAATGGCATGGCGAAGGTATAGAAGCAGCATAGCATGCAAAGTGAACACGGTAAAATGAGCATGAAATGACAAGTGATATATAGCCCATAGCCTGTGAGAGCCAAGTAGAAGAGATGCGCATAGTCCTTGCGCGAAGGGAATGGTGGTAAGGATAGTCCACGGGATCCCAAAGCGTCGTTGCTCTCAAGAGCTCGTTTCGTCAACTCTTGGGATTGAGAGGTTGACGAGTATATGTGAGTACCTACGCAAAACAAAGACAAAGGGAAAATTGTGTGTGCGTGGTATATGTACACATCATCCATCATGATGCGCACGTGCATGTGTTGGTTAGCACAAAATAGCCAATGCGCAAATAAATGAGATGCGTGATATAGAAACATGTCATCCATCATGAGAGGTTTGTTGTTATGTATAGCATAATGGAGACTCAAATTGTGTAATGCATCATGGGAAATATCTAGAGCATTGTTATTCATGGAATGCATATGGTGCACACAATCATGGGAATCATGCAAAGTATGGAATGCATCAAAATCTCCTAATATGTATGAGGAAACTATGGGGGTCTCCTCATGAGTATGAGTAGAAACATCACATGGAGAATATTGACAACATTCAAAACAAAGCATATTTGGAACAATGTGATCATGGCATGACATAGTAGATGAATTGCACAAATCATGTAAAGGAAGCGTGGCAATATCATCACATGAAAAACAAAAGCCAATGACCATCATCTCGTCATCTATGCCATAAGTGCAAATGGGATTTATTTTAATGGGGCATGCATAGTCACTATGTTGAGATTGAAATGATGCAATATGGGAGATCTCACTCATAGCATATGACAAGTTCAATGGATTGTCAAACATGATGTGACCAAAAGAATTTTCACAAGATGTCCTATGGAGCCTAGCATCACAACTAGGTAACTCAACATGCTCATCATCATATTCATCATAAATAGGTAAGTCAAGGCATGAAGATGTCACACTAGCATGAAGGATGGGAATAGGTGGATCAACATCATGCAAGCAATCGATGTCAAGATAGTCCACTAGTGGGACAAGAGAAGTACCATCACCTATGTTACCTTTGGAAGGTTGCTACGTCTTGAGCTTGCATTGGTTTTCCCCGAAGAGGAGAGGATGATGCAGCACAGTAGCGTAAGTATTTCCCTCAGTTTTTGAGAACCGAGGTATCAATCCAGTAGGAGGCCACGCGCAAGTCCCTCGTACCTGCACAAAACGATAGCTACTCGCAACCAACGCGATTAGGGGTTGTCAATCCCTTCACGGTCACTTACGAGAGTGAGATCTGATAGAGATAATATTTTTGGTATTTTTGGTATAAAGATGCAAAGTAAAAAGTAAAAGCAAAGTAAAAACAAAGCAAGTATAAAAGTGATGGAGATTGATATGATGAGAATAGACCCGGGGGCCATAGGTTTCACTAGTGGCTTCTCTCAAGAGCATAGATATTCTACGGTGGGTGAACAAATTACTGTTGAGCAATTGATAGAATTGAGAATAGTTATGAGGTTATCTAGGTATGATCATGTATATAGGCATCATGTCCGTGACAAGTAGATCGAAACAATTCTGCATCTACTACTATTACTCCACTCATCGACCGCTATCCAGTATGCATCTAGAGTATTAAGTTAAAAACAGAGTAACGCCTTAAGCAAGATGACATGATGTAGAGGAATAAATTCATGCAATATGATAAATACCCCATCTTGTTATCCTCGATGGCAACAATACAATACGTGCCTTGCAACCCTTTCTGTCACTAGGTAAGGACATCGCAAGATTGAACCCAAAGCTAAGCACTTCTCCCATTGCAAGAACTACCAATCTAGTTGGCCAAACCAAATAGATAATTCGAAGAGACTTGCAAAGATAACTCAATCACACATAAAAGAATTCGGAGAAGATTCAAATATTATAAATAGATAAGTTGGATCATAAACCCACAATTCATCGGTCTCAACAAACACACCGCAAAAAGAATATTACATCGAATAGATCTCCACGAGAGAGGGGGAGAACATTGTATTGAGATCCAAAAAGAGAGAAGAAGCCATCTAGCTACTAGCTATGGACCCTAAGGTCTGAAGTAAACTACTCACACTTCATCGGAGGGGCTATGGTGTTGATGTAGAAGCCCTCCGTGGTGGATGCCCCTCCGTGAGCTCCTAACAGGCCCCAAGATGGGATCTCGTGGATACAGGAAGGTATGGCGGTGGAATTAGGTTTTTGGCTCCTCCTCTGATCTGTTGGGGGTACGTAGGTATATATAGGAGGAAGGAGTACGTCGGTGGAGCGTCAGGGGGCCCACGAGGTAGGGGGGCGCGCCCAGGGGGGCCTCCACCCTCGTGACCGCCTCTGGCACTTCTTGAAGTAGGGTCCAAGTCTCCTGGATCACGTTCGGTGAGAAGATCACGTTCCCGAACGGTTCATTCCGTTTGGACTCTGTTTGATATTCCGTTTCTTCGAAACACTGAAATAGGCAAAAAACAACAATTCTGGGCTGGGCCTCCGGTTAATAGGTTAGTCCCAAAAGTAATATAAAAGTGGAAAATAAAGCCCAATATAGTCCAAAACAGTAGATAAAGTAGCATGGAGCAATAAAAAATTATAGATACGTTGGAGACGTATCAGGCATCCCCAAGCTTAATTCCTGCTCGTCCTCGAGTAGGTAAATGATAAAAAAAGAATTTTTGATGCGGAGTGATACTTTGGCATAATTTCAATATAAATATTCTTACTTGTGATATGAATATTCAGATCCGAAGGATTTAAGACAAAAGTTCATATTGACATAAAAATAATAATACTTCAAGCATACTAATCAAAGCAATTATGTCATCTCAAAATAACATAGCCAAAGAAAGTTCATCCCTACAAAATCATATAGTTAGGCTATGCTTTATTTTCGTCACACAAAGATGTTCCCAACTTCTATACCCCCGATGACAAGCCAAGCAATTGTTTCATACTCAAATAATCTCAAACTCTTCAACCTTTACGCAATACATGAGCGCGAGCCATGGGTATAGCACTATGGGTGGAATAGAAATATGATGATGGGATTGTGTGGAGAAGACAAAAAAAAGGAAAGTCTCATATCGACGAGGATAATCAACGGGCTATGGAGATGCCCATCAATTGATGTCAACATGAGGAGTAGGGTTTGCCATGCAACGGATGCACTAGAGCTATAAGTATATGAAAGCTCTACAAAAGAACTAAGTGGGTGTGCATCCAACTTGCTTGCTCACGAAGACCTAGGGCACTTTGAGGAAGCCCATCATTGGAATATACAAGCCAAGTTCTATAATGAAAATTCCCACTAGTATATGAAAGTGACAAAATGAGAGACTCTCTATTATGAAGATCTTAGTGCTACTTTGAAGCACAATATATGAGACTCACTACATGAAGAACAAGGTGCTACTTTGAAGCACAATATACTACATGAAGAACAAGGTGCTACTTTGAAGCACAAGTGTGGTAAAAGGATAGTAGCATTGTCCCTTCTCTCTTTTTCTCTCATTTTTTTATTATATTTTTTTATTTGGGCCTTTTCTCTCTTTTTTTATGGCCTCTTTTTTTTATTTCGTCCGGAGTCTCATCCCGACTTATGGGGGAATCATAGTCTCCATCATCCTTTCCTCGCTTGGGATAATGATCTAATAATGATGATCATCACACTTTTATTTCTATTACAACTCAACAATTACAACTCGAAACTTAGAACAAAATATGACTCTATATGAATGCCTCCGTGGTGTATCAGGATGGTGCAATGAATCAAGAGTGACATGTATGGAAAATAATGCATGGTGGCTTTGCCACAAATACGATGTCAACTACATGATCATGCAATGGCAATATGACAAAAGTAATGTATGTCATGATAATGATGATGGAAGTTGCATGGCAATATATCTCGAATGGCTATGGAAATGCCATGATAGGTAGGTATGGTGGCTGTTTTGAGGAAGATATAAGGAGGTTTATGTGTGAAAGAGCGTATCATATCACGGGTTTGGATGCACCGCGAAGTTTGCACCAACTCTCAAGGTGAGAGCGGGCAATGCACTGCATCAAGAGGCTAGCAAGTGCGGAAAGATAAAAGTGCGATAATCCATGGGCTCAACATTAGTCAAAAGAACTCATATACTTATTGCAAAAATTTAGAAGCCATCAAAAAATCAAGTACTACGCACAATGCTCCTAGGGGGATAGATTGGTAGGAAAAGACCATAGCTCGTCCCCGACCGCCACTCATAAGGATGCACAAGCCAGGTACACTTCATGTTTCAAATTTGTTACACAACTTTACCCATACGTGCATGCTACGGGACTTGCAAACTTCAACACAAGTATTTCTCAAATTCACAATTATCAACTAGCACGACTTTGATATTATTACCTCCATGTCTCAAAACAATTATTAAGCATTAAATTTATCTTAGTATTCAATTCACTCAAAAGAAAGTTTCACACATCTCGAACACCAAGTATATTAACATTAAGCAAATTACCATGCTATTAACGACTCTCAAAATGATCTAAGTGAAGCATGATAGATCAAGTTTCTTTAAAATAAATCCACCACCGTGCTCTAAAAGATCTAAGTGAAGCACTAGAGCAAAAATTATCACGCTCAAAAGATATAAGTGACGCACTATGAGCAAAGCTATCAATCTCAAAAGATATAAGTGAAGCACATAGAGTATTCTAAAAAATTCCAAATCATGTATGGCTCTCACAAAAGGTGTGTACAGCAAGGATGATTATGGTAAACTAACAAGTAAAGACGCAAATAATACAAGACACTCCAAGCAAAACACATATCATGTTGGTGAATAAAAATATAGGTCCAAGTAAATTACCGATGGAAGTAGACGAAAGAGGGGATGCCTTCCGGGGCATCCCCAAGCTTTGACTTTTTGGTGTCCTTGGATTATCTTGGGGGTGCCATGGGCATCCCCAAGCTTAGGCTCTTGCCACTCCTTGTTCCATAATCCATCAAAAGAATTCACCCAAAACTTGAAAACTTCACAACACAAAACTCAATAGAAATCTCGTGAGCTCCGTTAGAGAAAGAAAACAAAAGACTACTTTAAGGTACCGTAATGAACTCATTCTTTATTTATATTGGTGTTAAACCTACTGTATTCCAACTTCTCTATGGATTATAAACCATTTTACTAGCCATAGATTCATCAAAATAAGCAAACAACACACGCAAAACAGAATCTCTCAAAAACAGAACAGTCTGTTGTAATCTGTAACTAATGCAAACTTATGGAACCCAAAAAATTCTACCAAAATTAGCTGACCTGGAATTTTTTTTTATTGATCAGCAGAAATTGGAATCACTATTTTATCACGTTCTGGTGATTTTTAACAATTCGGGCACTGAGCGCAAAGATTCTGGAAATTACAGCAAGATCAAATAACTATCTCCCAAGAAGATCTAATAGGTTTAACTTGGCACAAACACTAATTAAAAGATAAAACCACATCTAAACATAGGCTAGATGGATTATTTATTCCTAAACAGAAGCAAAAACAAAAAAAAAACTAAAAATAAAATTGGGTTGCCTCCCAACAAGCGCTATCGTTTAACGCCCCTAGCTAGGCATAAAAGCAAGGATAAATCTAGGTATTGCCATCTTTGGTAGGCAATTCTTCAATAAGGCATCTATCTTTCTTATAGATTTCTTTCTTTCTAGTAATTATCAAACTTTTAGGCATAAGATCGAAAAATACATTTGTGGCAAATGGTTCCTTTATAATAGTAAAAAGATCGGGATGAATACTTATAGATTTAAGATCCGCATTTTCCTTACTAGATGATTCACCCTTATTTTTAGGAACATACATAAGCTTGGCAATTTTAGTGGGAGGACTAGGAGTATTCTTTACGGAAGAAAAAGCGGTTCCCAAGTTAGTAATGATACCCTCAAGTTTATCGATTCGAGTAGAATCTAGATTTATTTCCTCATTAACCATGGGTTCCTTCTCCTTAATATTTTTCAAAGTCATTCCTACCTTAGATCCATATTGAGTAATTTGATTATGGATCTTTTTATCTAGATTTTCAATGGATTCAATGGTAGCAACTTTGTTTTCAATAATTTCAAGCCTTTGCATAACATGCTCCAAAGTTAACATAGTTCCATTAACCAAAAGAGGAGGTGAGCCAGATAAATTTATTAAAGCATTATAAGAATCAAAAGTATGGCTACCCAAGAAATTCCCTCCGGTAATGGTATCAAGGATATATCTATACCAAGGATTAGCACCTACGTAAAAATTACGAAGAAGAACGAAAGTAGATTGCTTCCTGGTAGATCTATTTTGAGCATTGCAAATTCTATACCAAGCATCTTTTAAATTTTGTCCTTCCCTTTGCTTAAAATTTAGAACTTCACTCTCGGGAGATAACGGAGAAGATAGGAGACTAGTAATGATGACAAGCAAGCAAACTAACACACGAGCAAACAAAAGGCAAAGGAAAAGGCAATGGAAAGAGAGGAGGAGATTGGGAAAGAGAGGGCAAATAAAACGGCAAGGGTGAAGTGGGGGAGAGGAAAACGAGAGGCAAATGGCAAATAATGTAATGCGAGAGATAGGGATTGTGATGGGTACTTGGTATGTTGACTTTTGCTTAGACCTCCCGCAACAAGCGCCAGAAATCCTTCTTGCTACGCCTTGAGCTTGCGTTGGTTTTCCCCAAGAGGAGAGGATGATGCAGCACACGATGAGCGTAAGTATTTCCTCAGTTTTGAGAACCAAGGTATCAATCCAAGAGGAGGCCACGCGCAAGTCCCTCGTACCTGCACAAAACGATAGCTACTCGCAACCAACGCGATTAGGGGTTGTCAATCCTTCACGGTCACTTACTTAGAGTGAGATCTGATAGAGATAATATTTTGGTATTTTTGGTATAAAGATGCAAAGTAAAAAGTAAAAGCAAAGTAAAAACAAAGCAAGTATAAAAGTGATGGAGATTGATATGATGAGAATAGACCCGGGGGCCATAGGTTTCACTAGTGGCTTCTCTCAAGAGCATAGATATTCTACGGTGGGTGAACAAATTACTGTTGAGCAATTGATAGAATTGAGCATAGTTATGAGGTTATCTAGGTATGATCATGTATATAGGCATCACGTCCGTGACAAGTAGATCGAAATGATTCTGCATCTACTACTATTACTCCACTCATCGACCGCTATGCAGCATGCATCTAGAGTATTAAGTTAAAAACAGAGTAACGCCTTAAGCAAGATGACATGATGTAGACGAATAAATTCATGCAATATGATAAATACCCCATCTTGTTATCCTCGATGGCAACAATACAATACGTGCCTTGCAACCCTTTCTGTCACTAGGTAAGGACATCGCAAGATTGAACCCAAAGCTAAGCACTTCTCCCATTGCAAGAACTACCAATCTAATTGGCCAAACCAAACGGATAATTCGAAGAGGCTTGAAAAGATAACTCAATCACACATAAAAGAATTCAGAGAAGATTCAAATATTATCCATAGATAACCTGGATCAGAAACCCACAATTCATCGGTCTCAACAAACACACCGCAAAAAGAAGATTACATTGAATAGATCTCCACGAGAGAGGGGGGGACATTGTATTGAGATCCAAAAAGAGAGAAGAAGCCATCTAGCTACTAGCTATGGACCCGAAGGTCTGAAGTAAACTACTCACACTTCATCGGAGGGGCTATGGTGTTGATGTAGAAGCCCTCCGTGGTGGATGCCCCCTCCGGCGGAGCTCCAGAACAGGCCCCAAGATGGGATGTCGTGGATACAGGAAGGTACGGTGGTGGAATTAGGTTTTTGGCTCCTCCCGATCTGTTGGGGAGTGCGAGGTATATATAGGAGGAAGGAGTACGTCGGTGGAGCATCAGGGGGCCCACGAGGTAGGGGCGCGCCGGGGGCCCTCCACCTCGTGACCGCCTCTGCACTTCTTGAAGTAGGGTCCAAGTCTCTGGATCACGCTCGTGAGAAGATCACGTTCAAGGTTTCATTCCGTTTGGACTCCGTTTGATATTCCGTTTCTTCAAACACTGAAATAGGCAAAAACAACAATTCGGGCTGGGCCTCCGGTTAATAGGTTAGTCCCAAAAGTAATATAAAAGTGGAAAATAAAGCCCAATATAGTCCAAAACAGTAGATAAAGTAGCATGGAGCAATCAAAAATTATAGATACGTTGGAGACGTATCAAAGGTCGCTCATGTGTTGTAGGTGAGGTGTCCAAGACCAAGTCGTAGTCAACTTCATCTTGATGGAACCATGTGGGGGGTGCATCATCGTCCACCATGGCCTTCGGTTTTCCCTTTGGAGGGATGGACTCGTCGAGGATAGGCATGTCGTCATGTAGGAGACCTAGCACCAAAGAAGAAAACACACTAGGAGTAGAGGTTAAGTCGTTAGAAATCATGGTGGCCTCACATGCCGTGTCAACTACCTCACTCATTAAGTGTTGTGGCTCACTCACTCCCTGTATGATGCTCTCACTCATATGGTTGGTGGAGTCACTCAAATTGCTCTCAACCTCGCATAGGATGTGTGGCATGTTCTCAAGTGTGGGGCTAGTGGTGGTCACACTCATCCTCTCATAGGTAATGCACTCAATGTCATATAGGGTGGAGTCACTCATCTCACTCATGGGTTGGTGGCTCTCCTCACATGGCAATTGGGTCATCTCATGATATGTGGGTGTCGGAGAGGTGTAGGTGCAAATGTCTCCATGCGCGGTCGCGTAGCTTGACTCGGAGTATGAGTCCAATGTGGGCGCCGTATTCATGTTGTTGAAGAGGTTCGCGCTTTTCTCCATGGTCAAAGGGGATGGCCCTTGCTCGGCCGTCTTGTCTCCGTCTTGGTGTGAGAGGCCCATATGATGTGGCACCTCGTAGCTCGTCTCCATGACCGAAGGGAGTTTCCCATGCTCGACCATCTTCCTTGGGGGGCTTCTGAAGATGGAAGTGTCGCCGTCGCTTGTAGGTGGTCGCCTTGTTGTTGAGGATGTCGATGTAGGCGAACTCATGGGAAGTAGGCGAAGATGCCGTACGTCCAAAGGCGAAGATGCCATGAGAACACTTGGCGAAGATGCCGAAGTGGGTGATGTAGCTGTATCTCCGTCTTGTTGGTGCTCGTCTCGCGGTCTTCTCTTTTGCTCTTGAAGCTTGGACTTGGCGTGAAGTAGGGCTTGTTGGGACTTGTGCATTTGGCTTGTGGAGCATCTTCATGATGATGATGTCATTGTCGTGCTTGAGCTCGTAGTAGATGTCGTTCGTCGTCGTCGTGCACATGATGCTTGGAGGAGACTTGCCCTTCATGACGATGTGGATCACGAACGTGATGGTGGTCGCCATGGAGATGTGGACGTGGACGACTTGCGCTTGCATCGCTTGGGCGCTCCTAAGATGATCGATTTTGTCGCCGCCTCCTTGAAGTTGACGAATTGGAAGTAGACTTGATCAAGGCCCGAATCTCCTCCATCCTTGCATCTTGCTCCTCCTTTTGTGCGAAAGCTTGTTGTCGACGTAGTCCCTTTTCCTTGCTTCGGAGTGATGAATGTCGATGGAGAGGTTCTCGATGCGCTCTCGCAATCTTGATTGTGCACCTTGCATTTGTCGTTGTAGATCAAAGATGGACGCTTTGGTGATGTAGTTGGTCATGCCGTCGCTGTTGTCGAAGACCGGAGATGAAATGCCTTGCCTATCCATCACAAAACTCGAGCAAATATGAGTGGGAGAAAGAGAAGAACTTATACCAAATGTACCTTGACAGATGTTGAAAATGGATCAATGATCACTCAGTGTGTAACAAGGAAATAGCACAATTGGTACCAATTCTTGTCGATTTCTCACACCTACACAAGTAAAGCTTATGGTGGAGCTCGGTGAGGATAGTGGCACAAAAATTTGATGCAAAATGTTAGCAAGAGTCAATATTGTTGAAAGATATTCACAAATGCGCAAGTGAAACAAGTAGACCAATAGCAATAAATGGCACACCGAAACGCACTCACGGATAGATAAATGGGGCCGTGCAACCAAGGAATGAGCCCAAAATGTGGAATCCACCAAAACGCTCGTGTTGCACAACTCAAGAGAGACGCTAGCACGATTGCTCAATAGGCGGATACGACACTTGTGCACAACCTATAAGATGCAAAATGGATAAATTTTCTATCCCAAGTATGCTATGTATGTATGGTTCCCGGTGTTTCTCAAGATGATCCAAGATGATCGGATATGACAATCTTATATGCAATGTGGTATGATTCTATGGCTATTGCTTACAAGCTTCTTTGCTCTCTCTCTCTCTCTCTCTTTTGCTTAAAAGCTTATTATTCTTCTTCTTCTTTTTTCTATGGCCACCTTTGCACAATGCACAAACCAAGATAGCTATTGTGTATATGCGGGAACGATATTGTGACATAATGGATGATATGATACCGATATGATATGGTATGTATGCAATGGATGGTGTAGATGAATGATCACTAATGTGCACAAGTAATGTTGCCGGCAATACTCAAATGGCTAGTCTCGATAGGCAAGTGACGCAAAAATGGGCTAGGGGTTATCAATGCAATTGCAAGGGGAATGTACAATGGCGTCGTCGAGGTTCCCGTCCTTGGCGATGATGAGTGGCGGTGTTCTTGATGTAGATACCAAGATGATGGAGACTCGTCCCTAAGTAGCCGAAACACCTTAGGAAACGGAAAAACTGCGAACTCAAAATCTCAAACGTCAAATGCCAAAATGGTGGTAGCGGAATGTGGTGGTGGTTGCGGAAGCTCAATGGGATTGCGGAAATGCAATGGTGGTTTTGGAGTACGCAATGCGGAAGTGGGGTGTAAGATGGTGGACTATACACGGTGTCGGAGTTGGCAGCACGGTCCCTAAGTAGCCGAAACACCTTAGGAGACACAACTCACAACACAAGCAAAATTGGGTGAAGTTGGGGGTGGTGGAAGTGTATGGTGGGCAAGCCTATGCGGAAGTGGTGGTGGGGGTTGATGAAGAAGCAACCGCCCCTAAGTATCCGAAACACCTTAGGAGACTCAAATCACTACTCCAACAACCTCAAATGCTATGGGGAACAAAATTGGTTAGGTTGTGGAAGGCTATGGTGGTATTGCAGATGAAGTAGTGGAAGACCTAGGCAAAGATGCCAAAGTACCAAATATTTGATGGAGTCAAATGGTTTTGGTGGTATTTTTGTTGGAAGGGGGATGTCAAGAGCTTTTCAACGAGCTAAAGAATGCGAAAATCGGAGTCCGAATGAATTAGTTATGGCCGAAACAAGAATCAGCCGAAGTCATTATTGTTGGGGAACGTAGTAATTTCAAAAATTTTCCTACGATCACGCAAGATCATGGTGATGCATAGCAACGAGATGAGAGTGTTGTCTACGTACCCTCGTAGACCAGCAACGGAAGCGTTGACGCAACGTAGAGGAAGTAGTCGTACTTCTTCCCGATCCAACCGATCCAAGTACCGAACGTACGGCACCTCCGAGTTCTGCACACGTTCAGCTCGATGACGTCCCTCGAACTCCGATCCAGCCGAGTGTTGAGGGAGAGTTTCATCAAGACGACGGCGTGGTGACGATGATGATGTTCCACCGGCGCAGGGCTTCGCCTAAGCTCCGCAACGGTATATTCGAGGTGTAGTTTGGTGGAAGGGGGCACCGCACACGGCTAAGGAACGATCTCAATGATCAACTTGTGTCATGGGGTGCCCCCTGCCCCTGTATATAAAGGAGGGAAGGGGAGGGGCTGGCCGGCCAAGGAGAGGTGCGCCAGGGGTGTCCTACTCCTACTAGGAGTAGGATTCCCCCCCCAAATCCTAGTCCAACTAGGTTTCCCCAAGTGGGAAGAGAGAGAGAGAGAGGGGGGCGCCCCCTTCTCCTAGTCCTAATAGGACTAGGGAGGGGGAAGGTCTGACCAGCACTATGGCCCCCTTTCTCTTTCCCACTAAGGCCCATCAAGGCCCATTGACCCCGGAGGTTCCGTAACCCCGGTACTCGGTAAAATTCCCAATTTCACCGGAGTGATTCCGAGTCCAAACATAGGCTTCCAATATATCAATCTTTATGTCTCGACCATTTGAGACTCCTCGTCATGTCCGTGATCTCATCCGGGACTCGAACAACCTTCGTACATCAATATCATATAGACTCATAATAACTGCCATCGAAGCGTTAAGCGTGCGGACCCTACGGGTTCGAGAACTATGTAGACATGACCGAGACACCTCTCGGTCAATAACCAATAGCGGGACCTGGATGCCCATATTGGCTCCTACATATTCTACGAAGATCTTTATCGGTCGGACCGCATAACAACATCGTTGTTCCCTTTGTCATCGGTATGTTACTTGCCCGAGATTCGATCGTCGGTATCCAATACCTAGTTCAATCTCGTTCTTGGCAAGTCTCTTTTCTCGTTCCGTAATACATCATCTCACAACTAACACATTTAGTTGCAATGCTTGCAAGGCTTATGTGATGTGCATTACCGAGAGGGCCAGAGATACCTCTCCGGCAATCGGAGTGACAAATCCTAATCTCAAATATGCCAACCCAACATGTACCTTCGGAGACACCTGTAATGTACCTTTATAATCACCCGATTCGTTGTGACGTTTGGTAGCACCCAAAGTGTTCCTCGGGCAAACGGGAGTTGCATAATCTCATAGTCATAGGAACATGTATAAGTCATGAATAAAAGCACTAGCAACAAACTATACGATCGGGTGCTATGCTAATGGAATGGGTCATGTCAATCAGATCATTCAACCAATGATGTGATCCGTTAATCAAATAACAACTCCTTGTTCATGGTTAGGAAACATAACCATCTTTGATTAACGAGCTAGTCAAGTAGAGGCATACTAGTGACACTCTGTAGGTTTATGTATTCACACATGTATTATGTTTCCGGTTAATACAATTCTAGCATGAATAATAAACATTTATCATGATATAAGGAAATAAATAATAACATTATTATTGCCTCTAGGGCATATTTCCTTGATCTCCCACTTGCACTAGAGTCAATAATCTAGATTACACAAGAATGATTCTAACACCCATGGAGTCTTGGTGCTGATCATGTTTTGCTCGTGGAAGAGGCTTAGTCAACGGTGCGCAACATTCAGATCCGTATGTATCTTGCATATCTCTATGTCTCCCACGGACCAAATCCGGATGGAGTTGAAGCGTCTTTTGATGTGCTTGGTTCTCTTGTGAAATCTGGATTCTTTTGCCAAGGCAATTGCACCGATATTGTCACAAAAGATTTTCATTGGACCCGATACACTAGGTACAACACCTAGATCGGTTATGAACTCCTTCATCGAGACTCCTTCATTAGCTGCTTCGAAGCAGCTATGTACTCAACTTCACATGTAGATCCCATAACGACGCTTTGTTTGGAACTGCACCAACCGACAGCTCCACCGTTTAATGTAAATCGTATCCGGTTTGCGATTTAGAATCGTCCGGATCGAGTGTCAAAGCTTGCGTCGACGTAACCGTTCTGACGAGCTCTTTGTCACCGCCATAAATGAGAAACATATCCTTAGTTCTTCTCAAGTACTTAAGGATGTTCTTGACCGCTGTCCGATGATCCACTCTGGATTACTTTGGTACTGCTGCTAAACTTACTGACAAGGCACACATCAGGTCTGGTACACAGCATTGCATACATGATAGAGCCTATGGCTGAAGCATAGGAACATCTTTCATTTCTCTCTATCTTCTGCGGTGGTCGGGCATTGAGTCTTACTCAACTTCACACCTTGTAATACCGGCAAGAACCCTTTCTTTGCACGATCCATTTTGAACTTTTCAAAACTTTATCAAGGTATGTGCTTTGTGAAAGTCCTATTAAGCGCCTTGATCTATCTCTATAGATCTTAATGCCCAATATGTAAGCAGCTTCACCGAGGTCTTTCATCGAAAACTCTTATTCAAGTATCCCTTTATGCTATCCAGAAATTCTATATCATTTCCGATCAATAATATGTCATCCACATATAATATCGAAATGCTACTGAGCTCCCACTCACTTTCTTGTAAATACGAGGCTTCTCCAAAAGTCTCATATAAAACCAAATGCTTTGATCACACTATCAAAGCGTTTATTCCAACTCCGAGAGGCTTGCACCAGTCCATAAATGGATCATTTGGAGCTTGCACACTTTGTTAGCTCCCTTTGGATCGACAAAACCTTCTGGTTGCATCATATACAACTCTTCTTCCGTAAATCCATTCAGGAATGCAGTTTTAACATCCATTTGCCAAATTTCATAATCATAAATGCGGCAATTGCTAACATGATTCGGACGGACTTAAGCATCGCCACGGGTGAGAAGGTCTCATCGTAGTCAATCCCTTGAACTTGTCGAAAACCTTTTGCAACAAGTCGAGCTTTATAGACGATAACATTACCATCGCGTCGGTCTTCTTCTTGAAGATCCATTTATTCTCAATTGCTTGCCGATCATCGGGCAAGTCAACCAAAGTCCACACTTTGTTCTCATACATGGATCCCATCTCAGATTTCATGGCCTCAAGCCATTTTGTGGAATCTGGGCTCACCATCGCTTCTTCATAGTTCGTAGGTTCATCATGTTCCAAATAACATGACTTCCAAAATAGGATTACCGTACCACTCTCAGTGCGGATCTTGCTCGTTGATCTCTGAAGTTCTGAGAAACTTGATCTGAAGTTTCATGATCATCATCATTAGCTTCCTCCCTATTTGGTGTAGGTGTCACGAAACTGTTTTCGTGATGTACTATTCTCAATAAGGGAGTAGATCTGATTATCTCATCAAGTTCTACTTTCCTCCCACTCACTTCTTTCGTGAGAAACTCTTTCTCCAAAAAGTTTCAATTTAGCAACAAAAATCTTGCCTTCGGATCTGTGATAGAAGGTGTACCCAACTGTCTCCTTTGGGTATCCTATGAAGACACATTTCTCGATTTGGGTTCGAGCTTATCAGGTTGAAGCTTTTTCACATAAGCGTCGCAGCCCCAAACTTTCGAAGCGACAACTTTGGTTTCTTGCCAAACCACAGTTCATAAGGCGTCGTCTCAACGGATTTAGATGGTGCCCTATTTAAAGTGAATGTAGCCGTCTCTAAAGCATAACCCCAAAGCGATAGCGGTAAATCAGAAGAGACATCATAGATCGCACCATATCTAATAAAGTACGATTCGACGTTCGGACACACCATTACGTTGTGGTGTTCGGTGGCGTAAGTTGCGAAACTATTCCGCATTGTTTCAAATGTAGGCCAAACTCGTAACTCAAATATTCTCCTCACGATCAGATCGTAGAAACTTTATTTTCTTGTTACGATGATTTTCCACTTCACTCTGAAATTCTTTGAACTTTTCAAATGTTTCGACTTGTGTTTCATTAAGTAGATATACCCATATCTGCTCAAATCATCTGTGAAGGTGAGAAAATAACGATATCCGCCATGAGCCTCAACATTCATTGGACCACATACATCGGTATGTATGATTTCCAATAAATCTGTTGCTCTCTCCATAGTTCCGAGAACGGTGTTTTAGTCATCTTGCCCATAAGGCACGGTTACATAAGTGCCAAGTGATTCATAATCAAGTGACTCCAAAAGTCCATCGGTATGGAGTTTCTTCATGCGCTTTACATCGATATGACCTAAACGGCGATGCCACAAATAAGTTGCACCATCATTATCAACTCTGCATCTTTTGGTTTCAACATTATGAATATGTGTATCACTACTATCAAGATTAAGTAAAACAAACCATTCTTCAATGGTGCATGACCATAAAAGATATTATTCATATAAATAGAACAACCATTATTCTCGATTTAAATGAATAACCGTCTCGCATCAAACAAGATCCAGATATAATGTTCATGCTCAACGCTGGTACTAAATAACAATTATTTAGGTCTAATACTAATCCGAAGGTAGATGTAGAGGTAGCGTGCCGATCTGCGATCACATCGACTTTGGAACCATTTCCCACGCGCATTGTCACCTCGTCCTTAGCCAATCTTCGCAATCCGTAGCCCTGTTTGAGTTGCAAATATTAGCAGCAGAACCAGTATCAAATACCAGTGCTCTGCGAGTATTAGTAAGGTACACATCAATAACATGTATATCACATATACCTTTGTTAACCTTGCCATCCTTCTTATCCGCCAAATACTTGGGGCAGTTCCGCTTCAAATGACCAGCCTGCTTGCAATAGAAGCACTCGGTTTCAGTGCTTAGGACCAGACTTGGGTTTCTTCTCTTGATCAACAACTTGCTTGCCGCTCTTTTGAAGTTTCCTTTTCTTTCCTTTGCCCTTTTCTTGAAACTAGTGGTTTTGTTAACCATCAACACTTGATGCTCCTTTTGATTTCTACCTCCATGACTTTCAAAGCATCGCGAAGAGCTCGGGCATTGTTTTGGTCATCCCTTGCATATTATAGTTCATCACGAAGCTCTTGTAGCTTGGTGGCGTGATTGGAGAATTACATCAATGACGCAATCATCCGGAAGATTAACTCCCAGTTGAATCAAGTGATTGTTATATCCGGACATTACGAGTATATGCTCACCGATGAACCGTTCTCCTCCATCTTACAGCTATAGAACTTATTGGAGACTTCATATCTCTCAATCCGGGCATTCGCTTGGAATATTAACTTCAACTCTGGAACATCTCATATGCTCCATGGTGTTCAAAACGACGTTGAAGTCCCGGTTCTAAGCCGTAAAGCATGGCTGCTTGAACTATAGAGTAGTCATCGACTTTGCTTTGCCAGACGTTCACAACTTCGGCGCAGCCCTTGCACCAGGCACGGCACCTAACGGTGCTTCGGGACGTAATTCTTCCGTGCAGCAATAAGGATAATCCTCAAATTACGGACCCAGTCCGTAATTGCTGCCATCATCTTTCAACTTTGCTTTCTCAAGGAACGCATTAAAATTCAACGGAACAACAGACGAGCCATCTATCTACACATCATAGACAAGCAAGATACTATCGGTACTAAGTTCATGATAAATTTAAGTTCAATTAATTACTTAAGAACTCCCACTTAGAAAAATATCCTCCAATTCTCTAAGTGATTGCGTGATCCATATCAACTACACCATGACCGATCATCACGTGTGATGGAGTAGTTTCAATGGTGAACATCAATATGTTGATCATATCTACTATATGATTCACGCTCGACCTTCGGTCTCCGTGTTCGAGGTCATATCTTATATGCATAGCTCGTCAAGTATAACCTGAGTATTCTGCGTGTGCAACTGTTTTGCACCGTTGTATTTGAACGTAGAGCCTATCACACCCGATCATCACGTGGTGTCTCAAAGACGAAGAACTTTATAACGGTGCATACTCGGGAGAACACTTCTTGATAATTTAGTAAGGATCATCTTATAATGCTACCGTCAATCAAAGCAAAATAAGATGCATAAAGGATTAACATCACATGCAATCAATATAAGTGATATGATATGGCCATCATCATCTTGTGCTTGTGATCTCCATCTCAAGCACCGTCATGATCACCATCGCCACCGGCGCGACACCTTGATCTCCATCGTAGCATCGTTGTCGCCTCGCCAATCTTATGCTTCTACGACTATCGCTACCGCTTAGTGATAAAGTAAAGCATTACGAAGCGATTGCATTTCATACAATAAAGCGACAACCATATGGCTCCTGCCATTGCCGATAACCGGTTACAAAACATGATCATCTCATACAATAAAATTCAGCATCATGTCTTGACCATATCACATCACAACATGCCCTGCAAAAACAAGTTAGACGTCCTCTACTTTGTTGTTGCAAATTTTACGTGGCTGCTACGGGCTGAGCAAGAACCGTTCTTACCTACGCATCAAAACCACAACGATACTTCGTCAAATAGACTCCGTTTAACCTTCTCAAGGACCGGGCGTAGCCACACTCGATTCAACTAAAGTGAGAGAGCAGACACCCGCCGGTCACCTTTAAGCAACGAGTGCTCGGAGCGGTGAAACCAGTCTCGCGTAAGCGTCGCGTAATGTCGGTCCGGCCGCTTCATCTCACAATACCGCTGAACCAAAGTATGACATGCTGGTAGGCAGTATGACTTGTATCGTCCACAACTCACTTGTGTTCTACTCGTGCACATGACATCAACGCATAAAACCAGGCTCGGATGCCACCTGTTGGGGAACGAGTAATTTCAAAAATTTTCCTACGATCACGCAAGATCATGGTGATGCATAGCAACGAGATGAGAGTGTTGTCTCACGCACTCGTGAGACCAGCAACGGAAGCGTTGACGCAACGTAGAGGAAGTAGTCGTACTTCTTCCCGATCCAACCGATCCAAGTACCGAACGACGGCACCTCCGAGTTCTGCACACGTTCAGCTCGATGACGTCCCTCGAACTCCGATCCAGCCGAGTGTTGAGGAGAGTTTCACAAGACGACGGCGTGGTGACGATGATGATGTTCCACCGCGCGAGGCTTCGCCTAAGCTCCGCAACGGTATATTCGAGGTGTAGTTTGGTGGAAGGGGCACCGCACACGGCTAAGGAACGATCTCAATGATCAACTTGTGTCATGGGGTGCCCCTGCCCTGTATATAAAGGAGGGAAGGGAGGGCTGGCCGGCCAAGGAGAGGTGCGCCAGGTGTCCTACTCCTACTAGAGTAGGATTCCCCCAAATCCTAGTCCAACTAGGTTTCCCAAGTGGAAGAGAGAGAGAGAGAGGCGCCTTCTCCTAGTCCTAATAGGACTAGGGAAGGGGAAGGTGCTGCCAGCACTATGGCCCCTTTTCTTTCCCACTAAGGCCCATCAAGGCCCATTGACCCCCGGAGGTTCGGTAACCCCGGTACTCGGTAAAATTCCCAATTTCACCCGGAGTGATTCCGAGTCCAAACATAGGCTTCCAATATATCAATCTTTATGTCTCGACCATTTGAGACTCCTCGTCATGTCCGTGATCTCATCCGGGACTCGAACAACCTTCGTACATCAATATCATATAGACTCATAATAACCGCCATCGAAGCGTTAGCGTGCGGACCCTACGGGTTCGAGAACTATGTAGACATGACCGAGACACCTCTCGGTCAATAACCAATAGCGGGACCTGGATGCCCATATTGGCTCCTACATATTCTACGAAGATCTTTATCGGTCGACCGCATAACAACATACGTTGTTCCCTTTGTCATCGGTATGTTACTTGCCCGAGATTCGATCGTCGGTATCCAATACCTAGTTCAATCTCAGCATTGGCAAGTCTCTTTTCTCGTTCCGTAATACATCATCTCACAACTAACACATTTAGTTGCAATGCTTGCAAGGCTTATGTGATGTGCATTACCGAGAGGGCCCAGAGATACCTCTCCGACAATCGGAGTGACAAATCCTAATCTCAAATATGCCAACCCAACATGTACCTTCGGAGACACCTGTAATGTACCTTTATAATCACCCGATTACGTTGTGACGCTTGGTAGCACCCAAAGTGTTCCTCGGCAAACGGGAGTTGCATAATCTCATAGTCATAGGAACATGTATAAGTCATGAATAAAAGCACTAGCAACAAACTATACGATCAGGTGCTATGCTAATGGAATGGGTCATGTCAATCAGATCATTCAACCAATGATGTGATCCCGTTAATCAAATAACAACTCCTTGTTCATGGTTAGGAAACATAACCATCTTTGATTAACGAGCTAGTCAAGTAGAGGCATACCAGTGACACTCTGTAGGTTTATGTATTCACACATGTATTATGTTTCCGGTTAATACAATTCTAGCATGAATAATAAACATTTATCATGATATAAGGAAATAAATAATAACATTATTATTGCCTCTAGGGCATATTTCCTTCAATTATCTACAGGTTACAGACGTCCGGGAGGCTCGGAAATCCGTGAATTCGGTTCGGGTTAGGGGTTCCGGTCGTTCGGGAAAGGTCGGACGTCCGGGGGTCGGGGGTCAACGCGGGATTTGAGCTCCGGGACGCGATTTTGGGCGGAATTTTGGGATTTTAGGGGCAAAATTGGGGAGATTTCGTGGATGGAAAGTGGGGAAACTTGGGGAAATGCTAGATCCACTCAAAACCAAGCAAATCCATGGATCAAAATCAACAAAACTTCATCTCACCAACAAATCACAAAAAAAATTTGGGGCTATTTTTTGTGGGGATTTTCGGATTTAGGACGAAATCAACAAAATCAAGCTAGAAAAAGAGGGGTAGGGGCTCCAAAAACATGATCAACGTGGCTCATGATACCAAGATGATGTAGGGCGGAACCCTATGTGGACGATCTTTCACGTTTGGAGAGAATCCCTACGAGGAACACGAAGAACGCGCGGAAAACACAAAGGGGAAACACAGGGAAAACGAGAGAATCACTAAACCGACAAGTAATTGATCACACAAGGGCTAGATCACCGAACACATGAGGTAGCACAAGATTCAAAATCAACAAAGGAAAGATACAAAGGTAGCCGTTCTTCTCCATGAGGAGGTCTTGATTGTCTTCCCTTGAAGGGGTCTTGAATCCGCTTGGGGGATCTTCTCCGAAGAGGTCGTGATCTCCGAGGAGAAGTAACCAAGTGGATGAGCAAGGCTCTCACACAAAATATGAGATAAACCATTGCTAACCCTAGCTAGGAGGTGGGAGAGGTCTATTTATAGTCTAAGTGAATGAAAGGGTAAGTGGCTTCGGCCCAACACAAGTGCGAACGACAGCGGCGGACGTCAAAAAGGGCGGTCGTCCGAAGCTTCATGGAGGTCCGGTCGTCCGGGGTTCTTCGGACTTCCGTTGATTTGGCTCGGTTCCAGGGGCACCGGACGTCCGATGGATTCCGGTCGTCCGGTCGCCGGTCTTCCGCAGATTCGGCTAGGGTCTTCAGGGGCCGGACGTCCGGGCTGGGCCGGTCGTCCGGTGGCTGTAGCTTCGGGCACCTTCTTCTCTTGGTCCTTGTACTTGGCGTCCTCGCTAGCTCTTCCGTTGGATGTGGTGGCTTCGTGGCTTTCCTCCAAGTACCTGATCATGCATAGAACACACGTTGGAGGTAGTAGCCATATCTCACATGTAGAAAGTGATGGTTCGGAGAGGAGCGAGTTCACCTTGTGTCCAATGGCGTATGTTCGAGGTCTCGTCATATGTCCTCTTGGGGTTTGGAGAGTACTCGGGAGTGTACATGGGGATGAACGTGGGATGCTCCGCATCATCCCCCCCGGGAAAGATCCGACCTCGGATCGTGATCCTCATCACCATGGAAACGGTTGTCGGGGACGAACTTGTAGTTGGACGGAGTTGAAGGCATGGCGCAATCCAAGTAGTCCAAGATGTTGCCGGAGAGATAGCCATGCAAAAAGAGCAAACACAAGCAACACTCGGGAATACAATGGTTAGCGCACACAAAGTGTCCATTATGTAAGAATGAGTCCGTGCGGTAAGATTGTGCGTGGAAAGACACATGATGCTTATCAAGATGATCTAGAATGATATGCAAAGCATTCACGGGAACAAAAACATGGTGCACAAAGCGACAAATTCTACCATTGTGCAAAATGATGTCATAGAGAGACGGTTCATCAATAGCATGAATATGGCAATGGATGCTCAACATGTGTAATCTATCATGCAATTGATGGTGGACAATATGATAATGGCATATGAATATGCCATCAAGAAAGATCACAACAAATTTGCTAAGGAAGTGAACAAGCTCATATATCATGGATGACATGGGAATACAAGAAGCAACAAGGCAATCATAATGTGAGTCAATCCATGCATAGGGTGCAAACGTGTGGTGAGTATGATATGTCCATCGAGCATGACATGTGTGAGCACAATCAACAAATATGGAGGTGTTGGTGTACCAATGCTCGATGTCGTGGCATGAGTGGAGTTCCGAAGGTACATCCAATAAGTCCGAGCGCTCCTCAATGTGAAGGTCCATAGAGCCAATCTTCAATGTCGCTCCTCCATTCGCGAGATGTATCATGTATGCAACAAGAAGGGAACAACAATGAAAGAATGACCCGTCCAATATGTGTATTTGAGGATGGCTCAAAGGGAAGGAGGTCACCTTTAGGAGGTTCTCAAGGATGATGGAGTTGCGCATCTTGTATGCCTTCACATAACCAAGTTGTCTCGTGATGTTACCGCCTTGTGAATCCTTCAAAATGAAAGAACATGACAAACAAAAACAAATGAGGTTAGTGCAAATGCAAGACCTATCATTCGAGGGGCGAGATACCCAACAAGTGTATGCATCATTCTCATCATAAGAAAGGACAAGGGAGCATTTCATAGTATGGAGGCATATGATGCAAGAACAACCAAATACAATAGGCTCAATCAACCAAGCATGCATCACAAGTGAAGTGCCCAAGTCTCCAAGATCATTAAGCATAGAGGCAACTATTGGAGGCAAGCGACAATAAACAAGATATATCATGTGAGAGGCATGAACATATATGTCATCAACCCAAGAAAGCGAGTAAGAGTGGAACATGGGTGATGCATCAAAGCAAGCAATCATAGTGATCAAGTCAAGCAAGATAGTAGTGCGAAGATGCAACATACTAGATGTAATCATGGTAATCATGTCATGTGTGCAAATAGTGGGCATATAAAATGCACATGACATTTCACAAGCATAAAGGCAAGATATGAGCAAAATAGCATCAATAGCATGAGGCACATGATAAACATGGCAATAGCAACAAGGATCTCCACCGAGCATGAAAATACACATAGGAGTAGCATAATGGTGAATCATGGGTAGATGCAAGCAATGGTCACAATGGCATGGCGAAGGTATAGAAGCAGCATAGCATGCAAAGTGAACACGGTAAAATGAGCATGAAACGACAAGTGATATATAGCCCATAGCCGTGTGAGAGCCAAGTAGAAGAGATGCGCGTAGTCCTTGCGCGAAGGGAATGGTGGTAAGGATAGTCCACGGGATCCCAAAGCGTCGTTGCTCTCAAGAGCTCGTTTCGTCAACTCTTGGGATTGAGAGGTTGATGAGTATATGTGAGTACCTACACAAAACAAAGACAAAGGGAAAATTGTGTGTGCGTGGTATATGTACACATCATCCATCATGATGCGCACGTGCATGTGTTGGTTAGCACAAAATAGCCAATGCACAAATAAATGAGATGCGTGATATAGAAACATGTCATCCATCATGAGAGGTTTGTTGTTATGTATAGCATAATGGAGACTCAAATTGTGTAATGCATCATGGGAAATATCTAGACCTGGCTCGGGCGCAAGCTCAAAGGCGCGTACCTAGGGTTGGCTTCCCACGAGCGATCCATCAAGCGCCAGCGGTCACGCATATCTTGGCTCCGTGACTCCCCAATCTCCTACCTCTGTGTTCATGCCTCGCGCCGGAAGCAGCGCACACTGATCTCATCCCTCCGCGTCGACGACCATCTGGTCACCGAGCACGCCGCCATGGCCGAGGCGGCCTTCGACTACTTCTCCTGTGTCCTTGGCTCATTGAATGAGCGCGCCTTCTCCCTGGACCAGTCCCTCCTGCACGCGGCAACTTTCGACCTATCTGACCTGGAAGAGCCTTTCTCTGAGGAGGAGATTTGGCGGGCCGTTAAAAGCTTACGGACCGGAAAGGCTCCCGGCCCGGATGGATTCACAGCCGAGTTCCTCTGCGCCTGTTGGGGCATCATCAAGCGCGACATCTGCGAGGCTTTCGACAAGCTCTACACCGCCAATGGGCATGGGTTCCAAAAGCTAAATGAAGCGCTCCTCACCCTACTGCCCAAGCGGCCGGACGCCGCTGCCTTATCCGACTACCGCCCCATAAGCCTCATCCACCTCATTGCAAAGCTATTTGCAAAGGTGTTGTCCCTGCGGCTTGCTCCTCGGCTTGGGGCCATGGTTTCGACGAACCAGAGCGCTTTCATCGCCGGCAGATGCATCCATGACAACTTCCTGCTTGTCCAGCAGACCACGCGTCTCCTCCACAATCTAAAGGTGCCCCGCATGCTTCTGAAGCTTGACATCGCGCGTGCCTTCAACAGTGTCTCGTGGCCCTTCCTCCTCGAGACCCTTCAACACCTTGGGTTCGGCCAACGCTGGCGCGACTGGATCTTGATACTTCTATCCACCGCCTCACTCGTGTCATGCTCAACGGCCACCCGGTCCCCTCGATCGATCATGCCTGTGGCCTTCGTCAAGGCGACCCGGTGTCCCCGATGCTTTTCACCCTCGTCATCGACGTCCTCAACTCTATGCTCATCCGGGTCGTCGAGCTTGGCCTCATCCAGCGGCTAACCACGCGGCACGCGGCTTCCAGCATCTCCCTCTACGCCGACGACGTCGTCATCTTCTGCCGCCCTGACCATCATGACATCTCGGCCGTCCGCGAACTTCTTCGGGTCTTTGGGGTTGCCTCTGGGTTGCAGACTAACTACCACAAGTGCTCGGCCACCCCCATCCAATGCAACGACGTGGACATCGCGATAATCGCTTCCGAGATGCAATGACCGGTGAAGCAATTCCCAATCCAATATTTGGGACTCCCCTTGTCCATTCGCAAGCCGTCTACTACGAGCCTCATGCCGATCATCCACAAGCTAGAGCGCAAGCTCTCCACTTGGCGGGCCTCGCTCCTCTCCCTTGGTGACCGTCTCGCCCTTGTCCGTCATGTCTTAAGTGCTATCCCCACGCACTTCCTTACCGCCATCGCCTTCAACTCCTCCATCCTCAAGATGGCCAACCGCATCATCCACAGCTTTCTTTGGGCGAGAAGTAAAGATGCCTCTGGTGGACAATGCTTGGTCAATTGGCAGAGAGTGTGCCGCCCTCTCCCCCTTGGCAGCCTCGGCGTCCGTGATCTGCAGCGCGCTGGCATTGCGTTGCGAACCCGTTGGCTATGGCTCAAGTACACTGACCCGACGCGACCATGGAGCCACCTGCACATCCCTCATGACCCCGCAGTCACCGCCATCTTCCGTGCTTCTACGACCTGGACGCTTGGTGACGGCCACACTTGCATGTTTTAGAACGACCACTGGATCAATGGCAGATCCGTCGCCGAGATTGCGCCGCTCGTCCTCGCGCGTGACCCGGAGGCGGCGCAAGGCCCGCACCGTCCATGATGGACTTCTTCAACGCTCCTGGGTCCGCGACATCCAGGGCGCTTTGGGACCTGCCGCTCTGGTCCAATACGTCGACCTCTGGCGCTGCGTGCGTCACGTTGCCCTCTCGGATTCGCCTGACTCTCTGCGATGGCGCTGGACCACCTCCTCCATCTACTCGGCAAGCTCCTGCTACCAGGCGCTCTTCCATGGTGCCTGCAAGGACCCACATTGGCAGCTAACTTGGAAACCGTGGGCTCCTTTCCGCGTGAAATTCTTCATCTGGCTGGCTCTACAAGACCGTTGTTGGACAACGAGCGTCTCGCTAGACATGGCCTACCACACGAGAACCTCTGCGCCTTCTGTGACCAAGAGAAGGAGACCATGCAACACCTCCTGGCAGGCTGCTCTTTCTCGCGAAATATCTAGCACGAGATCCTCAGCTGGGTTCGCTCCACGACCGACATCCCGGACGGCGACACTGACTTCTACACTTAGGTGGAGACGTCCTGCAACCTCTCACCTTCCCCGGCTCGCAAGGGCATGGCTTCCCTGATCATCCTTACCGCGTGGTGGATCTGCAAACACCGAAACGCTTGCATATTTGACGGCGAGCAGCCCTCCACCTCCCGGCTCTCCGACATCATCAGGGATGAGGCGCGCATATGGGCCAAGGCCGGCGCCACTGGACTGCACAACATAATCCCCGAGAGATAGCTTTGTAGGCTAGTGGGGCTGAGCACCCCCAGGTCTGTTCTGCTCCTAGTTCACTTCCATGCCCCCGTGTGCACACGGCTTAGTGAGCTTCTGTAATCCCTTGCTGTATGACTCTTCTTCTATCAATGCAAAGATATGCATCCTTTGCGTATTCGCGAAAAAAGCATATGGTGCACACAATCATGGGAATCATGCAAAGTATGGAATGCATCAAAATCTCCTAATATGTATGAGGAAACTACGGGGTCTCCTCATGAATATGAGTAGAAACATCACATGGAGAATATTGACAACATTCAAAACAAAGCATATTTGGAACAATGTGATCATGTCATGACATAGTAGATGAATGGCACAAATCATGTAAATGAAGCGTGGCAATATCATCACATGAAAAACAAAATCCAATGACCATCATCTCGTCATCTATGCCATAAGTGCAAATGGGATTTATTTTAATGGGGCATGCATAGTCACTATGTTGAGATTGAAATGATGCAATATGGGAGATCTCACTCATAGCATATGACAAGTTCAATGGATTGTCAAACATGATGTGACCAAAAGAATTTTCACAAGATGTCCTATGGAGCATAGCATCACAACTAGGCAACTCAACATGCTCATCATCATATTCATCATAAATAGGTAAGTCAAGGCATGAAGAAGTCGCACTAGCATGAAGCATGGGAATAGGTGGATCAACATCATGCAAGCAATCGATGTCAAGATAGTCCACTAGTGGGACAAGAGAAGTACCATCACCTATGTTACCTTTGGAAGGTCGCTCATGTGTTGTAGGTGAGGTGTCCAAGACCAAGTCGTAGTCAACTTCATCTTGATGGAACCATGTGGGGGGTGCATCATCGTCCACCATGGCCATCGGTTTTCCCTTTGGAGGGATGGACTCGTCGAGGATAGGCATGTCGTCATGTAGGAGACCTAGCACCAAAGAAGAAAACACACTAGGAGTAGAGGTTAAGTCGTTAGAAATCATGGTGGCCTCACATGCCGTGTCAACTACCTCACTCATTAAGTGTTGTGGCTCACTCACTCCCTATATGATGCTCTCACTCATATGGTTGGTGGAGTCACTCAAATTGCTCTCAACCTCGCATAGGATGTGTGGCATGCTCTCAAGTGTGGGGCTAGTGGTGGTCACACTCATCCTCTCATAGGTAATGCACTCAATGTCATATAGGGTGGAGTCACTCATCTCACTCATGGGTTGGTGGCTCTCCTCACATGGCAATTGGGTCATCTCATGATATGTGGGTGTCGGAGAGGTGTAGGTGCAAATGTCTCCATGCGCGGTCGCGTAGCTTGACTCAGAGTATGAGTCCAATGTGGGCGCCGTCTTCATGTTGTTGAAGAGGTTCGGGCTTGTCGCCATGGTCGATGGGGATGGCCCTTGCTCGACCGTCTTGGTGTGGGAGGCCCATATGATGTGGCACCTCATAGCTCGTCTCCATGACCGAAGGGAGTTTCCCATGCTCGGCCATCTTCCTTGGGGGGCTTCCGAAGATGGAAGTGTCTCCCTCGCTTGTAGGTGCTCGCCTTGTTGTTGAGGATGTCGATGTAGGCGAACTCATGGGAAGTAGGCGAAGATGTCATACGTCCAAAGGCGAAGATGCCTTGAGAACACTTGGCGAAGATGCCGAAGTGGGTGATGTAGCCGTATCTCCGTCTTGTTGGTGCTTGTCTCGCGATCTTCTCTTTTGCTCTTGAAGCTTGGCCTTGGCGTGAAGTAGGGCTTGTTGGGACTTGTGCATTTGCGCTTGTGGAGCATCTTCATGATGATGATGTCGTTGTCGTGCTTGAGCTCGTAGTAGATGTCGTTCGTCGTCGTCATGCACATGATGCTTGGAGGTGACTTGCCCTTCATGACGATGTGGATCACGAACGTGATGGTGGTCGCCATGGAGATGTGGACGACTTGCGCTTGCATCGCTTGGGCACTCCAAAGATGATCGATTTGGCCGCCGCCGCCTTGAAGATGACGAATTGGAAGTAGACTTGATCAAGGCCCGAATCTCCTCCATCCTTGCATCTTGCTCCTCCTTTTGTGCGGAAAGCTTGTTGTCGATGTGTCACGCCCAATATGCGACCCTATCCAAAAGGAACTCGAAGTTCCCACCAAGGATAGACCCGCATATTGAAACGCTTTTGCAAGGTGGATATCATTACATCAACATTACATAATAGATGGGGATACATCCAATACATACAATGTCACATGAATACAACAATACAACAACAACATCCGACTATGGATGAAACATAAACAGAAACTCCAACGACATCCACCCTGCTAGCCCAGGCTGCCGATCTGGAACCTATCCCCTGATCGAAGAAGAAGCAGAAGAAGAACTCCAAAATAAGCGAACATCGCTCTCACGTCATGATCATCGCAAACCTGTACCTGCAACTGGTGGTGTAGTAATCTGTGAGCCACGAGGACTCAGCAATCCCATTACCATGGGTATCAAGACTAGCAAAGCTTAATGGGAAAGGAAGGGGTAAAGTGGTGAGGTTGCAGCAGCGACTAAGCATATATGGTGGCTAACCAACGCAAATAAGAGCGAGAAGAGAAACAAAGGAACGGTCGTCAACTAGTAATGATCAAGAAGTGATCCTGAACTCCTACTTACGTCAGACATAACCCAGAAACCGTGTTCTCCTCTCGATCAACCCCGAAAAGAGACACTCACGCAGTTACGCTTTACGGTTGGTGTATTTTAGAAGAGTTTGCTTCAAGTTTACTACAACCGGATATTAACAAATTCCCATCTGCCACATAACCGCGGGCACGGCTCTCGAAAGTTTATACCCTGCAGGGGTGTCCCAACTTAGCCCATGATAAGCTCTCGCGATCAACGAAGGATATTCCTTCTCCCCGGGAAGACCCGATCAGTCTCGGAATCCCGGCTACAAGACATTTCGACAGCAATAAAACAAGACCAGCAAAGCCGCCCGATGCGCCGACAATCCCGATAGGAGCTGCACATATCTCGTTCTCAGGGCAACACCGGATGAGCAGTACGTACGGCAACCGACGATACCCCAAGTTGCCTAGGGGCGGCACCGCAAGTGGCTCTGGTTTGGACCAACACTTAGACAAGCATTGGCCCGGGGGGGCTGAATAAAGATGACCCTTGGGTTAATTACTCCCAAGGGAAAGTAGGTGGAGGTGAGGCAAATGGTAAAACCAAGGTTGGGCCTTGCTGGAGGAGTCTTATTCAAAGCGAACTGTCAAGGGGGTCTCATAAATCACCCGACCGCGTTAGGGTCGCAAAATCCGGGAACATAATACCGATATGACGGAAACTAGGGCGGCAAGAGTGGAACAAAACACCAGGCATAAGGTTGAGCCTTCCACCCTTTACCAAGTATATAGATGCATTAATAATATAAGAGATATTGTGATATCCCAACAAAATCCTGTCCACCATGGAGCAATCTTCATCTTCACCTGCAACTAGCAACGCTATAAGAGGGGCTGAGCAAAGCGGTAACATAGCCAAACAACGGTTTGCATAGGAAAGGTGTCAAAGGTTAGAGGTTCATGGCAATTTGGGATGGCTTGAGCAGCAAGTGATAGGTAACGCAGCATAGCGATAGAACGAAGCAACTAGCATAGCAATGATAGTAATGAGATCCAAGGTGACGCTCATCTTGCCTGAAATCCCGCTAGGAAGAAGAACGAGTCCATGAAGAAGATGAAGCCACGAAGACGAACCAAGCGTAGACGAACGAATCCTCACGATCGCAACGAAACAGGAACTAACAAGAAGAAGCACACAACATAGTAAACACACCACACATGAACAAGGCATGATGCACAAACAAGCATGATGCATGACAAGACTACATGAAGCTACTCATGGCAAGAGATGATGCAAACAATAGCAGCACGTCAAAGCAAGTTTAAATGAGGCCGGGAACAACATATAACAATTCCGGTAAGTCCTCATATGCAAATTTCGAAATTGGTCCAGATCTGAATAACTTTATGTTCAAGTTGTTAAACAGCAAGTTAAGATGCACCAAGATGATCTACACGAAATTCTAGTCAAGTTACATATAAAGTTCATTAGATTCGGAGCTACGGCCTAGAAGATATGAGCAATACAAGATAAGCATGGCATTGATGCAAAATGCATTCAAACATCAAGCAAACACCTCAAAACAAGGATGCAACATGATAATATGAAACTACGTGCAATTCTAAGCAAGTTTCATATAGAGCACACTCAAAACGGAGCAACGGGTCAACACATACACCCTATACAAGTTATAGCAACAATCTGTCCAAAACAACAACTAGGCATATTGCAAGCATCAAAAGAACATGCTACAGTACCAGAATATGAAAACAAAAGGCATGGGCATGATGTACAGGTAAAGCATGACAAAACATGAACAATGATCTATCTCCAGAAATCACTAGAACATGCTCAAAAGGACATGGCAAGATTGCAAATAATAACAGGTTCACAGACTTAGCAGAATTCACAGGACATGGCAGAAATAACATCATGTTAACATGTTTAGAGCTATGAAACAACATGTTACAGCAAGCTATCAAGTCAAACTAGAGCATGGAATGAATCTACTCAAAGCATAGAACAAAAGTCCTTTACTGACCATAAGCCAAAAAGGATCAGAAGATATGATGGCACCCATGTAAACATGGCAAGTTATATAACAGATTCATACTCCCTCCGTCCCAAAATAAGTGTCTCAACTTTGTACTAGCTCTAGTATAAATTTGTACTAAGCTCAAGACACTTATTTTGGGACGGAGGGAGTACATGGCAAGAACAACAATAAGTAGACATGTTGGTGAGCTTGAACCACTCACCACAGAGCAATACATGGCATGGCAAGGCAACTCACAGTAATAAGACATGGCATAGAAGCTATACATGGCAAGAACAACATCATAGCATACACGGATCAACTACAACAACCTTGGCAAAATTGAATAACATGTAAACAACCTGCCAGGAAACATTTTATAGCAAAAGTAGAGCTCGATTGACTCAAGCTATGGCACTCCATAATTGAAAACAAGGGCATGGATGGATAGAGAATAACCATATGTTCAAAACATCCTCATCAAGTATCTCAAAATAAGCATGGATCTCTGTAGCATCAAGTTTACATGGCATAAAAATATCAGCAGTAAGCAGGGGCTGAAATCAGCAACATCATGAAGCCTAGTTTGCATGCTTGTGCTAGTCACCACAGAGATCGCAAAAATACATGGAATACACCCCTGTAAAGATGGCACGGCATATTACAAAACACATGTAGGACTCAAGTTCATAGGGTGCACACATCAATCATGGCAAAAATGACAAAAGTGCATTTTCTGATAAGAATCTGAAACTAACATCACATAGCCCTCTTCTAACAGCATTTCGGGCATAAAGAGGAGCTCAAATGAAAATGATGCAATGAGATGAAATGATGAACTCTTCGAGGCGAACAATTTGACATATTACACGCACGAAACGGAGCAATATGCAAAGAGTTATGGCATGATGAACATGAGCATATAATGTGCAAAATTTACAGGACTTAGTCGTTTTAAAAAAAAACAGAGATGAGCGCAAGATACTAAACGATGCACTGGGCGCGGGGATGCTCACCAGTGGGCCGCTGGGCCGGAGGGAAGGGGAGGCTGGGCCGTGGCCCACGGCGGGCGCCGCCCCGAAGCTCGAGCGGACGAGGCTATGGCGCTGCCGGGCGGCGCCAAGGCGAGGCCGGGCGATGTGGAGGCTCGGAGGGGGCCGGGTTAGCGGAACGGGCGGATCCGGGCCTGGGACCCCGGATCTGGCGTCGGAGGGGTCGGCGGCGCCGGAGTGGTGCGGGCGGTGAGCGGCGCTGGCGGCGGAGCCGGAGGTCCGGGCGAGGTCGGGCGAAGGCAGCAGGGTCGGGCGCGAGCCTCGCTGCGCGCGGGAGGCGAGGGCGGCGAGGTTTGGCGCGGCGGCGGGAGGCGAGGCGACTCGCAAACGGCGGCGGCGGGCGGTGGAGACGAGGCGGCGGACGGAGGAGACGCGCCACCGGGCGGATCGGGCGCGGCGGGATCCGGCGAAGCGGCGGCGCGGATGGGCTGGATGGCCCGTGATGGGCTCGGCCGGGCGGCGGCGAGGTGGGCGCGGGGGCGCCACGTGGCGGCCTCCGGTTGGCTGCGGGCGGCGGCGCGGACGTGTCCGGTCCGGGACGGACATGTCCGGCGGACGAGAGGAGCGAGGCTAGGGTTTCGGGGGGATAATGATCCGAAAATGGAGAGGGGAAGACGTTTTTATAGGTGGAGGGAGCTAGGAGAGTCCAAATGAGGAGCGGTTTTCGCCCACACAATCGTGATCGAACGATCGAGAGCATGGAGGGGAGTTAGATGGGTTTTGGGCCACTTTGGAAGGGGTGTTGGGCTGCACACAAAAGAGGGTTTTGCGGTTACCCGGTTAACCGTTGGAGTATCAAACGACCTCCAAATGGCACGAAACTTGACAGCGGTTCACGGTGCTATACCAAGGCCGCTGGCAAACCTCGTCCATTCCGAGACCGCTTAACACCCGCATACTAAAAGAGGTAAAAGAGGCGCCGGGAACATAGGAGTGCCGGATTGCAAAACGGACAACGGGGAAAATGCTTGGATGCATGAGACGAACACGTATGCAAAATGAAATGCACATGATGACATGATAAAAATGCAGATGATGACATGGCAAAGTGCAACACGCAAGCAAATGACATGGCAACGACGGCGAATAACTGGCAAACACCTGGCGCATCGAATCCGGGGCGTTACACGATGTAGCCCCTTTTCCTTGCTTCGGAGTGATGAATGTCGATGGAGAGGTTCTCGATGCACTCTCGCAATCTTGATTGTGCGCCTTGCATTTGTCGTTCTAGATCGAAGATGGACGCTTTGGTGATGTAGTTGGTCATGCCGTCGTTGTTGTCGAAGACCGGAGATGAAATGCCTTGCCTATCCATCACAAAACTCGAGCAAATATGAGTGGGAGAAAGAGAAGAACTTATACCAAATGTACCTTGACCGATGTTGAAAATGGATCAATGATCACTCAATGTGTAACAAGGAAATAACACAATTGGTACCAATTCTTGTCGGTTTCTCACACCTACACACGTAAAGCTTATGGTGGAGCTCGGTGAGGATAGTAGCACAAAAATTTGATGCAAAATGTTAGCAAGAGTCAATAATGTTGAAAGAGATTCACAAATTCGCAAGTGAAACAAGTAGATCAATAGCAATGAATGGCACACCGAAACACACACACGGATAGATGAATGGGGCCGTGCAACCAAGGAATGAGCTCAAAATGTGGAATCCACCAAAACACTTGTGTTGCACAACTCAAGAGAGACGCTAGCACGATTGCTCAATAGGCGGATACGACACTTGTGCACAACCTATAAGATGCAAAATGGATAAATTTTCTATCCCAAGTATGCTATGTATGTATGGTTCCCGATGTTTCTCAAGATGATCCAAGATGATCGGATATGACAACCTTATATGCAACGTGGTATGATGCTATGGCTATTGCTTACAAGCTTCTTTGCTCTCTCTCTTTTGCTTAAAAGCTTATTCTTCTTCTTTTTCTTTTTTCTATGGCCACCTTTGCACAATGCACAAACCAAGATAGCTATTGTGCGTATGCGGGAACGATATTGTGACATAATGGATGATATGATACCAATATGATATGGTATGTATGCAATGGATGGTGTAGATCAATGATCACTAATGTGCACAAGTAATGTTGCCGGCAATACTCAAATGGCTAGTCTCGATAGACAAGTGACGCAAAATGGGCTAGGGGTTATCAAATGCAATTGCAAGGGGAATGTACAATGGCGCCGTCGAGGTTACCGTCCTTGGTGATGATGAGTGGCGGTGTTCTTGATGTAGATACCAAGATGATGGAGACTCGTCCCTAAGTAGCCGAAATACCTTAGGAAACGGAAAAACCGTGAACTCAAAATCTCAAACGTCAAATGTCAAAATGGTGGTAGCGGAATGCGGTGGTGGTTGCGGAAGCTCAATGGGATTGCGGAAATGCAATGGTGGTTTTGGAGTACGCAATGCGGAAGTGGGGTGTAAGATGGTGGACTATACACGGTGTCAGAGTTGGAAGCACGGTCCCTAAGTAGCCGAAACACCTTAGGAGACACAACTCACAACACAAACAAAATTGGGTGAAGTTGGGGGTGGTGGAAGTGTATGGTGGGCAAGCCTATGCGGAAGTGGTGGTGGTGGTTGATGAAGAAGCAACCGTCCCTAAGTAGCCGAAACACCTTAGGAGACTCTAATCACTACTCCAACAACCTCAAATGCTATGGGGAACAAAATTGGTTAGGTTGTGGAAGGCTATGGTGGTATTGCAGATGATGTGGTGGAAGAGCTAGGCAAAGATGCCAAAGTACCAAAAATTTGATGGAGTCAAATGGTTTTGGTGGAATTTTTTTTGGAAGGGGGATGTCAAGAGCTTTTCAACGAGCTAAAGAACCCGAAAATCGGAGTCCGGATGAATTAGTTATGGCCGAAACAAGAATCAGCCGAAGTCATTATCTACAGGTTACAGACGTCCGGGAAAGGTCGGATGTCCGGTCGTCGGATGTCCGGCAGGCTCGGAAATCCATGAATTCGGTTTGGGTTGGGGGTTCCGGTCGTCCGGGAAAGGTCGGACGTCCGGGGGTCAGGGGTCAACGCTGGATTTGAGCACCGGGACGCGATTTTGGGCGGAATTTTGGGATTTTGGGGGCAAAATTGGGGAGATTTCGTGGATGGGAAGTGGGGAAACTTGGGGAAATGCTAGATCCACTCGAAACCAAGCAAATCCATGGATCAAAATCAACAAAACTTCATCTCACTAACAAATCACAAAAAAAAATTTGGGGCTATTTTTGGTGGGGATTTTCGGATTTAGAACGAAATCAACAAAATCAAGCTAGAAAAAGAGGGGTAGGGGCTCCAAAAACGTGATCAACATGGCTCATGATACCAATATGATGTAGGGCAGAACCATATGTGGACGATCTTTCACGTTTGGAGAGAATCCCTACGAGGAACACGAAGAGTGCGCGGAAAACACAAAGGGGAAACACGGGGAAAACGAGAGAATCACTAAACCGACAAGTAATTGATCACACAAGGGCTAGATCACCGAACACATGAGGTAGGACAAGATTCAAAATCAACAAAGGAAAGATAGAAAGGTAGCCGTTCTTCTCCGTGAGGAGGTCTTGATTGTCTTCCCTTGAAGGGGTCTTCAATCTGCTTGGGGGATCTTCTCCGAAGAGGTCATGATCTCCGAGGAGAAGTAACCAAGTGGATGAGCAAGGCTCTCACACAAAATATGTGCTAAACCATTGCTAACCCTAGCTAGGAGGTGGGAAGGTCTATTTATAGTCTAAGTGAATGAAATGGTAAGTGGCTTCGGCCCAACACACGGGCGGACGCACAGGCGCCGGTCGTCCGGAAGCTCGCGGGGGTCCGGTCGTCCGGGGTTCTCCGGACTTCTGTTGATTTGGCTCGGGTCCAGGGGCACCGGACGTCCGATGGATTCCGGTCGTCCGGTCGCCGGTCTTCCGCAGATTCTGCTCGGGTCTTCAGGGGCCGGACGTCCGGGCTGGGCCGGTCGTCCGGTGGCTGTAGCTTCGGGCAGCTTCTTCTCTTGGTCCTTGTACTTGGCGTCCTCGATAGCTCTTCCGTTGGATGTGGTGTCTTCGTGGCTTTCCTCCAAGTACCTGATCATGCATATAACACATGTTGGAGGTAGTAGCCATATCTCACATGTAGAAAGTGATGGTTCGGAGAGGAGCGAGTTCACCTTGTGTCCAATGGCGTATGTTCGAGTTCTCGTCATATGTCCTCTTGGGGTTTGGAGAGTAGTCGGAGTGTACATGGGGATGAACGTGGGATGCTCCGCATCACCAGAAAAAGCCACAAAAAAATTAATGTTAGTTCATCATATCTGAACCAATCTGAGCCTTTGCATAATCTTTTTAGGGTTTTTTGCTTTGTTGATTTTGCGGTTGCATCGTCGTGTCAAGTTGCTGGTCTGTCTAGTCGTTTAGAGTTTCGAGTTCTGCTCATAAGTTGTCACGCCGCCGCCACACCATCGTCACCGCCACACCATCATCATCGCCCCCGCCATCTACCACCACCGCTCATCCGCCACCGCTCTGAATTCGTATCCATATACCACCACCAATTTGTATCCATATACCACCACCGATCCGTATCCATATACCACCACCGCTACCATATACCACCACCGCTGCCATATCCTACCACCATATATCCACCACCAATCCGAGTTCTTTTCATATTAGGTTGTTTTTCGAGATCCATCTATTTTCCATTTTGTGTTTCCTTGCCTGAGTAGGTCTCGGAAAAAAAATCCAGAGACCCCCGGGCAGTTTTTAGGCCAGACCCCGGGCAGTTTTTAGGCCAAAATTTCGGTGACCAAAAGTATTTTTTCACTATCCTATTTTTAGGCTTTTCTGAGTCTTTCGAGCCACGTGCCATCATAGTGATTTTTTATCGCACTTTTTCATCGTCGCTGCCCCGATTTCCGAAAATATAGTAAAAAAATTCGTGCCTATCCTGTCATCTTGTCCTGGGAAGAATTTTGAGACACTCGCCATTATAGTGATTTTTCGCAAAAAAAAGTAGGAGCGCAAAAAAAAGAGCGCAGAAAAAAAACAGAGCGAATAGAGTGTGCTTTTCCCTTGTTTACGTGCAGCGCCGTGATTTTGTTTGTATTCTAGGCTCGCTTCCTGATACGTCTCCAACGTATCTATAATTTTTGATTGCTCCATGCTATTATATATTCTGTTTTGGATGTTTAATGGTCTTATTTATACACTTTTATATTATTTTTGGGACTAACCTATTAACCAAGGCCCAGTGCAAATTGCTGTTTTTTTTGCCTATTTCAGTGTTTCGCAGAAAAGGAATATCAAACGGAGTCCAAACGGAATGAAACCTTCGGAAGCGTGATTTTTGGAAAAAACGTGATCCAGAGGACTTGGAGTGGAGGTCAAGCAATCAACGAGGAGGCCACAAGGCAGGGGGCGTGCCTACTGATGAAGCTATGTACCTAGGGTAGGGTCATGGGCCTGTCCAAGATACCCTCCCCAAGGACATCTCTAGAAGAATCACCTTTCAATCGACTCGAAGTGTTCCACCGATGCACTCAATACACTCGACCATGAAGCCAACCACTCGACAGCCAGGAGATCTAAAGTCACTCCGCACGCTAACGGTTGGTCATTAACTAGCTTTTATGGTCATAATAGCACTTTATTTTGCGGCGTTACCAGTAACGCCCAACCTTAATGTACCTTAAACCCTGCATAACTGAGGGCCGGAGGGGTCTGGCGAACTCTATATAAGCCACCCTCCTCCTTAGTGTCAAGGGTTCAGACCCCTGTAATTCATACACACATAATCCAATGACCGCCCCGGCCCGAGACGTAGGGCTATTACTTCCTCCGAGAAGGGCCTGAACTCGTAAAACTCGTGCGTATGCAACTACTCCATAGCTAGGATCTTGCCTCTCCATTCCTACCCCCTACATTACTATCAGACTTAGAACCACGACAGTTGGCGCCCACCATGGGACCGGTGTCTTAGTGACTTGTTGGAGAAGTTGCAGTTTTTCCGATCCCCTTCATCATGTTTTTAGGCGGAGGTTTGGCTGAGGGCCACGAGATCCATCTCGGCGCGCTCGTGTTCGTCGCCGACGACTCCGCTTGGCTTCAGGAGGCACCACTCGACGTCGACGCACTCCCTGTTCGCGGGGCAACGACTTTGCGCTGCTGCATCCGTGGCGCCCTCTTGCGGCAGCCTGCCGACCCAAAGATCGGTCGGCCTCAGAAGCGCCCTCCTCCTCGCTGTTCGCCGCGCAAGCGCCCGGTCGGTCGAGGCTTCAGCGGTGGGTGAGGCACGCGGTGGCTCGCCAGTCGGCCACCCCTCAAGTCGCGGCGATCGAGCCCGACGAATCTCTCTACGGCCTGTTCGACTGGCTCCGCAGAGACTGCATCCGAGTGCGACAACAGTGATCCAGCGGCGGAAGTCCTGATGGTCGATGGACCACGCAGTCCTCCCGGCTTTCCCCATGCCGACGGTGGCAACGGCGAAGGCGCTCCGTCGCATGCCCATGAAGAGTACCTCCCCGAGCCCCTCACTTCGCTGCAGAGGGAGGAACTTCGCCGCCGGAACGTGGATGCACTTCACACTCCTATAGTTGGAGAAACCCCCGAGGCCCGCGCCTTGGAAGATGCGCGCTAATAACTTGGTTGAGCACACTGACCGAGAATCTCCAGCGAGTACTCGACAAACGAGCGACAACGGTCTCAAAGATCCAATCGACGCCAGCTCTTTCAGCCACCGACTCATGTATATCGAACTCCGTTCAAAATTTAGCAACCGCGCCTGTGATAGCAGAGTCGATTCAGCCTTCCCAAACCGAGGCTGGCAGAGGCTTGTTGCAGATCGTAGCATTACTCCGGCAGCAGGAGACCAGAATTCAGCTGATCACAACGCGGAATAGGATCCACAAGAACCGTTGTTGCAGATACTGCTCACCGGCTCACAGCCCAAGATCGCCCCCGAGGCGTGAGGGGCGTGGAGACCGGCGAGATCAGTATAGGAATCGTGAGCAGGATGATCACCGACTCGATCGCGATGTTCGACGCCGAGTGCCCACCCCTCCCCAAGGAGTGGGTCATACGTGCCTCGACAAAGAGGATGACAGACGCCTCACAAAGGTCGGGCGAAGGATTCCAATGACTCAGAGAATCAGGCTTTGATGCGAGATCCATTCTCGTTCAAGGTTTGGTCGACAGAAACAGAGCTCACCGAGGAGGTCATGACAGAGATGTACCCACCAGCAGCAGAGTGCACGTCTCAGGACCAGAGTGCTTCAGCAGAGCCATCAGGGCCGCAGTGATTCCTCCCAACTTCAGGTTGGCGAGTGGAGTCAGTAAGTTCACTGGTGAGTCCAAACCTGATACTTGGCTTGAGGACTACCGAGTGGCTGTTCAGATTGGCGGCGATAGTGATGAAGTGGCCATGAAACACCTGCCTCTTATGTTGGAGGGCTCGGCCAGAGCGTGGCTGAACCAGTTAGCACCCAACAACATTTACACTTGGGAAGATCTTTCCTGAGTGTTTGTCAGAACATTTGAAGGGACCTGCAAGTTTACCAAGAGGGTTGATGAATTGCAATCTTGCGGCAAAAGACTTAATGAAACTTTGAGGATTACATCCAGAGATGGATCACGTTGCATCACACAAGGAGAACGGTCGGATCACCAGCAGTTTGTGCCTTCAAGGAAGGCATTAAGTATGAGAACTGAATATGAAATTGGTCGAACCGAGACATGTCTCTGAGTCGAATGATGGAGATTGCCACCAAGTATGCTAATGGTGAAGAAGAGGATCGGCTCCGGAGTGGCAATCACAAGTCAGTCGCTCATGAAACTGGAGGAGGAAATTCCAGTCGGAAGCAGAAGCGGAAAGCCGAGCCCGCTGCTCCTGGAGAAGCCTTGGCCGTGACTCAAGGAAAGCTTAAGGGGAAGCCCAAAGGACCTTGGAACCCCAAGAAAGTGAAGGATCAAGACGGAAATGATGTATTAGACTTGCCATGCCACATTCACACGAAGAAAGATGAAGAGGGTAAACTCATTTACCCAAAGCATACCACTCGACAGTGTCGGCTCTTGATCCAGCAGTTCCAGGGGAAACAACCCAAAGATAAGGAAAAGGAGTCGGACAAAGTTGAAAACAAGGAAGATAGTGATGATGGATACCCCTGTGTCAATTCCACCTCGATGATTTTTGGCCGACGTTGAAAGCAAAAGTCGATTGAAAGTTATCAACCGAGAGGTGAATATGGTCGCCCATGACACTCGCTATTTGAAATGGTCTCGATCGCCATCACATTCGACCGCCCGACCACTGACGACATAGCCACCCCGGGAGGCAAGCTTTGGTGGTCGACCCAGCTTGTCGAAGGCACTGACCGACTAAAGTTTTGATGGATGGTGGCAAGTGGTCCAATATATCGATCCAGAGACGCTGAAAGGGATGGGCATTCCGATGTCCGTGCTCGATACCAAAGAACATGAGTTTCCATAGAGTCATTCCAGGAAAGAAGGCCGAGTCACTCGGTCAGATTGCTCTTGATGTAGTTTTCGGAGACTCCAAGAATTTCCGCAAAGAAAAGTTGACATTTGAAGTCATGGATTTCCAGAGTGCTTATCACGCTATTCTGGAAGGCCAGCGTATGCACGTTTCATGGCTCGACCATGTTATGTATACCTTAAACTGAAGATGCCAGGCCCCAAAGGTGTGATCACTGTCACCGGCAATCGGAAGAAAGTGGAAGAGTGTTTTCAGAAAGGCTCAAAGATCGCCGATCCACAAATGGCAGTGGTAGAGCTGCAGGAATACCCGAGTGATTTGTTGCGAGCCAAGAAGCCCGCTACAGAATCAGCGTTTCAGTCGTCCGGTGAGACAAAGCCGATTCACATTCACCCGACCGACCCCAATGCTGCTCCGACTCATATTTCAACAACACTCGACTCCAAATAGGAAGAAGCGCCACCCGCCTCCGTGAGAACTGGGACATCTTCGCATGGAAACCTTCTGACATGCCAGGTGTTCCCAGGGAACTGGCTGAGCATCGTTTACGAGTCGACGCGAAGGTAAAACTGATCAAGGAACATCTTCGACGGTCCGCCATACAGAAGAGAAAAGCGATCGGTGAAGAAGTGGCTCGACTCCTTGCAGCGGAGTTTATCCGAGAGATTTACCACTCCGAGTGGCTCGCCAATGTTGTCACGGTCCCTGTCGTGGTTTTGTCACGGCAGATGTCCTCGTGAAAGGACTTAGTCGTGGAGCCATCGCTACGGGTTAACTTGAAGGGTTAAAGCGGACGCAAAGACACAAGAGTTTATACTAGTTCGCCCCTTCGATGAAGGTAAAAGCCTACGCCTAGTTGTGATGGGATTGATGTGGTTTCGGCGACTAGGAGCAAATAAGCTTCGCTTAGGCCTCGAAGTTGTTGTTGTTCGTTCTCTTTGAACCGCCCGGTCGCCCCTTATATACACGGGTGACGCCTGTCGGTTCACAGAGTCCCAATCTCCGGTTCATACTCGTATCCGGGTTGGTCTCTCTCTATTCCTAACTTACAATACAAGTTTACATACCAGGCCGGTTTATGGTTACATGTTCTAAACCGACTACATGCCTTGGGCCCTTACCTTCATGCTTGGGCTTTTACACCGTTGAACTACTGAAGGAGTTAACCCGGCCCGGATAGGCCGGTTTACGCCCAGTAGTAATATCCCCAACATTAGGCCCCAGATTGATTTGAACAGGTTCATGTCAATCCTTGATAAAAAAACCTTCATCTTCAACATCTTCTTGTAGTTGTTGAACCACCGTGATGTCACCTTCTCCGTTGCTGTAAACCGCATGACGCCCCCATAAAGATAGCATTCATGATACCTTCTTTGTTTAACATATCCGCAATAACCGAGGCGACAGCTCCGTTCCCAGATTTGTGGTTCCTTGATTCACGCTACCGACATGTGTCTCTTGTTTTATAAATAGGACCAAGGGTCATTCTTTTCTCCCTCCGTCCCCTTTCTTTTCGCTCTTCCTCGCGTCACTAGCCTCGAGCTCCGCCGCCGCCGCCGACCTCTCGACCGCCTTGGGCCGCAAGGCCAACCTGAATGCACCGAAAAACGAGCGATCTTCCGTGATCTCCTCAACTCGTAGGTCCTCGCCTCGACCTAGATTCGTTCTAGGGTTTCTTATTCTTGCAGCGCTCCATTAACTGCTCATGCTCATACCTGCACTCTGGATAGATCTGTGACACCTTGCTCGATTAGTAGTAGCTTTTAGCATCCGCTTGTAGTTTCGTGCTCACGCCCATAGATCTCGTGATATTATTTCCTGCTCATTGCATCAATACTGCTCTACTTTATTCTTTTTTTTTTGGATATTTTTCTTCTTTTATGATCTGGCTTCAGATCCTTCATTGTAGAGAAATCTTGTGAAACCTGTTTTCGCACACTTAGCCGCTCGCAACCTCAATTGCTTTCAATATTTAGATCAAAGCGGTTTAACTTAACATAGAAAGAATTAATAAACCGTATACACCATTAGTCCCTTGTTGAACCGCCGTAACTCCTTAACCGCATAATCGCCGCTTCATAGAACTCCGTTTAGATGTAGTTGTCTCCGATTTAGCATTGTACAACGGTTCTCTCTTTGTCCCAACACATTTCTTGAACCGGATTTATATTTTTGTAGATTTTATCATGGCCAAACAAGTATATGAGTGCAACGGGCTCCTTCCCGTGTCACCAAACTCAATTAAACAATCTGGTCCCGACCGGGCGCTTTAAGCAAGAAAGATACTATCCATTGAGGGTTCTCGGCAAAGAATGTCCACCCACACCTCAAGAAGGAGAGGTTGGAGCCCGGTTTTAACCCGCCCGGTTCAAAATTTTACCGGATGTCTTAGCCAATTTTCAACTCCGTTCGCAAGATACCGCCCCAATTGCTACTAATATATGTCACTTCCAAGTGCTCTGGAGGCATACTTTCAAGAAGAACCCACAGCTTGAGCTGTTTAGAGACTGCTTCCATCTAAACCGCCGCACATAATTCACCGATGGGTCCAACATGAATTGGGTGGTGTGGCGATTCAAAAAAGGAAGGAGGTCACTTATCCTCATGCCAAACTGCACAGCCACCCCAAGGAATGGAATCAATCATGGTTCTATTGCATAGACACCTCTCCTGCCAATGAAAATCCTTTTCCTGGCTCTCGTCCGGAGCGACTCAGTAATAGACATCCCTTTCCGCAAAGATTAACCGCCAAGGAGAGAAGTAAATACACTCCTCAACTCTCCAAGCTCAGAGCCTTCATGGCCAATGGTTTAACATGAATTGATCTCGCACGCTATTGGATATCATGGAGCATACTGCCCCTCTCCCAGCGCTCCGGTTTAATGTGTGAGTACACTGGTAGCGTCAACGACCCCCTCCGACATGTTAATATCCAGCTTACCAATGATGAGGTCACCGAGGTGTGAAGAAAATGTTGAACGAACCGAACACCTTCAGGTCTCAACCAGTCCGCTCCCTTCTCGTGCTACCAACAAACCACCATCCGTAAGACTCGATCGTATTTTTACTGAATATATTACTGCCATTTCCGGATCTTTTAACATCAACTGCTGCTTAACAGTGGTGATGATACATTTCGAGCAAGAAACTTCCACAAGAGAAACCAGAGAAGCTGCATAAACCGAAAGACCAATCCGCAAAAGACCAAAGTTGTTAAGAGGTCCGCTCATAAGAGGAAAACCATCGCATCTTCTCGATCCGGCCGTGGATGACGATGTGGGTAATCCGACCTTGAGGTAGAACTTGATTCACTTGGCTTACTTTTCATACGCCTAATTAGTGATGATATTTGTCGATGATGTCAAGCCAAGAATGCTGATGTTGTAGAGGTAACTATTCTCCTCTCGACTCAAACTTTGCCTTCACTAAAAATCCGTCGGGCAAACCGAAAATTAAATTTTCTCATCCCTTGCTTGCTTGGATCCCAAATTTCTTATGAAGACTCAACAACATGAAGTTCGCCGCACAACTCCAAGACAAATGCCAGGTAGTTACCTCCGCCGGTTTACCGAACAGCCGGTTCGAAACGCTGCTCGAGGTCTCGAATTTGCTTGTCGCTGCTTATCCTAAAGCGGGCTGTTTTCACAACCTCTTAATCCATCCGACCGATTATCGGTCACTTCCCATTCCTCATCCGGCGAGTCATCACCACTCACCGCCACCACTTAAAACGGTGCTTGGGTAAGTTATACATATCATATTGTTTCTATTGCATCACCGCAGTAGTATATGCTGTATTTGATCGTTATTATGCCTTTTCAGGGCTAAGCCTAGGCCGAGCAAAAGGCTCGCTCGATAAAGCGCCGACGAAGAGATCGCCTCAACCGACAACGCCCCAAATCTTGAAGCGCTATTTGTGAAGATATGCCCAATGATCCGCCAATCGCAAGATGACGATTTTGTTGTCAAGAAAGGCTCGTTGACACCTCCCGCCCCGCCGACCAGCACAAAAGCCCAACCCGATTGAAAAATCCACCACCCAATCCGCCTGCCGACAAACCGATCGCCCCTCGGTCAAACCGGTGATACCAAGGACGATGACGCTAGGATTATCGGCTTTGGCCACAGCGAACCGGTAATCCGGTCGCTTTATCCAAATATTCTCGCCAAAGTAGAATTTGCCACTATGAGCAAGGGCAAGTGGAATGTTGATCCGCAACTTACGCCGCTCAACCCCCAAGATCTTCATTTCGTTACTTGAACCGGCTGTATACCAGCCGTGATTATGAAGGTGACCGTGAATATGATGAAAGAAAAATTCGAGGTAACCTCCATGTTCTTTTTCCCGCTTGGATATTTCAATTTTGTTAACTCTCCTAGCCCCCAAGGGCCTGTTTGTAATCTTCTTTCAAACCGGTACTTGATATAGAACTCAATACTTTCGTAATTCATCGATGTAGCTTCAAGGGCCGGTTCAACTAAGTATAGTTAAACCGACTTTTATATAAAACTCAATGCTTCGAATTCACCGATGTAGCTCTCAAGGGCCGGTTCAACTTAGTATAGTTAAACCGACTTTAATTTATATCGCAGATCGTAACATGTTCGAGCAAATAGCCATTAGCCCCCAAGTGCCAAGTTGAATACCTGTATTGAGCTTGGGACTTTGTGATTTTATTGACAGATGAATATCAAATATGCATTAGCCCCCAAGTGCCAAGTGCATAACTTGTTATGTGGTTGGTAATTCAAATCTTGTACCATTTGTTAAATCAGATGACTGTCTGTATATAGGCTGAGCTGAAGACTAAAGAAAGCCAACTCACCGATCTTCAAGAAAACTTGAAATCCCAACAAGCTGAAACCTCAAAGGCAAAAGAAGAATTGACCAGCGCTTTAGGCGTCATGGAACAGCTTAAGGAGGACTTCAAAAGGAGCGGGCGGATTGGGCCACCGAGAAGGCCGCTTAACCAAAAAGTTGGAAAATGTCAAGCTGCCCTTAAACCGGTGGTAGATGAGTCGACCAACATGAAGCGGCAAGTGCATGCCATGACCGCTGCCATCTTTGGTAAGCTTCCTTTGGTTTCTATGATAACTTGGCCTTCTTATGATAAGTCCCGCTTGTGATTTTTCTTGTAATGCTGCAGCACACGCATTGGTCACTTGGGGTCGATGTTCGATGAAATTGAAAGCTGCCTACACTTTAATCGAACACCAGTAGATCGGAGCGCAGCGGATCATCTCCACCGCATCACATAACAATCCGCACCTCTTTAATTCAAGATACTCTTAGGAGATTGTCAATGCTTCCCGCCCGGTTGAAGAGCTGAAGAAATCTGCTGCTCAACCGGTGCCATTAATGCCTTAATCCGGCAAAAGCATGGGTGCGATTTCGATCCTGTTGAGGCAGCTCGTGGCTATCCCAAATCAAGGAAGACGGTTCAGAGTTCAACGAAGATGACCCGAGAGCTATAAACCGGGCGGTGCGCCTCCGGCTTGCCAATTGGTCAAGAGGCAGACTTGTCGCATTATCAAGCTCAATATAACGATCGTAATGCACGAGTGGCTGCACCTATTCTCAAGCGGAGAACCGATCCTCCGATCCGAAGCATACTTACGCCCCGATATTGAACCATCTTCCCCGATCCATGAGGAGGCTATCTTTCAAGCTTTAATGGGAATCGATCGACCATCGTTGACTTCCAGCCGCTGGGTAGGGATGAAGAAGTCAAGCGGCGCAGATCACCCACAACCGCTGATCGGGCGGCGAAGCAAGCATGAACCGAAGCCGGTTTAAATAGTTGTTTTATTATATTCCGCCAATAAAACAATGATCTTATTTGGGCACCATGTTGCCTTGTAATAGGATAGCCAACACTTTTGCTTTTAATATGCCTTCGCATAGGTGCCGATACTTTTGATTGAATGATCGAACCTTCAATCTATATTGCCCGCAATACAAAATCTTAAACTGCCACGGCGGTTTGTGCCACCACCGCTTGTGACGCTCATATATTTATGCAATGAAATATTGAGGTATATGATCAAAATTTGTGATACAAAATACCGCCATCGCTGGGCATGAAGTTGGCTTAGCCAATCTTGAAGCGGAGGTTGTAGAAACCATTACCTTCAAAGGAGAAAACAGCTCAGAGTTTATAATGCCGTTTACTATGTAAACCGTGTCGGTCATGACAAGCCCCTGTTACTCCATAATGGGATGTTAATGTAAAAAGTCAAACCGAAAAATTATCTCCGATTCAAAATGGACCGAATTCACAATTGACAGTTTGAACCGGTTTAAAATGTTATCGGTTTAAAAACGCAACAAAAATCAAATAACAGTTATGAAAAATATGGAAGCAAAGGCAATGATAAAACCGCTTGCAAAAAGAGGCTTTATCGAGCTGATCGATGGTGTTACCATGGTTGGACACCACCAAGCTCCCAATAAGGTGTAGCTATGGTTCAAGTCAGCCAGTCCCCAACTCAAACCGTGGCATTATGCCGATCAAGTGGCGTGGCAATGGTTCGGGTTCGACCAAGCCCCAAGTGACTCTATGGCCTTAGGCCGATCAAGAGGCGGATCTGGTTCAGACTTGACCATGTCCCTAAGTGATCCGTGGCTTTCGCTTATCAAAAGGTGTTGCATTGGTTCGACACCACCAAGCCCCCAAGTGATATCATAAAGCTTTTGAAAAGCAAACTCAAGGGGTAAACCGGAGGCCGCTTTAAGACGTAACAACCCATGTAACCACGCATGATGTAATGTAACGTATACCCCGCTTTAGCCGAGGCTCCGGTTTATTACTTTATTCATTATATATACACTATCATAATATGTACATGAGTAGAGCCGATGGCTTGTATAATAAGGTCAAGATGAGCTATGTTCCACGGCCTGCTATCCTCCTCCGATGTACGTGAGTCTTTATGCTCTCGAATATCGATCGATAGTATGACCCACAGTGCAGATTCTTGCCGACCACTAAAGGTCCCTCCCAAGGTGGGGATAACTTGTGCATATCACCTGGTCTTGATGAGCCAAGCACCAAATCTCCTTCTTGAAAAGTTCGGTTCTCACCCGCGACTATGGTAACGACGAAGATCCTGTTGGTAAATCGCCGAGCGGGCAGCTGCTATGTCATGCTCCTCATCCAACAGGTCCAAAGCGCCTTGTTGCCGCCTCGTTGTCCGCTTCAACATAAGCTGCCACACGAGGTGAGTCATGACAGATGTCATCGGGGAGAACCGCCCCGCCCATAAACCATAAAGAACGTGTGTATCCTGTGGATCTGTTGGGCGAAAGTGTTGATACTCCATAACACGATGGTAATTCTTCTACCCAACAACCCGTGTCCTCTTCAAAGGGACCATAAGCCGGGCTTGATGCCTCTCAAGATCTCTTGATTAGCCCTTTCCGCTTGACCATTGGACCGTGGGTGGCTATCAAGAAACGCTGCGGATGTGTTCACGTCGCAGAACTCTTTCATGCCACCTTTGGACAAATTGGTACCATTATCCGTGATGATACGTGTGGAAAGCCAAACCGAAAATCACCTTTTGATGAATGAACCGCCGTGGCGCGCCACACTTGCTAATGTGTTCGCCTCTACCCACTTTGTAAACTTGTCAACCGCCACCGTGAGGTGGGTCTTTCTTGTCCTTGGACCTTTTGAAAGGTCCAACCATATCCAGCCCCCAGTTGCAAACGGCCAAGTAATTGGAATCATCCTCAATTCTTGGGCCGGTACATGAGCACGTCTGGAAAACTTTTGGCAACTATCACATCGTATGACCAAATCTTCCGCATCAGCATGAGCAGTCAACCAATAGAAACCGTGGTGGAACGCTTTAGCCACCAAGGATTTTGAACCGGCGTGGTGACCACAATCTCCTTCGTGGATCTCACGCAATATTTCACAGCCTTCCTCGGGGACACACAGCGCTGAAACGCCTCGACACGCTGCAATGATGCAATTCGCCATTAACAATGGTCATAGACTTGATCGCCGGATTATCCGCCGCCAACGCCTCATCTTCCGTAACTCGCCCGGTTCATGTACGCAAGATAAGGAAGGCCCAATCCGGAGTGACGGAAGAGCTGCCACCAATTGAGCCTCCGGATCAGAATAGCCAAACCGCTTCACCAGTGGAGCTTGACCGACGGGTTGTGCAGCACGCCCGAAAAACATTGGGCGGGACCGGTTTATGTTGAGAGCCCAACCGCTTAAAGCGCCCGCCGCTTCATTCTTCCGACGGTCCACGTGGTCACCCGACACCCTTGAAATGACCTGCAACAATGTCCACCTCATGACGATATGCAGCCATGAGTGGGTCCTTTGAATCCCAAGTGCCGACACTGTTGAGCCACTAGGTCCGAAGTCACCAAGCACTTAACCCGCTTAGATTCATCTCCTTAGCCATCCGGAGACCATGGAGCAAGGCTTCATACTCAGCTGCATTGTTAGTACAAGGGAACATTAAGCGGAGAATGTAATGTAACTTGTCACCTCGTGGGGAAGTTAATACGACTCCAGCCCTCGAGCCCTCCAATTGCTCGGATCCGCAAAATGGATGGTCCAATATGTGTGATCCGCTTTTCTTCAGTGCTTGCAACTCCGCCCAATCATTAATGAAATCCACAAGTGCTTGAGACTTCACCGCTGTCCGAGGCACGATTGCACATCGGCATGCCCAAGCTCTATAGCCCACTTGGCAATCCGACCGCCGCTTCCCGTTAGTATGATATCGCCTTAAAGGAGCAGAATCGACCACCGTGATGGGGTGCCCTTGAAATACTGCTTCAGCTTCCGCTTGCCATGAAAACTCCATATACCAGCTTCTCGCCAATGCGGATACCTTTGCTTAGATTCAATAAGTACTCGCTGATATAGTAAACCGGACGTTGAACCGGATGCTCCTTCCTCGCCTCCTTCCGCCCACCACAATGGCTACGCCGACCGCTTCGGCGTTAGCAAGAACATATAGTAGAAGCGGCTCCTTGTCAATGGGAGCGGCGAGCATGTGGGTTGGCCAATTGCCGCTTAAGTCCTCAAATGCCTTATCACCATGGACTCCAAATGAACTCGATCCGTCTTCTTCAACATCTGATATAAAGGAATCGCCTTCTCACCAAGGCGGCCGATAAACCGCTCAATGCGGCAATCCGCCGCCACACGTTGAACATCATGAATACACTTGTTTAGCCAGGGAGGTGATGGCTGTGATCTTTTTCGGATTAGCCTCAATTCCTCAGTCTGACACCAGAAAACCCAATAATTTGCCTGCCGGTACACCAAAAACACACTTGGCCGGATTGAGCATCATCTTATACGTCCTCAGGTTATCAAAGGTTTCTTCAAATCACAACCGTAGTCTCCTTCTTCCGTGACTTAACCACAATATCATCCACGTAAGCATGTACATTACGGCCAATCTGCTTGTGAAGGCAATTTTGTACACACCGTTGATAGGTTGCCTGGGCACTCTTGAGCCCAAAAGACATAGACACATAGCAAAAGGCTCCAAAGGGAGTGATGAACGCCGTCTTCTCCTGGTCCTTGACCGCCATTTTGATCTGATGATAGCCAGAATATGCATCCAAAAAACTCAAACGCTCGCAACCCGCTGTAGCATCAATGATTTGATCAATACGAGGGAGGGCAAAAGGATCTGCTGGACAAGCTTTATTAAGGTCTGTGTAATCCACACACATACGCCAGGTGCCGTTTTTCTTAAGGACCAGCACCGGATTAGCCAGCCACTCAGGATGGAGAACTTCAACAATGCTGCCAAGAGCCTGGATACTTCTTCACCAATAGCTTTGCGTCTTTCTTCGTTAAACCGGCGGAGGAACTGTTTCACCGGTTTGTACTTAGGATCCACATTAAGAGTGTGCTTAGCGAGTTGCCTCGGTACACCTGGCATGTCAGAAGGCTTCCATGCAAAAATGTCCCGATTCTCACGGATGAACTCGATGAGCGTGCTTTCCTATTTTGGATCCAAGTTGGCACTGATGCTGAACTGCTTGGACGAATCACCAGGCACGAAGTCAACAAGCTTAGTCTTAGCTGACGATTTGAATTTCAGGGCCGGATCATGCTCTGTAGTTGGCTTCTTCAATGGAGTCATGTCCGCCGGATCAACATTTTCCTTATAGTACTTCAGCTCCTCGGTGGCACAAACCGACTCTGCGTGAAGTCTGCATCTCCTTCCTCACACTCCAAAGCGACCTTACGGCTTCGTGAACTGCTATGGTCCCCTTGTGACCCAAAGATCTTGAGCTGTAAATACACATAACAGGGCCGTGCCATAAATTTGCGTGAAGCCGGTCGCCCAACAGGCATGATATGGACTTTGGATTTTTACCACTTCAAACGCCAATGTTTCCGATATGGAGTCATAATCATCACCAAAGGCCACTTCCGAGCTATTTTACCAACAGATATGCTGACTTGCTGTGTACCACACCATGGAACACCTGTATTGACGGCTTGAGATGTTTATCCGTTAGTCCCATATGACGGAAGGTCTCATAGTACGTGATGTTAATGCTGCCCCTCCATCCATGAGTACCTTGGTGAACTTATAACCTCCCACCGAGGTGCCACCACTGAGGCTAGCTGACCCGGATTGTCGAATTCGGGAGGATGATCCTCTCATCTGCATATAATGGGCTGCTCCGACCAGCATAGGTAATGGGCACGGCCGGTTCAACAGCGCTGATCGCCCGCTCGAACCTTCCGGTCTCGCTTGTCTAAGCTAGTGGTGAAGACATGGTAACGCCCACTATTCAACTGCTTTGGGTTGCTCGATAACTCGATCGTTGTCTGGCTGGTTGTAACCACCTTGTTTATTCTCGATTGTTACGATTGTTATGTCCGCCCGGATTACCATTAAATCTGAACCGAATTTCTCCACCGTAATCCGCCCGGATCCTCGAACCGCCAGAGCTGTGATCATACCGAAAGCATTAGAACTCTTGAACTCCTGCATAATGTAGCAATCCTTCCAGAGGTGGTTTGTGGCGCCTCCTTCGCCCCATGCTTCGGACAGGTTGATTCAATAGATAGTTCAAGTGGTCCGATTGGGATTAGGCGCCCACTTCGATTCGCTGTTTACCCTTGCGCCGCTGGCCCTTGTCCTGTTGCGCTGGTATTAGCTACAAAGTCCATGTTGCCATCCGCTTACGCTTGCCATTACCTGCCGAGTGATGTTGTTGGCCCTTGGAGTTGTTGTTCTTCCTTCCTTCCCTGTCTTGTCATCGCCGGACTCGGGATCCTTGGTACTATCGTAATCAGCATACTTCACTAAAGCGCCCATGAGAGTTCCCATGTCATTACAAAATCGCTTCATGCCTCTAACTTTAACTTCAGAGGTGAAACCGCAGTTGCCCTCCGTGGTTAAGATCGCAGAGTCGCGCTGATCCGTCCGACGAGTGCAAGATTTCAAACGCAGGCGCACTCCAATGGGTTGTTGACTCCCCTTCCCCTCGACACAAGCCGCCAAGTCCACTACGGACATGGGCTGCTTACGTATCTTTGAAATTCTGGATAAACCGGTTCACAATCGGGCCCATGAATCGATAGAATTGGGCGGCAAGCTTTTAACCAAGCACGGCCGCCCTTCAAGCATCATGGTAAAATATTTTGCACACGCGCCTCATCCACATCCGCATCTCCATGGCCATCTCATAGCTCTCATCCATGCTTCGAGGTAAATCAGCAGGTAATTTGGCACCTTGCACGACCCTTGAAGTCTTTGGGCAAGCGCACGCTATGAAAGCGGGATCAAACAGGCACCCCCAAGCTAGAAGCGACCGGCTCGACCGAGGTGGTGGGGCGAATCGCGAAGTCGACGCGCCTCATTCTCGCGGCTGCTAACTCGCCTCCCTTCGTGCCCGCCCGTCCACCACTTCCCGAGCATCGCGAATACCGCTGTCGGGTTATGGCCATGGGCCGCTTCATGGTGCGCGGCGTTGTTCGACATAGCCGGTTCATCCATACGCCGCTGTAGCTCCTGCCGGACGGTGGTGGAATGAATCCGGTCACGGCCGATGAGTATGCTTCCGCTGGATCAAAGCGGTTCAAGAAGCTCCTTAACCCGGCATGTCTCTACCGTCGGAGAATCTCCTTCGATCGGGATGGCCTCCAATCGTGAAGCGGCAGCGACAAGATTGTCCATAGGATTAGAATAATGACCGGAGGTGTCTCGACCATGGAGGCATCATATTGTTCGCCGAGGGGTTCCATGAGGCGGGTTGATCGGCGTTCGCCCCGCGCCAAAGACGGTTTACCTGGCAGATTATCGCTCCTCCCTTCGGGTGTGAAAGAGGTTTCTAGCGCCGAAAACTCAAGGCAAACGGGACTGTGTTTCCGCTTTAAGACCTCATGCGACGCTGCTCGTCCAACATAAGCTTATAGGCCTGGGCATCCAAAGCGCCCGCTCTGCGACCATCTTGTCGCTCTCTGCCGCCAGTTCGCTGCCAGCGATCTGCTCTCTCACCTTTGCAACTTTGCGTTGTAGGGCATCTTGATCCGCCGGATTGGCTCTCGCCATAAGCATAGCTAGTGTGTCGAATGTGTCGATAAAACTTGAGCGGCGGGTGCACGTGACCTCTTGCCCGGTGCTGTTGCCGGCCGATGGTCCGGAGAGCATCACCGCCGCAGTCAAGAGTGAAGCGCCGCTTGTGTACCAGCCATAAATATTCCAACCCGGTTGGGCTGATCGGAGGGTCGGAATACTATCGCCATCGGAACAGCCCTCATCTCGTCGTCTTGCAACGGTACAACGATTCGGTTTCTCCGGCCGAGGACTCACACCGAATCGACGACGGTCTCGCTACCATATCCCGATTCGCCCTCATGGTTTCCTCCGTGGATGACTCCCACGGCGGCGCGCTTTCACGGCCGGTTTAACTCGGCAGATCTCAGACGCTGAGCCGTCTCGACGAGGTCGGTGCCGATGTCCGCCAGCCCCGCTCACCAATCTTGCCGATGAAAACGTATGCCACCAAAGGGGACCCGTATCCGTACTCGATTGAGCCGCCTCGGGCCCCATCTGCGCCGCCGATGTAGAGCTTGCGCGACGACTCTTGGTCATCCGGCCCACAACATAGCCTTCGAGTCCTTCGAACTTGCCCTCCAAGATCATCAAACCATCGTGCGATAGCCCCACGGTGGGCGCCAATTGTCGTGGTTTTGTCACGGCAGATGTCCTCGTGAAAGGACTTAGTCATGGAGCCATCGCTACGGGTTAACTTGAAGGGGTTAAAGCGGACGCAAAGACACAAGAGTTTATACTAGTTCGGTCCCTTCGATGAAGGTAAAAGCCTACGTCTAGTTGTGATGGGATTGATGTGGTTTCGATGACTAGGGAGCAAATAAGCTTCGCCTAGGCCTCGAGTTGTTGTTGTCTGTTCTCTTTGAACCGCCCCGGGTCGTCCCCTTATATACACGGGTGACGCCCGTCGGTTCACAGAGTCCCAATCTCCGGTTCATACTCGTATCCGGGTTGGTCTCTCTCTATTCCTAACTTACAATACAAGTTTACATACCAGGCCGGTTTACGGCTACAGGTGCTAAACCGACTACAGGCCTTGGACCCTTACCTTCATGCTTGGGCTTTTACATCGTTGAACATCGATGAGTTAACCCGCCCAGATAGGCCGGTTTACGCCCAAGAGTAATATCCCAACAGTCCCCAAGAAGGACAATTCACTAGTGACTTGTTGGAGAAGGTGCTTTTTCCCATCCCTTCATCATGTTTTTAGGCGGAGGTTTACCGAGGGCCACGAGATCCATCTCAACGCTGCGTTCGCCGACGACCCTATTTTTGGGTCAGGGAGGCACCACTGACGCCGACGCGACTCCTGTTCACGGGCAACGACTTTGCGCTGCATCCGTATGCCCTTCTTGCGCAGCCGCCGACCCAAAGATCGGGTCGGTCTCTAGGCCCCTCCTCGTTCGCCGCGCAGCTGCCCGGGTCGGTCGAGGTAGCAGCTTGGTGAGGCGCGTGGCTCGCCAGCCGCCACCCTCGTCGCGCGACGAGTCCGACGAATCTCTACGGCCTGTTCGACCGTCCGCAGAGATCGCATCCGAGTGCAACAAGTGATCCAGCGCGAAGTCCCGATGGTCGGCGACCACGCAGTCCTCCCGGCTTTCCCCATGCCGACGTGGTAACGGGCGGCGCGCCCGTCAAGATGCCCATGAAGAGTACTCTCGAGCCCCTCACTTCGCTGCAGTAGGGAGGAACTTCGCCGCCGGAACGTGGATGCACTTTACACTCCTATAGTTGGAGAAACCCCGAGTTGCCGCTTTGAAGATGCGCTAATAACTTGTCGAGCACACTGACCGAGAATCTCCAGCTAGTACTGACAAACGAGCGCCGATAACGGGTCTCTCAGATCCAATGACGCCACCTTTTGCCACCGACTCATGTGTATATCGAACTCCGTTCAAAATTTAGCAACCATGTCTGATAGCGTAGTCGATTCAGCCTTCCCAACCGAGTCGGGTGAGGCTTGTTGCAGATCGTAGCATTACTCCGCAGCAGACCGTAGATTCAGCTGTATCACAAGGAATAGGATCCACAGCAAAACTGTTGTTGCAGATACTGCTCAATGCTCACAGCTCAAGATCGCCTCTGAGGCGTGAGGGGCGGTGGAGACCGGCGAGATCAAGATAGGAATCGAGCAGGATGATCACCGACTGATCAGCGATGTTCGACGCCGAAAGTGCCCACCCTCCCCCAAGGAGTGGGTCACACGCGCCTCGACAAATAGGATGACAGACGCCTCACAAAGGTTGGGCGAAGGATTCCATGATGTAGAATCAGGCTTGATGCGAGATCCATTCGCTCAAGGTTTGGTCGACAAAATGAGCTCACCGAGGAGGTCATGATGTAGATGTACCCACCAGCAAAGTGCCCTCAGACTGCAGTGCCGCAGAGCCATCGTGGCTTAGGATTCCTCCCAACTTCAGGTTGGCGAGTGGAGTCGCTAGTTCACCGGTGAGTCCAAACCTGATACTTGGCTTGAGGACTACCGAGTGGCTGTTCGGGACATGCATGATAGTGATGAAGTGGCCATGAAACACCGCTTCTTATGTTGGAGGGTTCGGCAAAGAGCGTGGCTGAACCTTAGCACCCAACAACATTTACACTTGGGAAGATCTTTCCTGAGTGTTTGTCGTAACATTTGAAGGACCGCAGTTACCAAGAGGGGTTGATGAATTGCAATCTTGTGCGGCAAAAGACTTAATGAAACTTTGAGGATTACATCCAGAGATGGATCACGCTGCATCACACTGGGAGAACGGTCGGATCACCAGGCAGTTTGTGCCTTCAGGAAGGCATTAAGTAGAGAACTGAATATGAAATTGGGTCGAACCGAGACATGTCTCTCGAAGTCGAATGATGGAGATTGCCACCAAGTATGCTAATGGTGAAGAAGAGGATCGGCCCGAGTGGCAATCACAAGTCAGCCGCTCATGAAATCGAGGAGGAAATTCCAGTCGGAAGTGTAAGCGAAAGCCGAGCTCGCTGCTCCCGGAGAAGCCTTGGCCGTGACTCAAGGAAAGCTTAAGGGAAGCCCAAAGGACCTTGGAACCCCAAGAAAGTGAAGGATCAAGACCGAAATGATGTATTAGACTGCCATGCCATTCACACGAAGAAAGATGAAGAGGGTAAACTCATTTACCCAAAGCATACCACTTACGCTGTCGGCTTCGATCCAGCCTGTGGGAAACAACCCAAAGATAAGGAAGGAGCCTGGACAAAGTTGAAAACAAGGAAGATAGTGATGATGGATACCCCGTGTCAATTCCACCTGATGATTTTTGACGTTGAGCAAAAGTCGAAAGTTATCAACCGAGAGGTGAATATGGTCGCCCATGGACACTCGATAGTTTATTCAGATCGCCATCACATTCACCGCCTCGACCACTGGACGACATAGCCACCCCGATGCTTTGGTGGTCGACCCAGCTTGTCGGCTGCACCGATCGACTAAAGTTTGATGGATGGTGGCAAGTGGTCTAATATATCGTATCCGAGACGCTGAAAGGGATGGGCATTCCATGTCCTGCTCAAGACCAAAGAATATGAGTTTCCATAGAGTCATTCCAGAAAGAAGGCCAGTCACTCGGGTCGATTGTTTCTTGATGTAGTTTTCGGAGACTCAAGAATTTCCGCAAAGAAAGTTGACATTTGAAGTCATGGATTTCCGAGTGCTTATCACGCTATTCTCGAAGGCCAGCGATGCACGCTTCATGGCTCGACCATGTTATGTATATTTTAAACCTAAGATGCCAGCCCCAAAGGTGTGATCACCACACCGCAATCGGAAGAAAGTGGAAGAGTGTTTTCAGAAGGCTCAAAGATCGCCGATCCACAAATGGCAGCGGTAGAGCTGCAGAATACCGAGTGATTTGTTGCAGCCAAGAAGCCCGCCATGTAATCAGCCGCTACCGTCCGTGAGAAGCCGATTCACATTCACCCGACCGACCCCATGCTGTTCGACTCATATTTCAACAACACTCGACTCCAAATAGGAAGAGCGCCACCCGCCTCCGCGAGAACCGGGACATCTTCGCATGGAAACCTTCTCCGCCAGTTCCTGGAACCGGCTGAGCATCGCTATTTAGTCGACGCCAAGGTAAACCGATCAAGGAACATCTTCGACGGTCCGCCATAAGTAGAAAAGCGATCGGTGAAGAAGTGGTCACTCTTTGCGCCGGAGTTTATCCGAGATTTACCACCGGTGGCTCCGCCAATGTTGTCACGGTCCTCGCTGCGGGTTTTGTCACGGCAGATGTCCTCGTGAAAGGACTTAGTCGTGGAGCCATCGCTACGGGTTAACTTGAAGGGTTAAAGCGGACGAAAGACACAAGAGTTTATACTAGTTCGCCCCTTCGATGAAGGTAAAAGCCTACGCCTAGTTGTGATGGATTGATGTGGTTTCGGCGACTAGGAGCAAATAAGCTTCGCTTAGGCCTCGAAGTTGTTGTTGTTCGCTTTCTTGAACGCCCGGTCGCCCCTTATATACACGGGTGACGCCTGCCGGTTCACAGAGTCCCAATCTCCGTTTCTGTGATCCGGTTGGTCTCTCTATTCCTAACTTACAATACAAGTTTACATACCAGGCCGGTTTATGGTTACATGTTCTAAACCCATCATGCCTTGGGCCTTACCTTCATGCTTGCTTTTATAATCGCTGAACTATCGAGTTAACCCGCCCGGATAGGCCGGTTTACGCCCAGTAGTAATATCCCCAACATTAGGCCCCAGATTGATTTGAACAGGTTCATGTCAATCCTTGATAAAAAACCTTCATCTTCAACATCTTCTTGTAGTTGTTGAACCACCGCGATGTCACCTTCTCTCGTTGTCAGAACTCGCATGACGCCCCCATAAAGATAGCATTCATGATACTCTTTTTTGTTTAACATATCCGCATAACCGAGGCGACAGCTCCGTTCCTGATTTGTGGTTCCTTGATTCACGCTACCGACATGTGTCTTCTTGTTTTATAAATAGGACCAAGGGTCATTCTTTTCTCCCTCCGTCTCCCTTTCTTTTTTCGCTTCTCGCTACTAGCCTCGAGCCCGCCGCCGCCGCCGACCTCGCACTGCCTTGGGCCGCAAGGCCAACCTGAATGCACCAGAAAAACGAGCGATCCGTGACCCTCAACTCTCGTAGGTCTCGCCTCTCACTAGATTCGTTCTAGGTTTTTATTCTTGCGCTTCCATTAACTCTCATGCTCATGCTGTACCGATAGATCTGTGACACCTTGCTCTGATTAGTAGTAGCTTTTAGCATCCGCTTGTAGTTTTGCTCATCAGCCCATAGATCTCGTGATATTATTTCCTCGCTCATTGCATCAATACCTCTACTTTATTCTTTTTTTTTGATATTTTCTTCTTTATGATCCGCCAGATCCTTCATTGTAGAGAAATTCTAGAAACCTGTTTCTCGCACACTTAGCCGTCGCAACCTCAATTGCTTTCAATATTTAGATCAAGCGTTTAACTTAACATAGAAAGAATTAATAAACCGGTATACACCATTAGTCCCCTTGTTGAACCGCCGTAACTCCTTAACCGCATAATCGTCCGCTCATAGAACTCCGGTTTAGATGTAGTTGTTCCGATTTAGTATTGTACAACGGTTCTCTCTTTGTCCCAACACATTTCTTGAACCGGATTTATATTTTTGTAGATTTTATCATGGCCAAACAAGTATATGAGTGCAATCGGGCTCCTCTCCTGTCACCAAACTCAATTAAACAATCTGGTCCCGATCGCGCTTAAGCAAGAAAGATACTATCCATTGAGGGTTCCTGCAAAGAATGTCCACCCACACCTCAAGAAGGAGAGGTTGGAGCCCGGGTTTAACCTCGCCCGGTTCAAAATTTCTTAACTGGATGTCTTAGCCAATTTTCAACTCCGTCCGCAAGATACCGCCCCAATTCGTTACTAATATATGTCACTTCCAAGTGCTCGTGGAGGCATACTTTCAAGAAGAACCCACAGTTGAGCTGTTTAGAGACTGCTCATCTAAACCGCCGCACATAATTCCCGATGGGTCCAACACGAATTGGGTGGTGTGATTCAAAAAAGGAAGGAGGTCACTTATCCTCATGCCAAACTGCACAGCCACCCCAAGGAATGGAATCAATCATGGTTCTATTGCATAGACACCTCTCTCCGCCAATGAAAATCCTTTTTCCTGGCTCGTCCGGAGCGACTCAAGAATAGACATCCTTTCCGCAAAGATTAACCGCCAAGGAGAGAAGTAACATACCTCAACTCTCCAAGCTCGAGCCTTCATGGCCAATGGTTTAACATGAATTGATCTCGACGCTATTGGATATCATGGAGCATAACGCCTCTCCCAGCGCCCGTTTAATGTGTGAGTACACGGTAGCGCCAACGACTCCCTCCGACATGTTAATATCCAGCTTACCAATGATGAGGTCACCGAGGTCGGAAGAAATGTTGAACTAACCGAACACCTCTTGCGTCTCAACCGTCCGCTCCCTTTCGTGCTACCAACAAACCACCATCCGTAAGACTCGATCGTATTTTTTACTGAATATATTACTGCCATTTCCGGTATCTTTTAACATCAACTGCTTAACCAGGGTGATGATACATTCGAGCAAGAAACTTCCACAAGAGAAACCAGAGAAGCTGCATAAACCGAAAGACCAATCCGCAAAAGACCAAAGTTGTTAAGAGGTCCGCTCATAAGAGGAAAACCATCGATCTTCCGATCCGGTCATGGATGACGGTGGGTAATCCGACCTGAGGTAGAACTTGATTCACTTGGCTTACTTTTCATACGCCTAATTAGTGATGATATTTGTCGATGATGCCGAAGCCGCTGATGTTGTAGAGGTAACTATTCTCTCCGACTCAAACTTTGCCTTCACTAAAACTCCGGGCAAACCGAAAATTAAATTTCTCATCCTTGCTTGCTTGGATCCCAAATTTCTTATGAAGACTCAACAACATGAAGTTCGGGCCGACAATCCTCGCACAGCCGCCAGTTACCTACCGTTTACCGAACAGTTTGGTTGAAACGCTGCTCAGAGGTCTCAATTTGCTTGTCGCTTATCCTAAAGCGGGCTGTTTTCACAACCTCTTAATCCATCTGACTGATTATCAGGTCACTTCCCATTCCTCATCCGGCGAAGTCACCACTACCGCCACCACTTAAAACGGTGCTTGGGTAAGTTATACATATCATATTGTTTCTATTGCATCACAGTATATGCTGTATTTGACCGTTATTATGCCTTTCAGTGCTAAGTTTAGGCCGAGCAAAAAGGCTCGCCCGATAAAGCGCCGATTAAGAGACTGCCGAACCGATAGCCCCAAATCTTGAAGCGCTATTTGTGAAGATATGCCCAATGATCCGCCATCGCAAGATGACGATTTTGTTGTCAAGAAAGGCTCGTTGACACCCCCGCCCCGCCGACCAAAGACAAAAGCCCAACCCGGATTGAAAAATCCACCAGTCCAATCCGCTCACGACAAACCGATCGCCCTCGGGTCAAACCGGTGATACCAAGGACGATGACGCTAGGATTATCGGTTTTGGCCACGAACCGGTAATCCGGTCGCTTTATCCAAATATTCGCCAAAGTAGAATTTGCCACTATGAGCAAGGGCAAGTGGAATGTTGATCCGCAACTTACGCGCTCCTCAACCCCCAAGATCTTCATTCTCGTTATTTGAACCGGCCATACCACCGTGATTATGAAGGTGACCGTGAATATGATGAAAGAAAATTGAGGTAACCTCCATGTTCTTTTCCTCGCTGATATTTCAATTTTGTTAACTCTCCTAGCCCCCAAGGGCCTGTTTGTAATCTTCTTTCAAACCGTACTTGATATAGAACTCAATACTTTCGAATCACCGATGTAGCCTCTAAGGGCCGGTTCAACTAAGTATAGTTAAACCGACTTTATATAAAACTCAATGCTCGTAATTCACCGATGTAGTTTCAAGGGCCGGGTTCAACTTAGTATAGTTAAACCGGACTTTAATTTATATCGCAGCATCGTAACATGTTCGAGCAAATAGCCATTAGCCCCCAAGTGCCAAGTTGAATACCGTATTGAGCTTGGGACTTTGTGATTTTATTGATGATGAATATCAAATATGCATTAGCCCTCAAGTGCCAAGTGCATAACTTGTTATGTGGTTGGTAATTCAAATCTTGTACCATTTGTTAAATCAGATGATCGCCTGATATAGGCTGAAATAAGACTAAAGAAAGCCAACTCACCGATCTTCAAGAAAACTTGAAATCCCAACAAGCTGAAACCTCAAAGGCAAAAGAAGAATTGACCAGCGCTTAGGCCATGGAACAGCTTAAGGAGGACTTCAAAAGGAGCCATGATTGGGCCACCGAGAAGGCCGCTTTAACCAAAAGTTGGAAAAATAAGCTGCCCGAAACCGTGGTAGATGAGTCGACCAACATGGCGGCAAGTGCATGCCATGACCGCGCCATCTTGGTAAGCTTCTGGTTTCTATGATAACTTGGCCTTCTTATGATAAGTCCTGCTTGTGATTTTTCTTGTAATGCTGCAGGCACACGATTGGTCACTTGGGGTCGATGTTCGATGAAATTGAAAGCTGCCTACACTTTAATCAATACCAGTATCGGAGCGCAGCGGATCATCTCCACCGATCACATAACAATCCGCAACCTCTTTAATTCAAGATACTCTAGGAGATTGTCAATGCCCGCCCGGTTGAAGAGCTCAAGAAATCTGCTGCTCAACCGCCATTAATGCCTTAATCCGCAAAAGCATGGGTGCCGATTTGATCCTGTTGAGGCAGTCAGTGGCTATCCCAAATCAAGGAAGACGTTCAGAGTTCCATCAAGATGACCCGAGAGCTATAACCGGGCGGCGCCTCTGGCTTGCCAATTGGTCAAGAGGCGATTTGTCGCATTATCAAGCTCAATATAACGATCGTAATGCACGAGTGGCTGCAATTTTCTGCGGAGAACCCGATCCCTCCGCTCCGAAGCATACTTACGCCCCGATATTGAACCATCTTCCCCGATCCATGAGGAGGCTATCTTTCAAGCTTTAATGGGAATCGATCGACCACTGCTGACTTCACCGCCGGTAGGGATGAAGAAGTTTGCCAAGCGCAGATCACCCACAACCGCTGCATCGGGCGGCGAAAGCATGAACCGAAGCCGTTTAAATAGTTGTTTTATTATATTCCGCCAATAAAACAATGATCTTATTTGGGCACCATGTTGCCTTGTAATAGGATAGCCAACACTTTTGCTTTTAATATGCCTTCGCGCATAGGTGCCGATACTTTTGATTGAATGATCGAACCTTCAATCTATATTGCTCGCAACAAAATCTTAACCACATTTACGGTTTGTGCCACCACCAATTGTGACGCTCATATATTTATGCAATGAAATATTGAGGTATATGGTCAAAATCAGGATACAAAATACCGCCATCACATGAAGTTGGCTTAGCCAATCTTGAAGCGGAGGTTGTAGAAACCATTACCTTCAAAGGAGAAACAGCTCTCAGAAGTTTATAATGCCGTTTACTATAAACTGTACGGTCATGACAAGCCTCACATTCATAATGGGATGTTAATGAAAAAGTCAAACCGAAAAATTATCTCCGGATTCAAAATGGACCGAATTCCGCCAATTGACAGCTTGAACCGTTTAAAATGTTATCGGTTTAAAAACGCAACAAAAATCAAATAATGTTATGAAAAAATATGGAAGCAAAGGCAATGATAAAACCGCTGCAAAAGAGGCTTATCGAGGATCGATGGTGTTACCATGGTTGGACACTACCAAGCTCCCAATAAGGTGTAAGGTTCAAGTCAGCCAGTCCCCAATCAAACCGTGGCATTATGCCAGTGCGTGGCAATGGTTCGGGTTCGACCAAGCCCCTGTGACTCTATGGCCTTAGGCCGATCAAGAGGCGGATCGGTTCTGCATTTCTGACCATGTCCCTGCGATCCGTGGCTGGCTTATCAAAAGGTGTTGCATTGGTTCGACACGCACCAAGCCCCCAAGTGATATCATAAAGCTTTTGAAAAGCAAACTCAAGGGGTAAACCGAGGCCGCTTAAGACGTAATAACTCCATGTAACCACGCATGATGTAATGTAACGTATACCCCGCTTAATGAGGGCCGGTTTATTACTTTATTCATTATATATACACTATCATAATATGTACATGAGAGCCGATGGCTCGTATAATAAGGTCAAGATGAGCTATGTTCCACGCTCCAATATCCTCCTCCGATGTACGTGAGTCTTTATGCTCTCGAATATCGATCAGATAGTATGACCACAGCATTCTGTCGACTACTTAAAGGTCCCTCCCAAGGTGGGGATAACGTATATCGCCTGGTCTTGATGAGCCGGGCACCAAATCTCCTTCTTGAAAGTTCTCGTTCTCACCCGCCACTATGGTAACGACGAAGATCCTGTTGGTAAATCACGAGCGGGCAGCTGCATGTCATGCTCCTCATCCAACAGGTCCAAAGTTGCCTTGTTGCCGCCTCGCTGTCCCGCTTCAACATAAGCTGCCACACGAGGTGAGTCATGATGATGTCATCGGGGAGAACCGCCTCCGCCTCCATAAACCATAAAGAAATCTGTGTATCCTGTGGATCTGTTGGGCGTTGATACTCCATAACACAGATGGTAATTCTTCTACCCAACAACCCGTGTCCTCTTCAAAGGGACCATAAGCCGGGCTTGATGCCTCTCAAGATCTCTTTGATTAGCCCTTCCGCTTGACCATTGGACCTGGTGGCTATCAAGAAACGTCAAGCCGATGTGTCTCACGTCATAACTTTTCATGCCACCTTTGGACAAATTGGTACCATTATCCGTGATGATACTGTGGAAAGCCAAACCGAAAATCACCTTTTGATGAATCGAACTGCCGCGTCGCTGGCCACACCGCAGCACTGTGTTCTCGCCTACCCACTTTGTAAACTTGTCAACCGCCACCGTGAGGTGGGTCTTTGTCCTTGACCTTTTGAAAGGTCCAACCATATCCAGCCCCTCAGGTAAACGGCAAGTAATTGAATCATCCTCACCTGGGCCAGACATGAGCACGCCTCGAAAACTTTGGCAACTATCACATCGATGACCAAATCTTCCGTGACGCGATGAGCCAACTAATAGAAACCGTAGGAACGCTTAGCCACTTTTGAACCGGCGTGGTGACCACAATCTCCTTCGTGGATCTCACGCATATTTCACAGCCTTCCTCAGGGACACACATGCTGAAACGCCTCGACACGCTGCAATGATGCATTCGCCATTAACAATGGTCATAGACTTGATCGCCGGATTATCCGCCGGGCCAACGCTCATCTTCCGTAACTCGCCCGGTTCATGTAACGCAAGATAAGGAAGGCCCAATCCGAGGACGGAAGAGCTGCCACCAATTGAGCCCGGATCAGAATAGCCAAACCGCTTCACCGTGGAGCTTGACCGACGGGTTGTGCAGCACGCCCGAAAAACATTGGGCGGGACCGGTTTATGTTGAGAGCCCAACCGCTTAAAGGCCCGCCGCTTCATTCTTCCGACGGTCCACGTGGTCACCTCGACACCCTTGAAATGACCTGCAACAATGTCCACCTCATGACGATATGCAGCCATGAGGGTCCTTGAATCCCAAGTGCCGACACCTTGAGCCACTAGGTCCAGTCACCAAGCACTTAACCCGCTTAGATTCATCTCTTAGCCATCCGGAGACCATGGAGCAAGGCTTCATACTCAGCTGCATTGTTAGTACAAGGGAACATTGCGGAGAATGTAACGTAACTTGTCACCGTAGTTAATACGACTCCACCTCGAGCCTCCAATTGCCTCGGATCCGCTAAAATGGATGGTCCAATATGTGATCCGCTTTTCTTCAGTGCTTGTAACTCCGGCCCAATCATTAATGAAATCCACAAGTGCTTGAGACTTCACCGCTGTCCGAGGCACGATTAATCGTATGCCCAAGCTCTATAGCCCACTTGGCAATCCGACCTGCCGCCTGCTCTCAGATGATATCGCTTAAAGGAGCAGAATCGACCACCGTGATGCCCTTGGAAATACCGTCAGCTCGCCGCTTGCCATGAAAACTCCATATACCAGCCTTCGCCAATGCGGATACCTTTGCTTAGATTCAATAAGTACCTCGCCGATATAGTAAACCGGACGCTGAACCGGATGCTCCTTCCTCGCCCTTCCGCCCAATTAATGGCCACGCCGACCGCTTCGGCAGTAGCAAGACATATAGTAGAAGCGGCTCCTTGTCAATGGGAGCGCGAGCATGTGGGTTGGCCAATTGCCGCTGAAGTCCTCAAATGCCATCACCGGACTCCAAATGAATCGATCCGCCTTCTTCAACATCTGATATAAAGGAATCGCTTCTCACCAAGGCGGCCGATAAACCGCTCAATGCGGCAATCCGCCGCCACACGCTGAACATCATGAATACACTCGTTTAGCCAGGAGGTGATGGCTGTGATCTTTTTCGGATTAGCCTCAATTCCCGGCCCGACACCGTAAAACCCAATAATTTGGCTCGCACAATTAAAAACACACTTGGCCGGATTGAGCATCATCTTATACGCCCTCAAAGTTATCAAAGGTTTCCTTCAAATCGCCAACCGTAGTCTCCTTCTTCCGTGACTTAACCACAATATCATCCACGAAGCATGTACATTACGGCCAATCTGCTTGTGAAGGCAATTTTGTACACACGCTGATAGTTGCCTCGGCACTTGAGCCTAAAAGACATAGACACATAGCAAAAGGCTCCAAAGGGAGTGATGAACGCCGTTTTCTCTCCGTCTCGACCGCCATTTTGATCTCGATGATAGCCAGAATATGCATCCAAAAACTCAAACGCCGCAACTCCGCCGTAGCATCAATGATTTGATCAATACAGGGAGGGCAAAAGGATCTGCCGACAAGTTTTTTAAGGTCCGTAATCCACACACACGCCAGCCGCTTTTCTTAAGGACCAGACCGATTAGCAGCCCACTCAGATGGAGAACTTCAACAATGCCGCCAAGAGCCCGGATACTTTTCACCAATAGCTTTATGTTTTTCTTCGTTAAACCAAGTGAGGAACTGTTTCACCGGTTTGTACTTAGGATCCACATTAAGAGTGTGTTAGCGGAAGGTTCTGTACACCTCGGCATGTCGTAAGGCTTCCATGCAAAATGTCCCGATTCTCACGGATGAACTCGGCGAGCGCTGCTTTCCTATTTTGGATCCCAAGCACCGGCGTCGAATCGCTTGGACGAATCACCGTGCAAGTCAACAAGCTTAGTCTTAGCTGACGATTTGAATTTCAGGGTCGGATCATGCTCAGAGTTGGCTTCTTCAATGGAGTCATGTCCGCCGATCAACATTTTCCTTATAGTACTTCAGCCCTCGTGGCACAAACCCACTCCAGTAGCTGCATCTCCTTCTCACACTCCAAAGCGACTTTACTTCTCGCGGAACTGCTATGGTCCTTTGTGACCCAAAGATCTTGAGCTGTAAATACACATACTGTGGCCGTACATAAATTTGCGTGAAGCCGTCGCCCAACAGGCATGATATGGACTTTGATTTTTACCACTTCAAACGCCAATGTTTCCGATATGGAGTCATAATCATCACCAAAGGCCACTCTGCAGCTATTTTACCAACAGATATGCTGACTTGCTGTGTACCACACCATGGAACACCGATTGACGGCTTGAGATGTTTATCCGTTAGTCTATATGACGGAAGGTCTCATAGTACGTGATGTTAATGCTGCTCCTCCATCCATGAGTACCTTGGTGAACTTATAACCTCCCACCCCGAGGTGCCACCACTGTGGTTAGCTGACCGGATTGTTTAATTCGGGAGGATGATCCTCTCATCTGATATAATGGGCTGTCTGACCAGATAGGTAATGGGCATCGGCTCAACAATGCTGATCGCCCGCTCGAACCTTCCTGGCCTCGCTTGTTCAAGCTAGTGGTGAAGACATGGTAATCGCCCACTATTCAACCGCTGGTTGCTCGATAACCGATCAAGGCTGGCCGGGTTGTAACCAATTTTGTTTATTCCGATTGTTCCGATTGTTATGTCCGATTACCATTATTAAACTCGAACCGAATTTCTCCACCAGAATCGCCCGGATCCGAACCGCCGAGCTGTGCTGGATGATTTGTCTGCAACCATATTCTAACTTGCTCCTTTACCCATGATTGTATCTCCTGCTTGTACACCACCCTGCCAAACCCTTAAGTCCAGGAGAGTGGACCCATTGGAGGATTTTAAGTGCATGCAATCATGCCTTTTTCTTTCTGTCCAAAATCAGTTTTCTCACAAACTTGCTCTATCAAGTTTCTAGATTTGGCCAACTAACCTTGCCATCCTATACTCCATCTAAAGAGACCCTGATCTGAAGATTTTGGCCTCTCCAAGAGTTTCCTAGATGCTCTTGGCATTTTGTCAAACACCTTGAGTGCATGAGCAGTTTTGGCACGATTTTAATTTAGCACTGTGACCTTGATCCTCTGATCAAACTAGCTTGTCCACTAAGCCCCTAGAATACCCTAGCCTAATCCTGTTAAACCCCAGCTCCACCTTAGCCTTCTAGCACCCGCTGGCATTTCGCCGAACAGTTGGCGTGCATGCTCTGGGCGCGGCCAGAGCACGTGTTTTGCGCGTGCATGCGCACGAGTCACCGCGTCGCGTTGCCGCCTCCCCCGCGCCGTTCTGGCCCCTCCCCACTCACAGCCAGTGCCCCTACTCCTCCCTCACCTTGAGCCGCTGGCCCCCCTCTGGCGCCCTCAGCGCCACCAAGCGCAAGCCGCCACCGCCCGCCAGACCTCTGCCTGGTCGGCGCCGCCGAGCCACCAATGCCCGCCGGCTAGACTGGGCAGTGCTCGCTCGTCCGCTAGTCCTGCCGCCGCCACCCCAGCCATCGCCACGCCCCAGCTCTGAGAATGGCGGTCGCCGGTGATCTTATCATGATGCCGCGAACCGCCATTGCTCGCTTATAAATGGAGAGCCACGAGCCTCCCAGAACCCTCAGGCAGCCTCGAACCATCCTTCTAGAGCTCCCCTAGCTCGCAATCGACCAGGGGAGGTCGTCTCCCTCATCTCCGGTCGGCTCGGTCGCCGCCACGTCCAGTCCATCGCGTCGCAACCAGAGCCTCCCCGGCCCTCCCAACACCACCACCTGACTCCCCTTCATCTTGCGGAGCCGCCCACCCTCTCAGCGTCGATCGGGAGGCACCATAACCCAAATCCCCAAACCTCCCGAAGCTGCCGTCCGCCGCAAGGCTCGCCGCCGGCGACTCCCTTCGTCCCCGCCACCTTCTCGACCACCGGGAGGACTGCCCTGGTGTGGCGGATCCATCCCCGCCCTCAGAGCCCCACGAGGAGCCGCCGTTCGCCGGCGTCGATCGCCGGAGCCCCGCCTCGGCTCGGACAGAGGAGGAAGAGGGCGGGGGACAAGTCAAACCTGACCAGTGGGCCTGCTGGACCCACTGTCAGTGGCCCACGCGCGGTCCACGCTGGATAAGTGGAGGCGTATTCCCAGAGTACGTCTTCGACGTGTACCTATTCGAAACGTTTTTCCTTTCTTCTGTTTTATTTTAAAAACAGATTTTGACCAAAACTTTGGCTGGCCATAACTTTTTAAATATAACCCCAAATGAATTGATTCTTTTTCCTACCTCTCTCAAATATTGCCTAGTTTATTTTCAGGTTTATTTGAAAAAAATTCAGACAACTTTTTGGTACAGTTTTTGAAACCATGTATTGATTCAAAAATATTTTTAATAGGATTTTTGGAGAGAGGAGAAAACCTTCAAAAGTTTTGGAGTGCACCCTGCCTCCCCACAACTTGAAGGCAAGCATTCTGAACCCCGGCATAATATCTTTCATACATTGTTTGACACGGTTATGACACCATCTCAATACGTAGAACTCGTTATTTTATGTGGTGATATGATCATTTGCATGAATACTTATTGGAAATTTCCTTGCTGTTGGAAATGGACATGCTTGTGATAGTGATCATCCTCGTATGCCTTTCGTGCCTACCGGAAGGAAAACGGCAAAGTCTCCCGAGCTTGTCCCTAGTTCCTCGTCGAGACGAGTGTGTCCGGCATGGCATGAGGGGTATGATGAGTGGTGATTACATGCATTGGATGAAATATATTCGTTATGCTAATCATGCAGGGAATACGTAAACCTCCTGAGTCGACCATAGATCGAGCCTTGTTCCAGTAACCCCCATACTTGTTTCAGTACTACCACCTGTCCCTACAGCAAGTAGGGTACGGTTCAGTAAGTCGTCAACCCCTTTCTAGCACACACCGTATAGAGAGGCCATGGTGGAAGGCACCGGTTGTAGCCGGTAGGCAGGCCACCTGGTCCGGGGGCATGGGTGTTTCCGGTTGGGACCGAGAGGGTAGGCCAGCCCTTAGAGCGCGCGATATAAATTTGATCCCATGCTACGCAAGGTTGTAGCCTCCCCACTTAGAGTTTGCTTAATAGGTGTCGTGGGTGATTCCAGACAACGGTAAGTTAAGCTGGTGTGTGCAAGTTAGGCGTGTTTTCAATTAAAAGACCGTAAATGGAATTAGTCCCGATGGACTAAAGGAATCCGTTACTCGTGGGTAAAGAGTACACCCTCTGCAGAGGTTAAATCTATTGAATAGCGCGTCCATGGTTAAGGACTACTGATGCAGGAGGGTCAAGTGTCGGTCTTAGTGTCGGTCTTCGGAGGAGAAACTGCTAAACCAAACTTGGGGCCTGACTTGTGACTTGTGAGGACCATGACTGTTATTTTGTTATGGACTAACCCGTTATATCATTTTGAATTACCGAGTATCCCTGGGATGGTTCTACCTCCTAGATATTTCACTGTGATTATTTATAAGCCCTTTATGTGGTGTCGCTGAGACGCCCGGCTGTGGCATGCTTGTTATTTATTTAATTTATAAGCCCTTTATGTGGTGTCGCTGAGAAGCCCGACTGTGGCATGCTTGTTATTTATTTACCTTATAAGCCCTTTATGTGGTGTCATTTGAGGCCTGATTGTTACATGCTTGTGATTTATTTACTTTATAAGCCCTTTATGCGGTGTCATTTGAGACGCCTTGATCGTGGCATGCCTGTTATTTATTTACTTTATAAGCCCTTTATGTGGTGTCGCTCAGGGCCTCGATCGAGGCATGCTCGTTGTTTACTAACCTTTCGGCGTGCCGCCCGGACATAATCGGTGCCTTTAATTGATACTCTGTTATTGCATATTAATGTTTATAAATAACCTGCTCGCATGCATCAGAGATTTTATTTTGTGATTGACACTGTGATCATAAAATATTTCAGAACATGATTATCGTTTGTTATATTATACCCGTGTTCATAATGTTTGCGAGTACATTCAAAGTACTCACTGGCTTGTCCCTGGCTATTGTCTTGGCCAGATTGCTTGCATGGAGAGGAGCGATGCAATGACAACCCTGGAACCTACCCAATGATGATAGCAGCCTCGCGAGATAGGAGTTACCTGGTCACTGTTCACGTGGGAAATGGAGTCCCATAGACGCTGATGATCCACAAACCGCTTCCGCCATCAACCACTAGAAACCATTTGTTGTACTCATGGGCCAGAATGGTCTTGTACTACATATTTTGCTATTTGCTTGGAATTTCTGTATCAAGTTGGTGCCTCATCAGCTAACAGTAATCCTGGGGCTGGTGAGCACAAGGGCCATTTTCTGGGAAATTAATACCCGGAAAACCAGTCGTGACACTTCATCTTCTCCTTCATAATACCTGCTTGGCGTATGGCTTCCTTGGCGGCATTCACTTCGTCCTCTGGGACGTGATGGGTAGCAAAAACGGAAGGTGGATCGGTAGGAGCTTGAGCAGTCAATGAAGAAGGCAGAGCACTCGACATGGTACGACGAAGGTAACAGAAGCCCGATTGGCATCACCAGCGTCCTGAACAACTGGTTCAGCTATCGGCGTCGATTGTGGCACCTTGTCTGCAGGAGTTTTCCTATTTTTCCTCGTCAAATTCCTCTCGGGCTCTTCATCGTCATCGTCGGGGAGGTCAATAATGTTGGGAGCTGTTCGAAGATCGCTCACCAAAATTGCATCACCCAATGGTATATATTACAGTTGAGTCCACCAAATAAAGACAGAACGACAGAAATCGTACCCAGATTGGAGGTGACTGCATCCTCCATTGCTTCATCCTCATCCCTGTAAGCTGAAGTCCCGGAAGTAGCAGCGCTGCTAGTTCCAAAGTTTATCTGGTCAAATCAAGGAAAAAATAAACAGCACAAAGCGTCGAGTGAATACAAAGGGAGACACTCACGCAGAAGCGACGGGGATGTCAATCTTAATCTTTGGTAACGCCTTCCGAGGCCTTTGCATTACAACTTTGGGCTGCTTTGACGCTTTTTCAGTCGGAGCCGGTGAGGACGTCCGAGGGCGCTCTGAAGACGGGCCAATCTGAGCAATCGCTTTTTCACGGGTGCTTGGCCGGTCTTGGTCGAGCTTGGATCGCCTCTCCCTGCGAGGAGGTGACTCGGCTTCTTCTTCGTCACTTGAGTCGTCACTTTCCTCGCTCTCCCCTCCGTCAGAATGCCAGTCTCCACTGTCACCGCCGCTCGCCTCCCCTTCCGGGTCTTGCTCTTCCTCCCCGTTGAGCATTGAGTACATTTCGATAAGAGCCTGGAAGAAAAACAAGCAGAACAAAAGTCAATCGACGGAGCATAAATAGCTGCATGGTTAAAATTACAGTCGGAAATTCAGAGTTGAACCTTGTCCGGTACGTGGGACTGGTCGAGTGGAGGAATTCTCTTGGCTCCCCTAGGGTTGTCTTTGTTCCTAGTGATGCTCGTCAGCCACCCCTCCAGCGTGGCATCCTCAACCTCCTCCGGGTGGATCCAAGTGGTGTCCTCAGTGCCCGAATACATCCATATCGGATGGTCTCGAGCTTGAAGTGGCTAGATGCATCGCCGAAGGAAGACCTCCAAGAGGTCCATACCGGTCACCCCGTCACGGATAAGCTGGACAACACGTTCGACCAGTACCTTAATATGCGCCTTCTCTTCCGGGATCACCTTAAAAGAGGAAGGCTTCCTCACTCGGTCCATGGAAAATGGAGGGAGTCCGGTCGACTGCCCTGGCGTCGGCTGGCCTTTGCAGTAAAACCAGGTCAACTGCCATCCACGGACCGAGTCGGGCAGGATCATGGCCGGAAAAGAACTTTTCCCTCTCATCTGAACCCCAAGACCCCCACACATCTGAATCACTTGAGTTCTCTCGTCACTCGGATTGGCCTTTTTCACCGTCTGGGAGCGACAGGTGAAAATGTGCTACTAAAGGCCCCAATGAGGCCGACAACCCAAGAAATTCTCGCACAAAGACACGAAGGCAGCGAGATACACGATTGTGTTGGGTGTGAAGTGGTGGAGTTGTTCCCCAAAGAAATTCAGAAATCCCCGAAAGAAAGGGTGAGGAGGCAAGGAAAACCCACGGTTGACATGGGTGGCCAAGAGAACGCACTCACCCTCCCGAGGCTGCGGCTTAGACTCCTTCGCCGGAAGCCGCGCCGATCCATGGGGGGTCAGTCCTCCATTGGCCAGGTCGTCGAGGTCTTCTTGACGATCTTGGCGGATCGATCGCCTCGATCCAGCCTGCGCGCAGGCCGCCCTCGATGAAGATCCGCCCCGACTGGTCGTCTTTCCCTTCGCCTTTGTCGTCGCTTTCTTCGCCCGCTCCAGGGCCACCGTCTTCTCTTTCCCCATCGTCGCCGGCGAGACGCGCACGGGGCAGCGGCACTGGGACGGAAGCGGAAGCGGCAGATAAGTCCGAGGAAGAGAGGAGGAAATGAGAACGCACTATTCAAAACCCGGTCCGGCGCCTTATATGAGGTTACTTCCGGTGGTGACTTGTAGGCCCGGCGATCTGTCAAATCCGCAATCGATCGCGCGTGATCGTGGCGAAAAAAGGTGGCACGGAGATCGGCGTCCTGCTTAACCCATCCGATTCTGCGGCCTCCACGCCCTTGCGCTTCCGAAATTGAATCCCGTGAAATCCGCGAGCTGCGAACAACTTGTCAGACGGAAGATCTCCTCCGCTCTGTCACTCGGAGCTCTTCAAGTAAAGAAACTCACTCGACGGAAACAAAGAATGGATCAAGGCGACTGAAAAAGAAGTTGGTATCGTCACCTGGGTTCATTGATCCAGAGCAAGGTATACTCATAGCACGAAAAATGGGTCGGAAGTGTGTTCAACTCCTTCCCCACTCAAACCTCGATCCATTCGGGGGCTAATGATGAAGCTATGTACCAAGGGTAGGGTCATGGACCTGTCCAAGATACCCTCCCCAAGGACATCTCTAGAAGAATCACCTTTCAATCGACTCAGAAGTGTTCCACTCGACAGACTCGAAGACACTCGACCATGAAGCCAACCACTCGACAGCCAGGAGATCTAAAGTCACTCTGCATGCTAACGGTCGGTCATTAAGTAGCTTTTATGGTCATCATAGCACTTTATTTGCGGCGTTACCAGTAACGCCCAACCTTAATGTACCTTAAACCCTGCATAACTAAGGGCTGGAGGGGTCTGGCGAACTCTATATAGGCCACCCCTCCTCAGTGTCAAGGGTTCAGACCCCTGTAATTCATACACACATAATCTAGTCGACCGCCTCCGGGCTCCGAGACGTAGGGCTATTACTTCCTCTGAGAAGGGCCTGAACTCGTAAAACTCATGCGTATACAACTACTCCATAGCTAGGATCTTGCCTCTCCAGTCCTACCCCCCTACATTACAACCAGACTTAGAACCACGACACCTACCCCCTGGGCGCACTCCACCCTCGTGGCTCCACTGACCTACTTCTTCCTCCTATATATACCTACGTACCCCGAAACCATCGAGGGCACCACGAAAACCTAATTCCACCGCCGCAACCTTCTGTACCCGTGAGATTCCATCTTGGGGCCTTTTCCGGCGCTCTGCTGGAGGGGGCATCGATCATGGAGGGATTCTACATCCACACCATAGCCTCTCCGATGATGTGTGAGTAGTTTACCACGGACCTTCGGGTCCATAGTTATTAGCTAGATGGCTTCTTCTCTCTCTTTGGATCTCAATACAAAGTTGATGTAGGGCGGATCCCTAGTCGGAGATCTTTCACGTTTGGAGGGGATCCTACGGGGAGAACACGACGAACGAGCGGAAGAACACAAGGAAAAACACACAAGAGAAACACTAAACCGACAAGTATCGATCACACAAGGGCTAGATCACCGAACACATAAGGTAGCACCAGATTCAAAATCAACCAAGGAAAGATACCCGAGTAGCCGTTCTTCTCCGTGAGGAGGTCTTGATGGGGGCCACCCTAGAGGGGGTCTTGAACCCGCATGGGGGATCTTCTCTGAAGAGGTCCTGAGCTCCGAGGAGAAGGTAACCAAGTGGATGAGCAAAGCTCTCACACAAATATGAGCTAATCCTTTGCTGACCCTAACTAGGAGGAGGAGGAGGTCTATTTATAGTCTTAGTGCAATTGGGGGCGAAGTGAAGGGGTACAAGGGCTCCATCCCGCGGGCGCGGTCACACAAGTGTCGGACGTCCGGAAGGCGTCGGACGTCCGGAGGCTCGGGACGGTCCGGACATCCGGAAGGGCTCGGACTTCCGTAGATTCGGCTCTGACTCGGGTGCGTCGGTCGTCGGGAGAGGGCCGGTCGTCCGGGGCTTCAGGAAGGCCCGGACGTCCGTGGATCGTCGGACGTCCATAGATTCGGCTCTGGTACGGGTCGTTCGGTCGTCCGGTGGCTTCGATCTTCCATGAGTTTCCATTCGGGTGCCCAGCTGCCGGACGTCCGGAGGGCGTCGGTCGTCCGTGGCTGGGAGTCGTCGGACGTCCGGACTTGGTCGGTCGTCCGACGCCTGTAGCTTCAGCAGCTTTTCTTCTTCTCCGTCACGCTTGGGGTCCTCGTCGTCTTGGCTCTTGCAAGTAGTTGTTCCTTGGCTCGTCTCCAAGTACCTGATTACACATAGAGTTTCCGAATTAGGTAGTAGCCATGTCTCATGATTAGGAAGAGGGAGTTCGGAGAGGAGCGAGTTCACCTTATGTTCAATAGCCTTAGCTCGAGCTCGATTCATGGGTCCACATGGTGTTGAGGAAGATGTAGGTGCGTCCATGGGGATGAGTGAGGGATGCTCTGCATCATCACCCCCCCCCCCTTGAGAGAGATCCGACCTTAGATCAAAAGCTTCATCTCCATGGTATGGTGCGAGGTCCTTGACGTTGAAGATGTCGCTCACATTGTACTTGTCTCGAGGTAGGTCGATCTTGTAGGCGTTGTCGTTGTAGCGTGCTAGCACCTTGAAAGGTCCATCGGCTCGAGGGAGAAGCTTGGACTTGCGTTCTTTGGGGAAGCGGTCCTTGCGAAGGTGTAGCCACACTAGATCACCAATGTTGAAGACCATGGGTTGCTTGTTGACGTTGAGCTTGGTCGCTAGTCGTTGTACTTGGCGCTCGATGGTGTGTCTTGTATCCTCATGCATCTTCTTGATGTAGCTTGCCCGTGCACTCGCATCCATGTTGGTGCGCTCTTGTAGAGGAAGAGGTAGAATGTCCAATGGGGACAACGGGTTGAAGCCGTAGACGACCTCGAAGGGGGACTTGCCGATAGTCGAATGTCTTGCACGGTTGTAGGCGTACTCGACGATGGGTAGACATGCCTCCCACTACTTGATGTTCTTCTTGATCAAGACGAGAAGTAGAGTGGAGAGAGTCCGGTTCGTCACCTCCGTTTGGCCGTCGGTTTGAGGATGGTATGCAGATGAGAACAAGAGCTTGATTCCGAGCTTGCCGCATAGGGTCTTCCAAAAGTAACTCAAGAACTTGACGTCACGATCGGAGACGATTGTCTTTGGTACTCCATGGAGTCGCAAGATTTCCCTACAAAAGAGATTTGCAATGTGTGAAGCATCGTCTATCTTGTTGCAAGGAATGAAATGTGCCATTTTAGAAAATCTATCCACAACAACAAACACAGAATCCTTTCCATTTTGAGTTCTAGGCAAACCAAGTACAAAATCCATGCTAATGTCTTCCCAAGGTTGATAAGGAATAGGAAGAGGCATGTAAAGACCATGAGATTGGGCTTTAGACTTAGCTTTGCGACATGTAGAGCATCGGTTGGTGAAGCGTGAGACATCTCAAAACATCTTAGGCCAAAAGTAGTTCTTGGAGAGCGTGGCGAATGTCTTATCTCGACCAAAATGTCCCATGAGTCCGCCTCCATGAGCCTCTTGGAAAAGTAGCAAACGAAGAGAAGACTCGGGAATGCATAGTTTGTTAGCTTTCATAAGATAAGCACCCTTGATATAATATTGTTCCCAAGAAGTATGCGTCAAACACTTAGCATAAGGAATAGCAAAAGATGGATCATTAGCATACAAGTCTTTGATGTGCTCAAACCCAATAACATTCAACTCAAGTTTAGTGACAAGCGTGTATATGCGTGAGAGTGCATCCGCAACTACGTTTTCATTACCCTTAATGTACTTGATCACATAGGGAAAAGATTCAATAAATTCACTCCATTTGGCATGACGCTTGTTCAACTTAGTTTGACCTTTTAAGTACTTAAGCGTTTCATGATCGGTATGGATGACAAACTCATGAGGTATAAGATAATGTTCCCAAACATGTAGCACACGCACTAAAGCATACAATTCTTTGTCATAGATGGGATAGTTAAGTTGAGCACCGGATAGTTTTTCACTAAAATATGCAATGGCTCGTTTTTCTTGCATCAAAACTCCGCCAATTCCGGTACCACTTGCATCACAATGAACCTCAAAAGTTTTGTCAAAATTGGGCAAAGCAAGAATCGGAGCATGAGTAAGCAAAGACTTGAGCTCATCAAAAGCGGTGGATTGCAAAGATCCCCAAACAAAAGGAGTATTCTTCTTACTCAAAGCATGCAAAGGAACGGCAATAGTGCTAAAATCTTTCACAAAGCGACGATAAAAACCTGCAAGACCAAGAAAGCTACGCAATTGTTGCAAATTGGTGGGTTGGAGCCAAGTTTTAATTGCTTCAATCTTAGATTCATCAACATGGACACCCTTTGAGGGTACAACAAAACCCAAGAAAACCACTTTGTCAACACCAAATGTGCATTTTTTCATGTTTGCATAAAGACGTTCCTTGCGAAGGGTTTGCAAAACAGCCCTAACATGATGAAGATGCTCTTTCATGGTTTTGCTAAACACAAGGATATCATCAAAGTAAACCACAACAAAGACTCCAATATAAGGGCGAAGCACATAATGCATAAGGCGCACGAAAGTACGGGGAGCCTCCGATAGACCCATAGGCATCACTAACCACTCGTATAGCAGTTTTCCATTCATCACCTTCTTGAATGCGAATTTGATAATAGCCACTTTTAAGATCAATTTTTGAGAAAAAGTTGGCTCCACTAAGTTCATCAAGCATATCATCTAAGCGAGGAATGGGATGCCTATAGCGAACGGTAATGGCATTTATAGGTCTACAATCAGAACACAAGCGGAAACTTCCATCGGGCTTAGGCACAAGTATAAAGGGAACGGCACAAGGGCTTAGGCTTTCACGTACATGACCATTGTCGATGAGTTGTTGTACTTGCCGTTGAATCTCCTTGGTTTCTTCGGGATTGACTCGGTATGGAGCTTTGTTTGGGAGAGGCGCTCCGGGGATGAGGTCGACTCGATGCTCAATTCCTCGAAGGGGAGGTAGACCCGGAGGTAGCTCATTAGGGAAAACATCTTGGAATTCCTGCAAAAGAGATTGAAACACTAAAGGTAGCTCGTGAGAGGTGTTAGTTGTTGGCTCTCCATCCTTGCACACAAGGACAAAGTGCATCACACTAGATGGGTTCTCACACACTTCTCTCATCTCACTTTTGGTGGCAAATAGCATGAGGTTTTTCTCTCTAGGCGAAGAGGCGCTCAAGTTTGGCTTGTGGCTCTCACTCACTTTTTGGTGGATCACTTTCTCACTCTTCTCTCCATGATGGGTGGCTTGCTTGTCGGCTATCACTTGACTAGGAGACATAGGTCGTAGCACATATTCCTTCCCTTTCATCTTGAAGCTATAGTGATTGGTACGCCCGTTGTGGAAGACACCACGGTCGAATTGCCATGGTCGACCAAGAAGGAGGTGGCAAACAGTCATTGGAACCACATCACACTCCAAAGTGTCCTCATATGCACCAATTTTGAAGGAGACTTGGACCGTATGCTCGACTCGTATAGTGCCGGAGTCACTTAGCCATTGGACTTTGTAGGGGTGCGGGTGCTTCCTCTTGATCAATTGAAGCTTGGAGCATAGTTCTTCACTTGCCAAGTTGTGGCAACTACCTCCGTCGATGATGACCTTGACGGACCTTCCATTGATGTCGGCCTTTGTGTGGAAGATGTGGCATCTTTGGTCTTCATCTTGTTGATGTTGAAGAGTCAAGACCTTGGAGACAACGAGAGCGGGGCTCGAATCCTCATCACAAAAGACTTGATCATCTTCATCGTCGTTCACTCGCCGGTGCATGGCCACTTGCTCAAGAGCTTCCATCTCCTCATCACTCATTGAGTCATAGGTGCCATCGTCGTTGAAGATCATGGTGCGCTTGTTGGTGCATTCATAGGACTTGTGGCCTCGGCCGCCGCAAGTGAAACACTTGAAGGAGCTTGTCTTGACGGTCTCATCGGTCGGAGTAGAAGACGAAGCGCGCGGCTTGAAGTTGCTTGTAGTAGGAGGAGGACGACTTGAACTTGTCGAAGTTTTCTTGTAACTTGACTTGTCGTCGTTGCTTGTAGAAGGTTTGGTTGATGTCGATGCTGGAGGGGTTGTTGAAGGTTGGTTGTTGGAGAAGCCGTAGGTCTTGGACGAGTACTTGGCGTACTTGAAGTCATCTTGCACTTGACGTTCCGCCTTTGTAGCTTGATGCACGAGCTCAATGAGGTTGGAGTAGGGTTGGAAGTCGGCGATCTTCTTGATGGGATGATTGAGTCCATTCAAGAAACATGCCATTGTTTGCTCATCATCTTCCTTCACATTGGCTCGAATCATGGCTATCTCCATTTCCTTTTAGTATTCTTCAACACTCTTTGTTCCTTGCTTGAGGAGTTGGAGTTTCTTGAAGAGGTCGCGGTTGTAGTAGGTGGGCACAAAACGTGTGCGCATGGCATCTTTCATTTGAGCCCAGGTGGTGATTGGAGGTTCACCTCTTGCCTGTCGCCGCTCAAGGATTTGTTCCCACCATATGAGCACATAGTCTTGGAACTCAAGTGATGCCATAGCGATCTTCTTTTCTTCCTCATAGTTGTGCAAACGAAAGATTTTGTCGACCTTCAATGCCCATGAGAGGTACTCTTCGGGGTCATTGCTTCCATTGAACTTGGGCATGGTGAATTTGAGCTTTCCATAGCGTTGCTCTTCATTGTGTTGTTGGCAATGGTGATGATGACGCCCTTGACGTGGATGACAATTATCTTCATGTTGCTCTTGGCGTGGAGGAAGTCCATGATCAACTTGCTCTTGTTGAACTTGAGGTTGAGGTGAAGCTTGACGAGCTTGTGGAGGAGCTTGAGGAACTTGACATTGCACATGGGGTTGGTAGTTCCTCTCTTGGATTTCTTCTCGAAGGGCTTCCTCTTGATTGCGCCGTTCGCGGTTGCGGTTGGCGATAACTCGACTTGATTCTTGAAGGGCACGTTGTGCCTCAAGAGCTTGCGCTTCTCGTTGTTGTTGTTGAAGACGTTGCGCCTCGGCGTCTTGTTCTTCTTGGTGTAGACGCGCTCGTTCTTCCTCTTGGCGCCGTAGTCATTGTCGTTCTTGAGCTTGGGCAAAAGCGGCTTGGTGTGATTGAGGACGAGGGACTTGCTCATCGACTTGCTCTTGTGAATGCTTGTCATGTAGCGGGTTGCGAGATGCATGACGGTCTTGACACGCGGCTCGGCGAAGAGTGTTCGATGATGGAGTACTTGAGTCGTAGAAGGTGTCCTCGGAGTGTCGACTCGAGCGGCTCCGTCTTGAGGATGAAGAAGTGGAATGATGTCGTTTCCTCATCATGGCACGGATCTCGTCCATTCTTGCATCATTCTCTTGCTTGTGAGCATCGAACTTGTTATCGAAGTAGTCTCTTATACGTTGCTCGGAGAGTCGCAAGTCGGTGGCGAAGTTGTCGATGCGGTCGCTCATTGCTTGTTGCTTTTGGTGCAACGCTCGTTGTGCACCAAAGAGGTGGCTCTTGGTGACGTATGATGACATGTCGTCGTCTTGCTCGAGGAAGAGTGGGTTGGTAGAAGTACTTGGCCTATCCATTTTTCCAAGCAAAAATGTGAGTGGTAGAAGGAGAAGAACTTATACCAATGTACCTTTGAACGATGTTGATGATGAATCAAGTTCACTCAAATGCGGACAATGAAATAGCACTATTGGTACCAATCCTTGTTGGTTCTCACACCTACACAAATAAAAGCTTATGGTGGAGCTTGATGAGGATGGTGGCACAAAATTTGATGCAATTGTAAGTGAGCGTCAATAATGTTGGAAAAGGTTCATAAATTTGCAAATGCAACAAGTAGACCAGCAAATAAGGGTACCCGGAAACACACACGCAAATAGATAAGTGGGATTGTGCAAACCAAAAGTGAGCCAAAATGTGGAATCCACGAAAATGCTCTTGTTGCACAATACTAGGGAGATGCTAGCACGATTGCACAATAGGCGGATACGGAACTTGTGCACAACCTACTAGGCAAAAATGCAACTATCTCTATCCCACGTATGCTATATGTATGGTATTTCGGTGCTATGATCCAAGATGATCCAATATGACAATCTTAATGCGGTAGGATGCCATCGTTCTTGCTCATAAGCTCTTTGCTTATCTTTCCTCTTTGCTTAAAATCTTGAGTGGCTCTTTCACTTTTGAGCTCTTTTCTCATGCAAAACTTCACGAACCAAGATAGCAATTGTGTATTCTATGACAACTTTGTGACACACAAATGGATCCCAAGATATGCACCACGGTGGTATGGTATGTATGCTATGGAGTATGATCACTAATGTGCACAAGTCACGTTGCCGACAATACTCAATGGCTAGTCTCGATGGGTAAGCTACGCAAAAGTAAGGCCATGTGGTTATCAATGCAATTGCAAGGTATGACAAAGATGTCGACGATGTTACCGTCCTTGGCGATGATGAGACCCTTGCGAAGATGAGCCGAGGTGATAATGATGTCGAACCGTACCTAGATAGCCGAAACACAATAAGACACGGGAACCACAACTCAAAATCTCAAGGACCAAAATGTGTCAAAAATCGTCAAAGGAGGTATTGGGGAGGATGGTGGTGTATGTGATTTTGGAAGATGTGGTGGAAGGTGGGGTGGTGGTGGTGGCTGAACTGAAAAATTCAGTTTCGTCAGGGTTTTACGGACGTCCGGAAATTGCGGTGGTCTGGTCGTCGGACGTCCAATGGGGCTCGGAAATCCGTAATTTCAAATCGGGTCAGGGGTTCCGGTCGTCCGGGAAAGGCCGGACGTCCGGTGGTCGGGGGTCAATGCGGGATGAACTGGGCGATTTTGGGGTGGAAGAAGATGGTGAGGTCGAAATCGAGCGGATTGACGGATGGAAAAGTGTGAGGTGGGTGGGGTAAGCTAGATTCACACGTAGCAACTCAAATCCATGGACCAAATCCAACAAAATCCCAACTCACCAACAAATCACAAAAAAAAATTGGGGCTATTTTTGGTGGGGAATTTTCGGATTTAGGACAAAAACAACAAAATCAAGCTAGAAAACACGGGGTAGGGGCTCCAAAAACGTGATCAACGTGGATCATGATACCAAGATGATGTAGGGCGGAGCCCTAGTTGGAGATCTTTCACGTTTGGAGGGGATCCTACAGGGAGAACACGACGAACGAGCGGAAGAACACAAGGAAAAACACACAAGAGAAACACTAAACCGACAAGTATGGATCACCCAAGGGCTAGATCACCGAACACATAAGGTAGCACCAGATTCAAAATCAACAAAGGAAAGATACACGAGTAGCCGTTCTTCTCCGTGAGGAGGTCTTGATGGGGGCCACCCTAGAGGGGATCTTGAATCCGCTTGGGGGATCTTCTCCGAAGAGGTCCTGAGCTCTGAGGAGAAGGTAACCAAGTGGATGAGCAAAGCTCTCACACAAATATGAGCTAATCCTTTGCTGACCCTAACTAGGAGGAGGAGGAGGTCTATTATAGTCTTAGTGCAATTGGGGGCGAAGTGAAGGGGTACAAGGGCTCCAGCCCGCGGGCGCGGTCACACAGGTGTCGGACGTCCGGAAGGCGTCGGACGTCCGGAGGCTCGGGACGGTCCGGACATCCGGCAGAGGCTCGGACGTCCGTAGATTCGCTCGACTTCGGGTCGTCGGTTGTCCGGAGAGGGCCGGTCGTCCGGGGGCTTGGAGGCCCGGACGTCCGTGGATCGTCAGACGTCCGTAGATTCGCTCTGTACGGGTCGTCCGGTCGTCCGGTGGCCGGTCTTCCGTGAGTTTCCATTCGGTGCCTAGCTGCGGACGTCCGGGCGTCGGTCGTCCGTCTTTTGGAGTCGTCGGACGTCCGGACTTGGTCGGTCGTCTGACGCCTGTAGCTTCAACAGCTTATCTTCTTCTCCATCATGCTTGGGGTCCTCGTCATCTTGGCTCTTGCAAGTAGTTGTTCCTTGGCTCGTCTCCAAGTACCTGATTACACATAGAGTTTTCGAATGAGGTAGTAGCCATGTCTCATGATTAGGAAGAGGGAGTTCGGAGAGGAGCGAGTTCACCTTATCTTCAATAGCCTTAGCTCGAGCTCGAGTCATGGGTCCACGTGGTGTTGAGGAAGATGTAGGTGCGTCCATGGGGATGAGCGAGGGATGCTCCGCATCAAAAGTTCTCCTCGATCTTCTTGGAGATCTATTTGATGTAACTCTTTTTGCAGTGTGTTTGTCGAGATCCGATGAATTTTGGGTTTATGATCAAGATTATATATGAACAATATTTGAATCTTCTCTGAATTCTTTTATGTCTGATTGGTTATCTTTGCAAGTCTCTTCGAATTATCAGTTTGGTTTGGCCTACTAGATTGATCTTTCTTGCAATGGGAGAAGTGCTTAGCTTTGGGTTCAATCATGCGGTGCTCGATCCCGGTGATGATGAAGGGAAACACGCGTATTGTATTGTTGCCGTCGAGGATAAAAAGATGGGGTTTATATCATATTGCATGAGTTTATCCCTCTACATCATGTCATCTTACCTAATGCGTTACTCTGTTCTTATGAACTTAATACTCTAGATGCATGTTGGATAACGGTCGATGTGTGGAGTAATAGTAGTAGATGCAGGCAGGAGTCGGTCTACTTGTTGCGGACGTGATGCCTATATACATGATCATGCCTGGATATTCTCATAATTATGCACTTTTCTATCAATTGCTCGACAGTAATTTGTTCACCCACCGTAATACTTATGCTATCTTGAGAGAGGCCACTAGTGAAACCTATGGCCCCCGGGTCTATTCTCCATCATATTAATCTTCCGTCAACTAGCTATTTCTTTCACCATTTTTTTGCAATCTTTACTTTAAATCTTTATCATAAAAATACCAAAAATATTATCTTATCATCTCTACCAGATCTCACTTTTGCAAGTGGCCATGAAGGGATTGAAAACCCCTTTATCGCGTTGGTTGAAAGGTTCTTATTTGTTTGTGTAGGTACGAGGGACTTGCGTGTGGCCTCCTACTAGATTGATAACTTGGTTCTCAAAAACGGAGGGAAATACTTACGCTACTTTGTGCATCACCCTTTCCTCTTCAAGGGAAAACCAACGTAGTGCTCAAGAGGTAGCAAGAAGGATTTCTGGCGCCATTGCCATTGAGTCTACGCACAAGTCAAGACATACCAAGTACCCATCACAAACTCTTATCCCTTGCATTACATTATTTTCCATTTGCCTCTCGTTTTCCTCTCACCCACTTCACCCTTGCCGTTTTATTCGCCCTTTCTTTCCGTTCACCACTTTTTCGCTTGCTTCTTGTGTGTTCGTTTTTTGTACTGTCGTCATGTCTGAAACGGGGGAGGTTATCGTTGATAAGGATAATAGTATGGAAAACTTTGATGTTTTTGATGACCCTCTTGAAGATCTGACTATTTTACACACTAGAAAGTTTCGGATTGGTAGCGGTAATATTATTGGGAAAGGAGTTCTTCAAGATTTCTTTACTTGTGCCGGTACCTTACCCTCTATGGGTGGGTCTATTCTTCATAGAACTAGTAGTCTTGCGGAGGCCATATCCTTGCTCGTAGTTGAACTTGAAAGACAATTTATTCATTTGCATCCTTGCATACAAAGGATCTTTCTAGAGTTCTCCAATATAGAGCATTCTTACATTAGTTTAGCTGCTACTATCTTTTTGGCACATGAGTTCAGATTTATAATGAAAGAGGCCAATGAAATTTTTGCACATTATAGGGTGGACGCTGGCCGTCCTCCCATAGAGGCTATCCTTTTTAATCAAGAAGATTTAATGCGCTTACGATCCGTAGATCATGTTGTTTACAATGAAAACACCGATGTTCTAGTTGATAGAATTTCTGAACTTAATGATGACTTTGCTATTCAGAACAACGGGTTAGGTTTTTCTCTTGAACGAAGGCTCATGACTTATTGCCAAAAGAATGCTTATAATGATGAATTGGTTGTGCAATATAAGGGGCCAAAGGAGGAACCCATACCTCCCGAGCTTGACCTTGGGGACTTTTGTCCTATTAAATTTAGCCTATTTGATTACTTTTGCTTGCCACAAAGAAAACTTGCTGCTGAACGTAGGGAATATGAGATGAGTTTTTGTGATCCTCCCTACTATCATTATGGCAATACCTAGATCTATCCTTGCCTTTATGCCTAGCTAGGGGCATTAAACGATAGCGCTTGTTGGGAGGCAACCCAATTTTATTTTAGTTTTTTGCTTTTTGGTTCTGTTTAGGAATAAATAATCCATCTAGCTTCTGTTTAGATGTGGTTTTGTGTTTTAGTTAGTGTTTGTGCCAAGTAGAACCTTTGGCAAGACTTGGGAAAGTCTTTGCGATCTTGCTGTAAAAAATAGAAACTTTAGCGCTCACGAGATTAGCTACAACCTTTTACTGTAGAGTGCTATTTATTTGATTATTTTTGCATATGATTAATAGATAAATTCGTCACTTCCATAAATTTATTTTAGAAATTTTGGTGTTCCAGAAGTTTGCGTTAGTTACAGATTACTATAGACTGTTCTGTTTTTGACAGATTCTATTTTTCGTGTGTTGTTTGCTTATTTTGATGAATCTATGGCTAGTAATGGAGTTTATGAACCATAGAAAAGTTACAGTAGGTTTAACACCAATATAAATAAAGAATGATTTCATTACAGTACCTTCAAGTGGTGTTTTGTTTTCTTTTGCTAAAGGAGCTCACGAGATTTTCTGTTAAGTTTTGTGTTGTGAAGTTTTCAAGTTTTGGGTAAAGATTTGATGGATTATGGAACAAGGAGTGGCAAGAGCCTAAGCTTGGGGATGCCCAAGGCACCCCAAGGTAAAATCTAAGGAGAACCCAAAAAGCCTAAGCTTGGGGATGCCCCGGAAGGCATCCCTCTTTGTCTTAAATCCATCGGTAACTTTACTTGGAGCTATATTTTTATTCACCACATGATATGTGTTTTGCTTGGAGCGTCTTGTATGATTTGAGTCTTTGCTTTTTAGTTCACCACAATCATCCTTGCTGTTCACACCTTTTGAGAGAGACACACATTATTTGGAATTTATTAGAATACTCTATGTGCTTCACTTATATCTTTTGAGCTAAACAATTTTGCTCTAGCACTTCACTTATATCTTTTAGAGCACGGTGGTGGTTATATTTTATAGAAATTATTGATCTATCATGCTTCACTTATATTATTTTGAGAGTCCTTTAGAACAGAATGGTAATTTGCTTTGGTTATAAAATTAGTCCTAATATGATAGGCATCCAAGATAAAAACTTCTAAGTGCATTGAAATACTAAGAGAAGTTTGATACTTGATAGTTGTTTTGAGATATAAAGGTGGTAATATTAAAGTTGTGCTAGTTGAGTAGTTGTGAATTTGAGAAATACTTGTGTTTAAGTTTGCAAGTCCCGTAGCATGCACGTATGGTAAACATTGTGTGACAAATTTGAAACATGAGGTGTTCTTTGATTGTCATCCTTATGAGTGGCGGTCGGGGACGAGCGATGGTCTTTTCCTACCAATCTATCCCTCTAGGAGCATGCGCGTAGTGCTTGGCTTTTGATGACTTGTAGATTTTTGCAATAAGTATGTGAGTTCTTTATGACTAATGTTGAGTCCATGGATTATACAAACTCTCAACCTTCCATCATTGCTAGCCTCTTCGGTACCGTGCATTGCCCTTTCTCACCTTGAGAGTTGGTGCAAACTTAGCGGTGCATCAAACCCCGATACGATACGCTCTATCACACATAAACCTCCTTATATCTTCCTCAAAACAGCCACCATACCTACCTATTATGGCATTTCCATAGCCATTCCGAGATATATTGCCATGCAACTTTCCACCGTTCCGTTATTATGACACGCTTCATCATTGTCATATTGCCTTGCATGACCATGTAGTTGACATCGTATTTGTGGCAAAGCCACCATGCATATTATTTCATACATGTCACTCTTGATTCATTTCCCTTCCCGGTACACCGCCGGAGGCATTCATATAGAGTCATATTTTGTTCTAAGTATCGAGTTGTAATCATTGAGTTGTAAATAAATAGAAGTGTGATGATCATCATTAATAGAGCATTGTCCCAAATAAAAAAAAGAGAAAGGCCAAAAAAAGGCCCAAAAAAGGGACAATGCTACTATCCTTTTTCCACACTTGTGCTTCAAAGTAGCACCATGATCTTTATGATAGAGAGTTTCTTGTTTTGTCACTTTCATATACTAGTGGGAATTTTTCATTATAGAACTTGGCTTGTATGTTCCAACGATGGGCTTCCTCAAATGCCCTAGGTCTTCGTGAGCAAGCAAGTTGGATGCACACCCACTTAGTTTCTTTTGTTGAGCTTTCATACATTTATATCTCTAGTGCATCCGTTGCATGGCAATCCCTACTCCTTGCATTGGCATCAATTGATGGGCATCTCTCTAGCCCATTGATTAGCCGCATCAATGTGAGACTTTCTCCTTTTTTGTCTTCTCCACACAACCCCCATCATCATCTTCTATTCCACCCATAGTGCTATATCCATGGCTCACGCTCATGTATTGCGTGAAAGTTAAAAAAGTTTGAGATTACTAAAGTATGAAACATTTGCTTGGCTTGTCATCGGGGTTGTGCAAGATGAGAGCATCTTGTGTGACGAAAATGAAGCATGACCAAACTATATGATTTCGTAGGGATGAGCTTTCTTTGGTTATGTTATTTTGAGAAGACATAATTGCTTTGTTAGTATGCTTGAAGTATATTATTTTTATGTCAATATTAAACTTTTATCTTGAGTCTTTCGGATCTTAACATTCATGCCGCAATAAAGAGAAATACATTGAAGAATATGCTAAGTAGCATTCCACATCAAAAAATTTGTTTTTATCATTTACCTACTCGAGGATGAGCAGGAATTAAGCTTGGGGATGCTTGATACATCTCCAACGTATCTATAATTTTTGATTGCTCCATGCTATTATATATTCTGTTTGGATGTTTAATGGGCTTATTTATATACTTTTATATTAGTTTTGGGACTAACCTATTAACCCAAGGCCCAGTGCAAATTGCTGTGTTTTTTTGCCTATTTCAGTGTTTCGCAGAAAAGGAATATCAAACGGAGTCCAAACGGAATGAAACCTTCGGGAGCGTGATTTTTGGAACAAACATGATCCAGAGGACTTGGAGTGGACGTCAAGCAATCAACAAGGAGCCCACGAGGAAGGGGGGGCGCGCCTACCCCCCTGGGCGCGCCCTCCACCCTCGTGGCTCTACCGACCTACTTCTTCCTCCTATATATACCTACGTACCCTGAAACCATCGAGGGGCACCACGAAAACCTAATTCCACCGCCGCAACCTTACATGCCGTGAGATCCCATCTTGGGTCCTTTTACGCACTCACGGAGGGGCATCGATCACGGAGGGCTTCTACATCAACACCATAGCCTCTCCGATGATGTGTGAGTAGTTTACCACAGACCTTCGGGTCCATAGTTATTAGCTAGATGGCTTCTTCTCTCTCTTTGGATCTCAATACAAAGTTCTCCTCGATCTTCTTGGAGATCTATGTGATGTAACTCTTTTTGCGGTGTGTTTGTCGACATCCTATGAATTGTGGGTTTATGATCAAGATTATCTATGAACAATATTTGAATCTTATCTGAATTATTTTATGTATGATTGGTTATCTTTGCAAGTCTCTTCGAATTATCAGTTTGGTTTGGCCTACTAGATTGATCTTTCTTGCAATGGGAGAAGTGCTTAGCTTTGGGTTCAATCATGCGTGTGCTCGACCCGATGTGATGGGGAAACGACACGTATTGTATTGTTGCCATCGAGGATAAAAAGATGGGGTTTATATCATATTGCATGAGTTTATCCCTCTACATCATGTCATCTTACCTAATGCGTTACTCTGTTTTTATGAAGTTAATACTCTAGATGCATGCTGGATAGCGGTCGATGTGTGGAGTAACAGTAGTAGATGCAGGCAGGAGTCGGTCTACTTGTTGCGGACGTGATGCCTATATACATGATCATGCCTAGATATTCTCATAATTATGCACTTTTCTATCAATTGCTCGACAGTAATTTGTTCACCCACCATAATACTTATGCTATCTTGAGAGAAGCCACTTGTGAAACCTATGTCCCCCGGGTCTATTCTCCATCATATTAATCTTCCGTCAACTAGCTATTTCTTTCACCGTTTGTTTTGTAATCTTTACTTTTAATCTTTATCATAAAAATACCAAAAATATTATCTTATCATCTCTATCAGATCTCACTTTTGCAAGTGGCCGTGAAGGGATTGACAACCCCTTTATCGCGTTGGTTGCAAGGTTCTTATTTGTTTGTGTAGGTACGAGGGACTTGCGTGTGGCCTCCTACTGGATTGATACCTTGGTTCTCAAAAACTGAGGGAAATACTTACACTACTTTGTTGCATCACCCTTTCCTCTTCAAGGGAAAACCAACGCAATGCTCAAGAGGTAGCATGCTCTAGTACGGTTTAGCCTAGGACCAGCACAGTACCATCGTTGAGCGTTTATTCAACTTTGCATCTCTGAATTGATTATTGCTGACCCTTTTTGCTACCATATTATAAGCCTTCCCAGCTCCACATACATCTACGTCGTGCGTTTGACTCTCCCTGGTAATCGCTCTATCCAAGCTTTGAGAGTCTTGACTACAACGGTTGCCGATCACCACCTGCTGCTTGGTAAGAACTGGTAAGAATTTGAGATTTGCTTGACGGATTTGTGATGCCCCACCACCACCATTTTCTAGTAGTCTGTAGGATCATATTCTTGTGTGTTTCTATTGCTGCTAACCATGCAGGATCACAAGTCGATGAGACTGACTGGGAGAACATGACGAATAAGGAGTTGCATGATAAATTTCAGCAAATGATGACTGACCGGCTGCACCTGCCACACCTCTGCCACAACAACAACAACGACTACCTCCACGTCGCGAAACAGCCCTCCGCCGAGTGAGCCGTGTCCCTCTTGAGCCTGGCCAAACTGTTGGTGCTGCTGTTGATACTTTTGTGGCTCCTGCTGCTGATGAGGACGGGGATGATTATGCGGGAGATTACAAGGATGAAGTTGATCAAAACCAGAACTACGTGCAACCACCAGCACCCGGTCGCCCCCATGCAAATAATCGCAATGGTACGGCTGCATTACCGGCTCAGGTATGAGATCATGACCATCTTCCTAAACTAAAATTGAATATTTCACCATTTGAGGGTAGATATGTTCCTGATATATATCTTACTTGGGAGTTCGAAACCGAACAACGTTTTACATGTTTAGAATATCCCGAGGAGAGACATGTTGCTGCTGCAGTTTGTGATTTCACTAGTTTTGCTTGTGTGTAGTGGTCCGAACATCGTAGATTGTATCCGAATAATATTCCAACTACTTGGGCTGCTTTGAAAACTGCTATGCGTACTTGTTGAGTTCCACCATATTATCAACGTGAATTACTTCAAAAATTGCAGCGTTCAAGACAAGGAAAAAATTCTGTAGAGGAATATTATCAGGAATTACAAACTGGCATGATTAGATGTGGTATTGTTGAGGATAATGAAGCTATGCTTGCACGTTTTATGGGTGGATTAAATAGAGAGATTCAGACCATTCTAGAGTACAAGGAGTATAATAATATCACTCGTTTATTCCATCTTGCTTGTAAAGCTGAACGTGAAGTGCAAGATCGACAGGCATTGGCGAGAACTAACTTTTCTGCAGGTCGACCTTCATCATGGACACCACGTGCATCCTCTACTTCCACTGCACCATCACCTCCATCAAGTGCCACCTCCAACCGTGATACAAAAAAGCAGGCACAACCACCACTATCTTCCAAGAGCACACCTGCCAGGCCTGCACAGAGCTCTTCTTCTTCCACGGCATCAACAGGGCACACAAGTGACATTATTTGTCGTCGTTGTAAGGGAAGAGGTCATTATGCAAGAGAATGCAAATATCAGCGTGTGATGATTGCTACTGACGATGATGGGTATGAGTCCGCTGGTGACTATGATGAGGAGACTTTGGCTCTTATTACACGTGAAGAACACGGTGGAGATGATTCTGATCATGAGACGCAATACATGGCTCCTGAAGATGCTGAAATGTATGAATGTTTGGTTGCTCAACGTGTTTTGAGTGTGCAGGTTACACAAGCTGAGCAAAACCAGAGGCATAATTTTTTTCATACAAAGGGAGTTGTGAAGGAACGTTCTATTCACGTCATCATAGATGGAGGGAGCTGCAACAACTTGGCTAGCATGGAGATGGTGGAGAAGTTATCTCTCACCACAAGGCTACATCCACATCCTTACTACATCCAATGGTTCAACAACAGCAGCAAGGTTAAGGTAACACGTACTGTTCGTGTGCATTTTAGTATCTCTACATATGCTGATTATGTTGATTGTGATGTGGTACCTATGCAAGCATGTTCCTTATTACTTGGTAGACGATGGCAATTTGATAAAAATTCTGTACACCATGGTAGAAACAATCAATATACTCTTGTTCATAAGTATAAAAATATTACTTTGCTTCCTATGACTCCTGATACCATTTTGAAAGATGATATTAATAGAGCTAATAAAGCCAAACAGGAAAAAAATAAGAGTGAAAATCAGATTGTGGCAAAAGAATTTGAGCAACAAATGAAGCCTAATAATAAACCATCTAGTGTTGCTTCTGCAATTAAATTGAAAAGTGCATGTTTACTTGCCACCAAATCTGATATTGATGAGCTAGATTTTAGAAAATATGTTTGCTATGCTTTTGTGTGCAAAGAGGCATTATTTTCATTCGAGGACATGCCTTCCTCTTTGCCCCTGCTGTCACTAACATTTTGCAGGAGTTCGCTGACGTCTTCCCATAAGACGTGCCACCGGGATTACCCCCTATTCGAGGGATTGAGCATCAAATTGACTTAATTCCCGGTGCATCGCTACCCAACCGTGCATCATATCGTACCAATCCAGAGGAGACGAAGGAGATTATGTGTAGGATCGAAAGTATGTCTAGAGGGGGGGGGGTGATTAGACTACTTGACCAAATAAAAACTTATCCTTTTCCCAATTTTAGTTCTGGGCAGATTTTAGCAACTTTGGACAACTCAAGCAATCTTAACGCAATTCAAGCAAGCATGCAAAGAGTATATAAGCAGTGGAAAGTAAAGCATGCAACTTGCAAGAATGTAAAGGGAAGGGTTTGGAGGATTCAAACGCAATAGGAGACACGGATGTTTTTGTCGTGGTTCCGATAGGTGGTGCTATCATACATCCACGTTGATGGAGACTTCAACCCATGAAGGGTAACAGTTGCACGAGTACATGGAGGGCTCCACCCACGAAGGGTCCACGAAGAAGCAACCTTGTCTATCCCACCATGGCCGTCGCCCACGAAGGACTTGCCTCACTAGCGGTAGATCTTCACGAAGTAGGCGATCTCCTTGCCCTTACAAACTCCTTGGTTCAACTCCACAATCTTGTCGGAGGCTCCCAAGTGACACCTAGCCAATCTAGGAGACACCACTCTCCAAGAAGTAACAAATGGTGTGTTAATGATGAACTCCTTGCTCTTGTGCTTCAAATGATAGTCTCCCCAACACTCAACTCTCTCTCACAGGATATGGATTTGGTGGAAAGAAGATTTGAGTGGAAAGCAACTTGGGGAAGGCTAGAGATCAAGATTCATATGGTAGGAATGGAATATCTTGGCCTCAACACAGGTGTAGGTGTTTCTCTCTCAGAAAATGTAGGTTGGAAGTGTAGGTTCGTTCTGATGGCTCTCTCCACGAATGAAGAGGAGGTCGAGGGGTATTTATAGCCTCCACACAAAATCTAACCATTACACACAACTTGCCAATCTCAGTGGGACCGAATTGATAAACTCGGTCGGACCGATTCAGCAAATCTAGTGACCGTTAGGATTTTCGGTGGGACCGACATGCAACTCGGTAGGACCGATATGGTTAGGGTTAGGGCATAACGTAATCTCGATGAGACCGATTACACAAACTCGGTGAGACCGATTTTGGTAATAAGCTAACCAGAGAGTTGGTCAGGTAAACTCGGTGGGACCGATTCGCTCATTTCGGTGAGACCGAAATGTTACAAAAGGGAAACAGAGAGTTTACATTGCAATCTCGGTGGGACCGACCGCTCATCTCGACGGGACCGAAACGTTACGAAGGGAAACAGAGAGATTACAATCCCATCTCGGTGAGACCGAGATCCCTATCGGTGAGACCGATCGCCTAGGGTTTGTGGCAGTGGCTATGACATCTGAACTCGGTGGTGCCGGATAGAAAGAATCGGTGGGTCCGAGTTTGACTTTTGGCTTAGGTCATATGTGGATGTGAGAAAGTAGTTGAGGGCTTTGGAGCATATCACTAAGCATTTTGAGCAAGAGCCTCATTAAGCAACACCTCATCCCTCCTTAATTGTATTGGCTTTTCCTGTAGACTCAATGTGATCTTGGATCACTAAAATAGAAAATGTAGATTCTTGAGCTTTGAGCTTGAGCCAATCCTTTTGTCCTTAGCATTTTGAGGGGTCCACTTTTCTCATCCATGCCATGCCAATCATTGAGCTTTCCTGAAATATTAATCTTGAAATAGCATTAGCTCAATGAGCTATATGTTGTTAGGAATTACCAAAACCACCTAGGGATAGTTGCACTTTCAATATCCCCCTTTTTGGTAATTGATGACAACATATAGATCAAAACTTCGACAAATGATAATAAGAGTGAAAAACATTGTCGCTTTGAGAAGTATGTGAAAAGCAAGAGCTCCCCCTAAATTTGTGCATAGTTTAAGTTTTGCTTTGGACTGCAAATGCACAATGAGTTAGGATCATGGGTTACTCTTCCATGTCACATACATCTTGGTGGAGCGCTCAAAATGATAAAATTAAATACATGCACTCATCACCAAGCAAAGTGAATGATCATATAGGGATATAAAAGGATAATGTCATCCAACAAGCATTAAGGTAGCATATGATCAAACACATGATCATCCAAGTATCACACAAAAGCATAAAGTATCCCAAACAAGCAAATAACAAAGTTCAACCACCAAAAAGCAAGAGAGGAATAAAGAGCAACACTCTCTCTCGAAGCCTATGGTCTATACATTTTCTCCCCCTTTGACAACAAGTTACCAAAAAGTTCATAAAAAATGCATAGTGCTAGATCGACTCTCAGGCTTGGTCTTCAGGTGGTGGTGTAGATAGATCTCCAAGGACAAAGGCATTAGTTGAAGTAGCTGGAGCTGTTGGCACTGAAGCTGTAGCTGGTGCACATGAAGTTGCTCTGGTGTCTGTAACTGGCATTGCAGCAGACCTTTGACCTCCGGGGTAGCAAAAGCATTAGTGGTAGTCTTGCCCTTCTTCTCCTGCACTTCATCCCGAAGTTGCTCAACAACTGACTGTATCTCAGTGACCTTCACATCTAAATCATAGAACTTCTGCTCCATGATCCTCTCCAAGCTCTCCTGGTTTTGAGTCAGGGTGGCCAATCCCTTCTCAATCCTCAGAGTGGAGGCAATCAAGTAGCCAAGCTGATCTTGCTTGCTCTTCAGAAGATACTGAGATGCCTCATCCATTGTTGGCATCTTTGCAGCCTTTTCAGTCCTTGCCTTCTCCATCTTTGCTTGTGCTTGCACAGAAGATGGTTCATTTCCATCCATTACCACAGTGTTGTCCTCAAAGTCTGGGTAGATGGGCATATGTTCCTTGTCCAAGAGATATGTGCCAATGCCCATCTTGGAGCTGATCAGCTTCTGGATCTGTGGGGCATACCCACAACTTCTCTTCTCATCTACAGCTGTTCTCTTTATGGTTTCCACAATTAAGCTCATGACTTTGAACTTCTGTGGGACATCAAATATGTGCAGCAAGTTGATGGAATGTCCTTTGATCATTCTGTGATCTCCTGATTTTGGCAATAGAGTGTGCCTGAGGATCCAGTTGATTGTAGGCAGGCCTGACAGCAAGTGTTTCACTGAACCAAATTGATGAGTCTCAAGATCTGCATCAGGAATCTCCTTGTACATGCTAGCCATTGAGTTGAGATCCTTCTTCTTCTTGGCATAGACATCCAAGTCATCTTCTTGTTTTTCTGGGGAATTGATCAACTGAGCCCATTCTTCAACTGTTGACTGGTACCTATACCTTCAGACATCCAGACAATTTTTCCCTCTGGGTAGAAATGAGCTGTGGAGTAGAACTGCACAATAAGCTCACCATTCCACTTTGTGAGCTTCTGAGCCACAAACTTATCAACTCCACATGCCTTGAAACTATCATAGACTCCAGGATAGTGTTCTTCATTTTCCTTGATGTACTCCCAGTCAACCCATCTCATTTCACACACTATGGGCTTCTTGTCAAGCAGAATTGTCTCATAGAAGTCCTGTTGTTCCTTTGTGTGAAATCTGTAGTCCACAACAGTCCTTCTCCTGGTAGCATATGGATCAGACTCTCTCCATAGTCTCAATCCTGAATCCTTCCTGATATTCATGTTCTCAGCTACTGGATGAGCATCATTGTGATATGGAATTTTGGGCTTCAACTTCCTCAAGACATGTGACTCATCATCTTCTTCTATAGCAGCTTCAGGCACTAGGGCCTTGTTCTTCTCTGCAGCTGGGATGTTCCTGGTACTCCTCTTGGGTGCAGCTTTGGGTTTTGGAGCAGCTGCCTTGGGAGCTTCTTTGGGCTTAGATGGAGCAGCCCCTGGTCTTATAGCATCTCCCATAAGCTTTTGAGCTTTAGGTGCTGGTGCAGCAACCTCTTCCTCTTCCTCTTCTTCAGAATCTCTCATCATGGAAGGTTTACCAATAACTCAGGAAATGGTCTTCTTGACCCTTTCTTTCCTCTTCTTGCCATCTCTAGTTTCCTTGGGTTCAAGAGTGAACTCCATTGTTTCTCCTGTGGCAACTTTCCTTGCCTTAGACATGGGTTGTCTTCTTGCTGGCATCTTGGTCTTCAGACCTAGCTTAGTTGCAGCAGTTGTGCCATATTCCTTTTTCAGAACTTTCTTCTTTGATGTGCCACATAGTCCTCATCCTTAGAATCAGAAGTTCTCTTCTTCCTGGCCCTTGTGGCTGCCTTAGGCAAATTGCTTGGAGTGCTCCTGCTGCCTTCATCATAGCTGCTAGAGGGACTAGTGCCCTCACTCATGTGAACTTGCTCCTCAGACTTGTTCTGACTGTCACTCTGATTTGACATGATGCAAACACTAACAGCAGACTCTGTGAATAGATATAGATGAGATAGATTGGATGAGCATCACAAAGTGCAGAGGTTTTTGCAAAAGAATGAGTCAAAAACTTAGTTTTAGTTCTCCACAGAAAGCATTTCGGATCTACCGATTTGAAATCTCGGTGATACCGAAGCAGCTTTTGGAACCTAAAATAGTGAACTCGGTCAGACCGAGTCACAGTTTGGTGGCACCGAGACTGCTAGGGTTTCACAAAGAATTGAACTCGGTCACACCGATTTGCAATTCCCGGTCAGACCGAGAATCACATGTGCAATAGCCTTAGCCAAATCGGTGGAACCGATTTCAACAACTCGGTTGGTCCGAGATGGTTTCGGCGGAAACCTAACCCTAAATTTTCATTCCATATCTAAACTACGGAGTGATTTTGCTGGATAGAGTGGTCTCAATCGTGGCAAGATACATGGCAAAACAATGTGCTAGGAATCGGAGTGAAATTAGCACAAAGATCAAGTCCATACCCTAAGTGCAGCGATGGACCTGCTACGGCGGCAACGGCAGAGACGATCTCCATTGACGGCGGCGGAGACCAACGGCGGGAGGCAGCTGGCGATGAGGAGGACGATCCGGAGACCCAGGGAGGCAGAGCAGGCTGAGCGCGGGCGAAGGGGTTCGGAAAATTTTCCAAATTTTGGCCCGGGGATATATATAGCCTGACCTGTCGGTGTGACCGAGTGGAACAACTCGGTGGCACCGAGATGCATAACTGCAAATTGTTACTGCAACTCGGTGTGACCGAAAAGTTCAAATCGGTTGCACCGATATTGAAAACCTAGATCGACTTAGTGATCTCAGTATGACCGAAATGGATGAATCTGTCAGACCGAAACGCACAAAGAAGTTTTGGAAGTTTAAGTCTACGACGAATCAGGGACTCCGAGTGCTCCTCACACAGAGTGGTTCGAATCTGACTTGATCAAACTTTGTGATGTAGCATGAATAGAGTTTGAGACGAGAAAAGCATAGATAGCTAGAGAAGGTTCTTAGGCATTCTTGTCCATCCACTTGGCAAAAGAAAAAGGAACCAAACAATCAAAGCAACAAGTGGATGTCCTCGAATGAATAAATTATGCAACCAACACGCTCACACAATAAAATGGCAAATGAAATATGTGGCAAAGCATGCACAACCAATTCTAGCATCTATCAAGCAATTGGCGATGACTAGGTCATCTATATATGAGTATATTGACTTAGGAGTCAAATGAGAACATTTGATCATAGGTCATACTCATCGTTTAAGCTCAAGTGGGGTTACCACTTTTACATAATGCATTAATGTGTTCACACCATTAGAGTTGCTTTGACTCAATTCTTAGAGTTAAGCTCCCCCTAGATGTGAGATCCCCCCTTAGAGGGATGAACTAACCTTGGGTTTTGTCGATGATGACTTCATGTAGGTGTTGAAGATGTAGATGCTCAATGTTGATGTAGATCATTTGGAGCAATCCTTTGGAGTGAGTTGCACTTTCAATACCTACACGAGTTAGTCCCACAAAGAACAAACAAGGATATCCATAGACATAGAGTGATGCACACACAAGATGATGTCTATGAAAGCATTAGGTTACCTTGTCCCTTGTCTTACCAACAAGAGGGTTTGTGACTCCTTGAACTAGTGCAAAATGTGGAAGTTGATTGCACTTGTTCTTGCCAAAATGATAAGAGTGAAGTATGTTGGTGGAGTCACCCTCAAGAACTCTCTAGTTCTTCTTCTTCTGGATCCACACCATCTTGATGGGAATCCTCGGAGTTGTAGTTGTACTTGATGAAGTAGAACTTGATGTAGTCTTGGGAACCCACTTGACCAAGGCATTAGGTGCTTCTTCAAATGCATCAATTTCCTCTTGAAGCTTATCCTTGCCTTTTTGCTTGTGGTCTTGTGGTGGAAGATCATATTGAGCTTCTGTCCCTTTGAAGGAAGTAGGATCATACTTCTCTTGTTGAGGAACAAACTTCATCTTGGGGTATTGATATTCTACCCACTCAACTCCATTGAACTTTCGTTCAAAACCAACACCTTGGTTCTTCCGGTGCCTTCCTTGCTTGCATACAATTTCCTCGAATTGCTTACTACCGGCAAGGCTCTTGTAAACACCTTTCTCTATAATTCCCTTCAATATGCTATTTTCTTGCTCAAGTGTAACTTGGCTAAGAGAATCATTAGTGGAATCAAGAGAACTACTAGAAGCAACAACATTGGATTTAGCATGATTATTGTTACTACTAGAGGAAGAATCTTTCTTGTTCTTGTTACTAGACTTGACTTGAGGCATGTAAGTGGATAAGAGTAAACGCTTGGCAATGTAAGAAGAACTTTTCTTGCGAAGATCATCATTGATTGCCTTTAAGAACTCATGCTCTTGCTCAAGGTTGAGCTTTTCAAAACGTAATTCTCATGAGTCCTAAAAAGTTCTCAATGATCTCCTAAGATAGTTTCATGAGCTAACTTAAGAGTGTTTAGTTCTTTAGTTAGAAACTCAATCTTCTCCATATCATTGTCATTCGTTTTATCTTGATTAGCATGATTAATTGACGTTTCATCATGGTATTCATCACTAGAGTTGTCAACAAGTAAATCATCATCACCTAACAAGTCATCTTCATCACTATTAAAATCAACATACTCGGGGTGTGATACCTTTGGGCCTTTAGCCATGAAGCATCTTCCAAGTCCTTCATTTGGTGAGTCAAATATATCGTAGGAGTTGGTTGACACAAGTGCTAGACCGGCAACACCTTCATCTTGAGTATATTCGGAGTCGGAGTGATAGCTTCTCTCGGAGTGATTGTCGGAGTCGGAGTCGGATACCCATTCACCAACATGAGCTTGATGTCTTCGTTTTGTGTAGCTCCTTGATGTTCTTCCTTTCCGAATCCTTGCTTCTCCGGGATGTTCTTCGTTCATAACGATCATCTCTACTCCTTCTCTCTCTTGATGGTGATTCTTCTCGTCTACTTCTTCTTTTTGGATAATCTTCTCTTCTCTTGTAGGGTGCCGTACACTCATTAGAATAGTGTCCGGGTCTTCCACAATTGTAGCAATTTCGCTCTCGACTAGAAGATCTTTTGTCATTGTAGGACCTTGACTTGGAACTTCTTTCTTTGCTTCTACTCTTATAGAACTTGTTGAAGTTCTTCACCATTAGGCTCAATTCTTCATTGAAGGTTTGTTTCTCACTTGATGATGTGGGAGCTTCACATGGGGCTTTGTAAGCACCACTTGACTTGTTATGGAGCTCCTCCTTATCCTTGAGTGACATCTCATGAGCAACAATTCTTCCAATGACTTTCGTTGGCTTGAGATCTTTGTAATTGGGCATCATTTGGATCAATGTGCATACGGTATCATATTTTTCGTCCAAAGCTCTTAGGATCTTCTTGATGATGAATTTGTCGGTCATCTCTTCACTTCCTAAGCCGGCGATCTCATTTGTGATAAGAGCAAGCCTAGAGTACATTTCAGCGACACCTTCACCATCCTTCATTTTGAACTTGTCAAGCTGACTTTGAAGCACATCCAACTTGGACTCCTTGACGGAGTCGGTACCTTCGTGCATATCAATCAAAGTATCCCAAATTTCCTTTGCATTCTCAAGACGGCTGATTTTGTTGAATTCTTCGGGGCATAATCCGTTGAAGAGGATATCACAAGCTTGAGCATTGTATTGCAGCATCTTCAGCTCTTCTGCGGTAGCTTCATGGTTCGGTTCTCTCCTATCAAAGAATTCACCTTGCAAGTCAATACACACAATAGCCCAAACGGCGGAGTTATGTCCAAGAATATGCATTTTCATCTTATGCTTCCAACTAGCAAAATTAGTACCATCAAAGTAAGGACCTCTACGGTGGTAACTTCCCTCGCTAGACGCCATACTCTCCTAGGTTGTGAAACCAAGGCTATGACTACCAAAAGCTATGGAAATCAAAGCAAATGGAGACCAAATCTCTGATACCACTTGTAGGATCGAAAGTATGTCTAGAGGAGGGGTGATTAGACTACTTGACCAAATAAAAACTTATCCTTTTCCCAATTTTAGTTCTTGGCAGATTTTAGCAACTTTGGACAAGTCAAGCAATCTTAATGCAATTCAAGCAAGCATGCAAAGAGTATATGAGCAGCGGAAAGTAAAGCATGCAACTTGCAAGAATGTAAAGGGAAGGGTTTGGAGGATTCAAACGCAATAGGAGACATGGATGTTTTTGTCGTGGTTCCAATAGGTGGTGCTATCATACATCCACGTGGATGGAGACTTCAACCCACGAAGGGTAACGGTTCCGCGAGTCCACGGAGGGCTCCACCCACGAAGGGTCCACGAAGAAGCAACCTTGTCTATCCCACCATGGCCGTCGCCCACGAAGGACTTGCCTCACTAGCGGTAGATCTTCACGAAGTAGGCGATCTCCTTGCCCTTACAAACTCCTTGGTTCAAGTCCACAATCTTGTCGGAGGGTCCCAAATGACACCTAGCCAATCTAGGAGACACCACTCTCCAAGAAGTAACAAATGGTGTGTTGATGATGAACTCCTTGCTCTTGTGCCTCAAATGATAGTCTCCCCAACACTCAACTCTCTCTCACAAGATATGGATTTGGTGGAAAGAAGATTTGAGTGGAAAGCAACTTGGGGAAGGCTAGAGATCAAGATTCATATGGTAGGAATGGAATATCTTGGCCTCAACACAAGTGTAGGTGGTTCTCTCTCAGAAAATGTAGGTTGGAAGTGTAGGTTTGTTCTGATGGCTCTCTCCACGAATGAAGAGGAGGTCGAGGGGTATTTATAGCCTCCACACAAAATCTAACCATTACACACAACTTGCCAATCTCAGTGGGACCGAATTGATAAACTCGGTCGGACCGATTCAGCAAATCTAGTGACCGTTAGGATTTTCGGTGGGACCGACATGCAACTTGGTAGGACCGATATGGTTAGGGTTACGACATAACGTAATCTCGGTGAGACCGATTACACAAACTCGGTGAGACCAATTTTGGTAATAAGCTAACCGGAGAGTTGGTCAGGTAAACTCGATGGGACCGATTCGCTCATTTCGGTGAGACTGAAATGTTACAAAAGGGAAACAGAGAGTTTACATTGCAATCTCGGTGGGACCGATCACTCATCTTGGCGGGACCGAAACGTTACGAAGGGAAAGAGAGATATTACAATCCCATCTCGGTGAGACCGAGATCCCTATCGGTGAGACTAATTGCCTAGGGTTTGTGGCAGTGGCTATGACATCTGAACTCGGTGGCGCCGGATAGAAAGAATCGGTGGGGCCGAGTTTGACTTTTGGTTTAGGTCATATGTGGATGTGAGAAAGTAGTTGAGGGCTTTGGAGCATATCACTAAGCATTTTGAGCAAGAGCCTCATTAAGCAACACCTCATCCCTCCTTGATTGTATTGGCTTTTCCTATAGACTCAATGTGATCTTGGATCACTAAAATAGAAAATGTAGATTCTTGAGCTTTGAGCATGAGCCAATCCTTTTGTCCTTAGCATTTTGAGGGGTCCACTTTTCTCATCCATGGCATGCCAATCATTGAGTTTTCCTGAAATATTAATCTTGAAATAGCATTAGCTCAATGAGCTATATGTTGTTTGGAATTACCAAAACCACCTAGCGATAGTTGCACTTTCATTATGCGTCAAGTACAAGAGCTGCTCGACAAAGGTTATATACGCGAATCTCTTAGTCCTTGTGCTGTTCCTATTATACCAGTGCCTAAAAAGGATGGTACGTCGCGTATGTGTGTTGATTGTAGAGGCATTAATAATATTACTATTCGTTATCGTCATCCTATTCATAGGCTAGATGATATGCTTGATGAATTGAGTGGCTCTACTATATTCTCCAAAGTTGATTTGCGTAGTGGATACCATCAAATTCGTATGAAATTGGGAGATGAATGGAAAACAACATTTAAAGCTAAGTTTGGTTTATATGAGTGGTTAGTCATGCCTTTTGGGTTAATTAATGCACCTAGTACTTTCATGAGACTAATGAACGAAGTTTTACGTGCTTTCATTGGACGATTTGTGCAAGTCTATTTTGATGATATACTGATTTATAGCAAATCTTTGGAAGAACAATTGGAACATTTACGTTCTGTTTTTATTGCTCTACGTGATGCACGTTTGTTTGGTAACCTTGGGAAGTGCACCTTTTGCACCGACCAAGTATCTTTTCTTGGCACTGTTGTTACTCCACGGGGAATTGAAGTTGATAAAGCCAAGATTGAAGCTATTGAGAGTTGGCCGCAACCCAAAACGGTCACACAAGTGAGGAGTTTTCTTTGACTCGTCGGTTTTTATAGGCGTTTTGTGAGAGATTTTAGCACCATTGCTGCACCTCTCAATGAGTTTACAAAGAAGGATGTGCCTTTTGTTTGGGGTACCGCACAGGAAGAAGCCTTCACGGTATTGAAAGATAAGTTGACACATGCTCCTTTACTCCAACTTCCTGATTTTAATAAGACTTTTGAGCTTGAATGTGATGCTAGTGGAATTGGATTAGGAGGTGTGTTATTACAAGATGGCAAACCTGTTGCATACTTTTCTGAAAAATTGAGTGGGCCTAGTCTGAATTATTCTACTTATGATAAAGAATTATATGCTCTTGTTCGTACTTTAGAGACATGGTAACATTATTTATGGCCCAAAGAACTTGTTATACATCTTGATCATGAATCTTTGAAACATATTAAAAGTCAAGCTAAACTGAATCGTAGACATGCTAAATGGGTTGAATTCATTGAGACTTTCCCTTATGTCATTAAACACAAGAAGGGTAAAGAAAATGTTATTGCTGATGCATTGTCTCGCCGCTATACTATGCTTTCACAACTTGACTTCAAAATATTTGGTTTGGAGACCATCAAAGATCAATATGTGCATGATGTTGATTTTAAAGATGTAATGCAGAATTGTAAAGAAGGAAGAACATGGAACAAGTTCGTTATTAATGAAGGCTTTGTGTTCCGCGCTAACAAGCTATGCATTCTAGCTAGCTCTGTTCGTCTTTTGTTGTTGTAGGAGGCGCATGATGGAGGATTAATGGGACACTTTGGCGTGAAGAAGACGAAGGACGTACTTGCTACACATTTCTTTTGGCCAAAGATGAGACGGGATGTTGAGCGTTTTGTTGCTCGCTGCACTACATGTCAAAAAGCTAAGTCATGACTCAATCGTCATGGTTTATATATGCCTTTGCCTGTACCTAGTGTTCCTTGGGAGGATATATTTATGGACTTTGTTTTATGTTTACCTCGAACAAAGAAGGGGAGGGATAGCATATTTGTTGTCGTGGATAGACTCTCGAAAATGGCACACTTTATACCATGTCATAAAAGCGATGATGCTGTTAATGTTGCTGATTTGTTCTTTCGTGAAATTATTCGCTTGCATGGTGTGCCATATACTATTGTTTTATATCGTGATACTAAATTTCTTAGCCACTTTTGGAGATGTTTATGGGCTAAGTTGGGGACTAAACTGCTTTTTAGTACTACTTGTCACCCCCAAACTGATGGTCAAACTGAAGTAGTCAATAGAACATTTTCTACTATGCTTAGGGCTGTTTTGAAGGATAATAATAAAATGTGGGAAGAATGCTTGCCTCATATTGAATTTGCTTATAATCGTTCGTTGCATTCTACTACTAAGATGTGCCCTTTTGAAATTGTGTATGGTTTCCTACCTCGTGCACCCATTGATTTGTTGCCTCTTCCATCTTCGGAGAAGGTTAATTTTGATGCTAAACAATGTGTTGAATTGATCTTAAAAATGCATTAGTTAACTAGGAAAACATTGAGCATATGAATGCTAAATATAAACTTGCTGGAGATAAGGGTAGAAAACGTGTTGTCTTTGCACCTGGAGATCTTGTTTGGTTACTTTTGCGTAAGGATAGATTTCCTGATTTGCGCAAATCAAAGATAATGGCACGTGCTGATGGTCCATTTAAGGTGTTAGAGAAAATAAATGATAATGCATATAAACTTGAGTTGCCTGCATATTTTGGGGTTAGTCCCACTTTTAACATTGCAGATTTCAAGCCCTATTTGGGTGAGGAAGATGAGCTTCCGTCGAGGACGACTTCATTTCAAGAAGGGGAGGATGATGAGGACATCAATACCATTGTTACACCCACATCCCCTACTGCTACATATACTGGACCAATTACTAGGGCTAGCGAAGGCAAATTAAATTTTCAGGTACATTCGTTTCTTGTTAATGATTCTAATGTTCATGAGAATATGATGCTGCCTAAATTGGATACATTTGTTTTGCTTACAAATGAAGGGCCTGGCATGGATAAGAGGGATGAACACTGGAGCAAGACCAAGCATGGAGAGGATGGCATGCGCAGGGGGAACAAGAACGGAGTTACAAGTGTTGATTTCAGGACTTTGAAGCCACCATAATGAGTGCATGAAGCCTTGGACGAAATATACAAGATGCCACTTCATAAATTTCATCCAAAGGCTATTCTAGGTGCTGCGTCACCTTATTATTGGGCCAGGCCCATGTAATTTCGAAATACATAAGTATAGGCTGTTTTTAGAGTCCGTATGTGGGGGGAAACAAGAGATAGGGTTGGTTTCGGACCCGTTCCCCAAGGGCCACGAAATTCCACCCCTCTTCCTCCATATTGTCAGGACCCCGATCCTAAGTCACACCGATCTAGCATGTAACACATCATATCACTTTGCGGCCTCACGCACGGTATTCCCACGGGTGTCGCCTTACCATGGCCCGGGACCGTTTGCGTCTTTTGGCTCACGTATATGACAGTGTCGCTAGCATCCATATGACAAAGAACCGGGCCGACATGGCTAGTCGTGAACCCAAAGCGGCGCTAACCTATGGGGACAGCATACATGAATCACATCGAACATGTCGGTCATCAACGTATATATTCGGGCTGTAGCACTTTGGGCTAACAGGACTCGTATCCCGGGCTGTAGCAGGCTAGGCAGGACTCGAATAACACCGCGTGACATTTCCCGAAGGACAGACATATAGGAAGTGAAACACATGCCGCCAGTCAAGTGTCCAAGCAGTAGTCTTTGGGCTAGCAGGACTCGGTGAACCGGGCAGAAGCGGACTACTATCGCTCGAGGCACGAGGCTACATTTCCCCATATGAGAGGCTGCCAAGGATAAACAACTAGTTTGTCGGATCCCACACATACCAAGCATTTCAAACATACACACATTATGCTCAATATGCGTAGATACAACATGGCATCACAACATAACTCTCGACTCAAATATTATTCATTAGGCTCAAGAGCGAGATATTACAAACATGGGTCTCATGACCCAACACTCGAAACATACAAGTCAAAGCACAAGCGGAAGCTAAACATGTCCGAGTACGACAACTATAAATGAAGAAGGCTGAGAAGCGACTATCTACCAGATCTGCCGAGGCACAAGATCGTAGCTGAGGTAACAAGCTAAACGTCAAGTCCAAGCGGAACTACTAGCGAGACCGACGTCTCTCTGCAAAAACATAGAATAGGCAAACGTGAGTACAATTGTACTCAGCAAGACTTACATCGAACTAACTACATATGCATCATTATCAAAAGGGGTGGTGGAGTTTGTTGCAGCAAGCCAGCTTTGACTCGGTGGCTATCTGAACTACATTGCAAGTAACTCTTTTGAGGTGGCGCACACGAGTCCACATATTCACCATATCAATACACCACTATGGACCCGCTCCCGTCTTCCTACGAGAACGCCATCCATAGCACTCACGCTTATCTTGCGCATTTTAGGGTATCCACTTTCACTTGTCTATGAACTGAATAGGGCAACCCGAAGTCCTTCTCCGCGGACACGGCTATTGAATAGATCATATTAAACCCTGCAGGGTGTACTTCTTCACACGCGCTCACCACTTACCGCCGTTTACGACATGTACTCGGCAACCTTCAAGCGGAAGCCCAACGTGGGTGTCGGCCACGGCCTACCTAAACACTCAAGTCCCTAGTCCGGGTTTATCGCCTATTCGGGTTCCATCCGCAGGAGTCCGCCGAGGTTTCCCATACAGCCCCGAGCGATGTGTGCGGGGTTCCCGAGATACCAAACGGGCACTTTCGGTACACGGGCCACGGTGCCTACCGCAACACAACCCACCCCTAAGGTCAGCGTTGCGTGGCCATTGACATGCTACAAACACGAAACTACTTGCAACTCCGGATGAGGACAAGGGTGGTTAAGAAGCGAGAGGGTCAATTAAGGATCCCAATGCGTGGTAGTAACTGTTTCATGGATCACAAACACAGAGCTCAGTTCACGAGGACGGTTTCAATGAGACAACCCACCATGTACTCCTACATGGCCTCTCACCGCTACCTTTACCAAATCATGTTCACACACTTAGCTCACACACAATAGGACATGTTCACACAACCATTCCAATTCATTCCCGATGAATCAGACCCGACTCAACTCTAAGCGATGAGAGGGCATGACAAACAAGCATAAATGAGTAGGCACAACATGGCTCAAACAATTCCTACTCATACTAGTGGGTTTCATCTAATTCTTGTGGAATGACAGGTCATGCAAAGGATCAAGGGTTCAGCTACATGCAGCAAGTAACACATGAGTCGTTGTTGTCCTAATGCAGTAAAATAGAGCAGGGCGAGAGAGTGGGATTATATCGGAATGAACAAGGGGTTTTGCTTGCACAGCACTTCGAAGATAATAGTTCTTCATCGGTGTCATCGAATAATCATCGTCGGTACATCGTCTCACGGGAGGAACAAACACCGCAATCGAGAAAGAACATAATCAATGCAATGCACATATATGATGCATGATCATGTTAAGGAACTGAATTTACCTAATGCATAATAATCCAAGTTAGTTGAAGTGGAATTCAAACAAGGTTGAACTCCAACTCCAAATGCTATTTCATAAATCACCCTAATCATGATTCATCCTATTCAGTGAGGTTAACTTGTTCAAACATGCATGATCATGGCATAAACAGATTCTTCATATTTTTCTGATCATTTTTCATATATAAATTATTTCCATCCGAGTTACGGTTGAATTTCTATGATTTATTAAAGTTTAGGGCATTTTCTGAATTTCCTAAATTAAATTAAATCCAGAAAAAAGGTTAATTGCGTCAGGATGACATCGGGGTGACGTCAGCAGGTCAAAGGCGCTGGGTCCAGGTCAAACCTGACGCGTGGAACCCGCACGTCAGTGACACAGTTATATAATGGGATTAATTAATTTTAACTAATCAAATTAGCAGGCCCTGGGCCCACTGTTAGTGTTAGCAGGGGGTTAGTTAGTCCTAACTAAACTAGTCAAGGCGCGGGGCCCACATGTCAGACGACCCGGGGTGGTCAAACCCCGGTCAAAGGGTCATCGCCACCGGCTTGACGCCGCGACGCCGAACGCGGCGGAGCGCCCGGGGTTGCTCCTCCGGTGGCTAAAAGCGGCGGAGGGCACCTGTGGGAGCCCTTCCTCCTGCGCATCCAACAGAGGCCCGAGCGGCGGGTCGCCGGAGTTGGCGACGGCGTTGAGCAAGGCGGCGGCCGAGCTACGGCATCGAGCGGAGCAGGGCTGCGAGCACGACAGAGGAGCCGGGAGCGCGTTCGACTCTCGGGAGCGAGCTGCGTCGACCGATGGTGGTGGCCGAGCTACGGTGGCTAGGACCAACGGCGGCGACCAAGACGGCGGCGGCGGAGTTCGGTGCTAGCGGGCGGTGGCTACAGCGCGAGAGAGAGAGGTGAGGAACGACGGCGAGCTCACATGGGTCGCGTAGAGGCGGTCAGCGAGCTCGGGAAGCGGCGACGGTGGCGGTGACGGTGAATATCCTCGGCGGCGGTGGTGGAGAAGGCGGCGGTGAGGCGATGGAGGCCATCCGGCTTGCTTCTTCGGTGGAGAGGTTCAGCGGGAAGAGGCGGAGCTCGGGGCATGTCGGGAGGAGAGGGGTGGCGGTGGTGGCGCGAACAGCGACGGTGGCGGCGAGGCCGCTCGGTCGCGTGAGGAGAGGGCAGAGAAGAGGGAGGAGCTCGGGAGAGAGTGAGAGGTCAGGGGGGCGTGGCTGTCTCCGTGGCATCGCGAGGAGGTCGGGAGGCTGCCACCATGAGCAGGGAGGTGGCGCCTGGCGTGCGTGCAGGCGACACGCCTCGCCGATGGCGAGGTAGACGACGGGTGAGGGGGTTTACGGTGGTGGGCTGGGCCAACTGGGCCAGCCAGAGGAGGGGGGAAAGAAGGTGGGCCGGGTGGGCTGCCGGAGTAAGCCAGTGTAGTCCTTCTCTCTCTCTCTTTTATTTTTGTTTTCTATTTTTGTAAATATGTTGGGCTTTAACAAAATGCGGGGCATTTCAAAAATCATTAAATGGTCAATATTACTGTTTGGAATATTTCCAACAGCAAGCATTTAAGTTTAAGATTATTTGAGCATTTAAAATATTTTATAGTATTTAAATGCCCAAATGCAAATACCATATGGATTATTCAAAAATCCAAAAATGTCTTGGAAAAATATCCATCACCTCTGGATTATGGTTTTCACCTTTTTCCATTAATCATGAACATTTTTGCAAACCACTTTGGGTCCTTTGAAGATATTTTGAAGTTGAACCTATGTGAATTGTTTTAGTGCTAGGGCTTGGTCATCCCCATTTCAATTTTCATGGAAATTAAACATGATGACATGAATGCCTTAATGCAACTAATGTCAAACAATTCCAGGGCTGTGACACATATATACAGCCCTTAGGGCACCGTTTAGACTTTGGGTTTTGTTTAGATTAAAAGTTTGCCATAGCTGCAACCGGCGTGCCGTTTGTGTTCAACGACTGGACAAAGCGCCACAGAACCCCACCTTGATCAATAAAGCTTTCCTCTTATATTCGCAATATCCAGATTGCAATCTTAGTTTCTTGCTTGTTCTTCATTTGCCTGCAGGAAACAGACCTTCGTAGTCAGGTTGATCGTGCTCCGGCGTGGTCAATAACCTCTCGGAGTTGGTTTAGCGATTGCTAAGGCGCGACGTCCTCGGACGTTCGTAGTCGGGTCATCAAAGTCGACTTCCTCCAAATGATAGCCACCATCTCACCGAAAAACGGGACACCTTTGCCTCTATCACTACACTTTTATACTCCTATGAAACTACATTTTTTGAAGTGCTAAAAATAGATCTCTAGAATTCATAAAATACTTCATATGCTCAATACTGCAAATCTGAAATTCAAAAGACATTTATCTCTAAAAGTACTCTCAAAATACACAACAAAAAACACAATTCACAACCTGCAAATACTGATAACCCTAAGCTTCTCCTGACAATTCACAACCTGCCCGACTATTAGGCTGGGCTGGGGGGCAGACCCCTCCTATTCCTTGGCGGCAGACAGCCGCCCCATGAGACGATGTGAACAGCGAGGGAGAGGATGGCGGGGAAGCATCGTCGGGCCATCTGCTTTTCTCCTTTTGCAGTTGGGTTCGGTCGACGAAGACTCCACCGGCTCGCTCTGGCACGACACCCTCACAAACGGCTCCCTGTAGATGCTAAATCCTTCAATCTCTGGTGGATGCTCCATCTGGGATCGATACTCCCACCACCGCTCCCTCACGGTCGGATTTGGTGAATCTGTTTGCTCCATGGCCAAGAGGAGCAGCTCTATGTACTCCCGCGCGACTCCCTTCGAGAGTATCGCTGCCTTTTCGCTCTGTTGCAGATATTTGGCCATGGATGTCATCGTCGCCTCTAGTTGGCCCTTGTTGTCAGACCAAGACTGTATCTCCAACATCCTAGCTAGCTTCACAGGGTCGCCGTCTGCGATCCTCACGTATCGGTTGTACTCCTCCATCGATCTACTTCTCCACAACACCTTCACTCGCCGACGGTGGTTTTTGAATGGAAGAGGAGAGGAGCAGCGCTGGTTTTGGATTAGAACGGGAGAGGAGCGACGCTGGTTTTGGATTGGAACATGAGAGGAGGGGCGGTGGTTTTGAAATGGAACAGGAGAGGAGCGGCGCTGGATTTAGATTGCAACAGGAGAGGAGCGGCGGTGGTTTAAGGGGAGAGGAGCGGCGCTGGTCTTGGAAGTATTTTTTTGTTTTGCGTATTTTGGGTCAAAGTTTGACCACGTATTGTATTTGACAAGCAAAATGTGAATGCATGCCACCAAAAATTGCATCGTTTGGTTCGTATCTGAATGTACTTTCAAATTATATTATTTTTGCAACGTATAACATATATTTTATTTGTGAAAATCATGGTCAATTATGACCCAGAATAAAAGGGAGACTAGTTAATGTGGGGTCGCTTTCTTAATTGAAGGGTAAATTGATTTTGATTTTGATCCGGTCACAGTGCGGCGACCCTCCCGTCCAATCCTAAATCGCTGTCGCACGCTCCTCTCCCTCTTCTCCATTGCAAAACCACCTCCTCTCCTCTCCATCATCTCCATTCCAAAACCACCGTCTCGCCTCTCCCTCTTCTCCATTGCAAAACCACATCCTATCCTCTACATCATATCCATTCCAAAACCACTGTCTCGCCTCTCCCTCTTCTCCATTGCAAAACCACCCCCTCTCCTCTCCATCATCTCCATTCCAAAACCACTGTCTCGCCTCTCCCTCTTCTCTATTTCAAGACCACCATCTCTCCTCCCATCTTCCAAAGCTAGCACCAGACCACTCAGAAGGACATCTATGCAGAGGATGCAGCAGCGAATCAGGCAGATCGCCGGCAGCGACCAGACAAAGTTAGCCAGGTTGAAGGAGATCCTTACTTGGTTTGACAATGAGTGGGAGATTTCGAGGACGGTGAGGGCCATGTGGCAATGTATGCGGAAGAGCGAGACAGCGGCGATGTACTCCTCGGCGGCAGTCATGCCGCAGTCCTTCAAGTTCATTGAGTATCTCCTCTGGGCGATGGAGTAGACAGATTCGCCCGAGGCGAAATTCAGGCGGAGGTGGTGGGCGTACAGGTCGAAGGTCGAGCACCCAGAGGATAATGAATCGATCGAGTACGGTGTGCCGTTTGTGAGGGTGCAGAGCCAATCGGGGCCACAGGAGTATTCACTCTCTCACCACAAGAGGAGGTCGGATGGCGCGACGTTGCTTCCCTGCCGTTCTCCACGGTTCCCTCGACGCTCGCCTCGTTTCAATGGCAGAGGTAGGGTTTAAGGTAAGCTTCGCACTAACCTAGTCTTCCATCTACTCATGCTTACAATCGGTGTGACAGCTAATGAAAATCATGCTTACAACTAGTCTCCGATTACTACGCCAATCACCCTAAAATAGCTCTGGACCTTTGGGCCAAAGTTGTGACACTGTGTACAAATAAAGAAAAATAGATTGGTGCTTCTTTCAGAAAAAAGAGTACTCCCTAGAAAATTGCCAATATAAGCTACTAGTATTTGGTTAGAGGATTTGCTGCCGAGAAAGATCCGTCCACAGAGAGCGCCACACATCCCACTGGTGGCGGTGGATGCCAATGCGTGCACGGAGCATGGTTGCTGTCGGTAATTTTTACTTGGCACACCTCGCACTCTGCATATATGCTGGTTCCATCCGTACATTTGTGCAGTTCCACCAAAATGCAGGTGAATAACCCTGTTTCCACAGATAATGAAAAAGCGTGATTACATTATAGTGGCACTAGTTGATGAAACATACACTAATAAGTAGAATAAAATATTTCGATAGTATCATAGTATGCCATGCTGCGAGGGCGAGGTGAGCCCTGCGACGCCTCATACGGTACGCCTCATACTGGAAATCGACCCAAGTCTCCTTGATACACCTTCTGCCAGTGATGAACATCAGTGTACATCGGTAGTACAAAGAGGGGCCTTGAGACATTCCAATCTCTATTTTTGTGTAGATCAACTAAAATTAAGCACCCCAGTTTGCAGAAACGCTTAAACATTAATAATGGGACTAGTTGATGAAACATATACTAACAAGGAGAAGCACTTTCTTTATCTACATTGGAAATGAAATGGTAGAGAGGACACTCGCTCTATTTTAACTGTATTATTAATTCATTTTATCAGTGGCACTAGGGTCGAGCAGGTGGCAAACAAAGTGTACCGTGCGTCGCAAGGATGGAGGTCGGGGGTGCTTAGACTGGGATGCTAAAGATGTCTCTTTCAGTCCCTATCTTCCCCCCTGATGTTTCTGTGGTAGCATTTGGGTTGTAAGCCAAACTTGGTCGAGCTAGTGCTGCGTCCCTCGACCTGCCTAGCTTATGTGGCGAACTTGTCTCCTGCTAGTACTCAGTCCGTTCTAGTAGTAGTTGCATAACTGCCCATTTACACTGAGATGTTGTCGGATAATGGTTCTCTATGGTCGGGTTTCTTTAATGAAATCGGAGGAAACCCCCTCTTTCGATATATAAAAAAAAATTAGTGGCACTAACGGTGCCAAAACATTGCCTCAAATTAATAGTGCCACTAGATTAAGGTGCAAAATAATAACATTACTGCTTTATCATGGCAGTACCAAAACAGTAGCACAAGAGCAGATTCTACATGCAGGATCTTTGGCAAACGGTCAGACCAAAAAGGAATATACCTCGTGATGGGAACCATATCTACAGTCAACGCCATCATAGAAGGGATGACACCAGTCACCAACATGGATGATTCAATTCATGGGACCTTTTGGTGCAGCTCACCTAAAATGAAGCAATGTCCCATGAGCTAGCAGCTTCTTCTTCATTTTTTTAAGAAAAGGGCTCCAACCCCGGTTCCATTTCCATCAGAAAACCAAACCCACAGAGCTTCTTCTTCATTAGTTGCAATAAAATTGAGCAACATCAAGGTTGGTTGTGAAGCTCCTGGAATGTTCAACTATAATTTGGATACCATTTGTGCAGTTCAAGTAAGATCAAGCGTGAAATGTATATCTTTATTTGCACAAAAAATGATACGGGGTTGCCCAATCTTCACGGAGGATCTGCTCTATGTTGCGACTCAATGCCACCTGAAGGGTACGAAGGAAACCCTCGATCCCAACCAACAACGCTATCGGGTAAAGGATAACTAGTGCAACCTGACGAGACCGAAGCTAACTATTGCAAATGCAACAACCAGCGACAAGTATTCGCCCAACCACACTCTTAGTTCCAATCCACGCAACCACGCACGAAGTTGGAAGCACGAACTGGTCGTCGCCTCAACAGCTGCTGTTGTAAAATCACAAAAGTGAGTTTACCCTCTCACAAGGCAAGATTACAAGAGCTAAGGAGGAAGTGAACTCTCAAACAATATTCTGGTTGCACTTAGCTAACCTATGCTGAAATCAAATTGCCAAAGAGTTGTGGCTGAAGTGGGGGAAGGGGTATTTATACTAGGAACAACCCTCCTAGTTTGGGTGTGAAACCAGGCCAAAAGAGGGGCTCAAATTCATGCTAACTAGCTGGTCAAGGGAGCAAACTCATGGAGCCTCGTGCAGCAATTGATGCCCTGGATAGCTTGCATTGGAACTCTCATATCCTTTGACTCAGGACTCCAAATGATGCACAGTTTGATTTTCCTGAAAGTAGACTTCATATGCTCTCCATTTTGTACTCTCACACATGATGGATGCTCATATATTTGCGTTGCATGATTTAGCAAGTTCTGGGACGAATTCTAGAACTGCACATGCAATATAGAGTGTTGACATGGCTTGCTATTCTTCCTTGCGGTGTAACTAGTCGTCCTTGTCACCAAAACAAGGCTTTCATCAGAGTTGAAACTTGTTCTCTTCAAACTTGTTGTATGGGCTCCAAAACTTGTTTCTTCATGTGCTGAATTTGTTGGTTGTCCTCAACATTGTACCTAAGTAAAATCAGCACACGAGATTTAGGCAGTATAAAGTTCTCATGGTCATTTGAATTATGATAAGCTAGGAGCGCGTTCACCTCTTGTGTTATTTGTTTGGCACGGCTCCTTGTCATGGGACCCAAATAGATCTTCTTTGTAGAAGCTTCACTTGATGGCTGAGATTTATCATCAGGAGAAGATGATAAACAAGGTGAACATGGGATGTCCTCATCATCCTCCCCCTCTTCAAAAGGAGTCGTCCTCGACTCTTGACCCTCTTGATCGAAGCATGGAGAAAAATCAGCAACGTTGAATGTTGGACTCACAACATAGTCTTCAAGAAGCTCGATCTTGTAAGCATTGTCATTGATCCTGGCCAAGACTTTGAATGGTCCATCCCCACGAGGCATTAGCTTGGATTTGCGCTTCTCTGGGAACCGATCTTTGCGCAAATGTATCCAAACCAGATCTCCGGGCTCAAAAGTCACCTTCTTGCGATTTTTGTTTGCCTTAGCAGCATAGTACTTGGACTTCCTTTCTCTCTCTTCTCTGGTCTTCTCATGAATCTTCTTCACATATGCAACACGCTTTGAAGCCTCCATGTTACATCTCTCTTGCAATGGAAGTGGCAGCAAATCAATTGGCGCAAGTGGTTTGAATCCATATACCACGTCAAACGGGCACATGTTTGTGGTAGAGTGAACTGCCCGATTGTAAGCAAACTCCACGTGCGGCAAACACTCTTCCCACTCCTTCAAATTCTTCTTGATCATTGTACGCAGCAAGGCTGAGAGTGTGCGGTTCACAACCTCTGTTTGCCCATCAGTTTGGGGGCGACATGTTGTTGAAGACAGCAGCTTGGTTCCCAATTTTGCCCACAATGTTTTCCAAAAATAGCTCATGAACTTCACATCTCGATCTGAAACAATAGTCCTTGGCATTCCATGCAAGCGAAGAACTTCCCTGAAAAACAAACCAGCAACATGTGAAGCATCGTCGTTCTTGTGGCACGGAATGAAGTGTGCCCAACCTATCAACCACAACAAAAACTGAATCGCTCCCCCTCTTATCCCTAGGCAATCCTGAAACAAAATCCATGCTAATATCTTCCCAAGGAGCATTTGGAACAGGTAGGGGATTATATAAACCATGGGGGTTCAGTTTAGACTTAGCTTTGTGGCATATGATGCATCGCTGCACAAATCTCTCAACGTCCTTCCTCATCTTTGGCCAATAAAAGTGATCGGACAACAGCTCATAAGTCTTCTCACGACCAAAGTGTTCCATTAATCCTCCTGCATGTGATTCCTGCAACAACAAAGGCCTAACCGACGAATCTGGAACACACAACTTGTTAGCCCTAAAAAGGAACCCATCATGCACATGGTATTTATCCCAACCTTTCCCATCTTTACATTTTGCATATGGTTCTGAAAATATATGAACAGTGCAATACAGTTCTTTTAAGCTCTCAAGTCCTTGTACCTTCACTTCTAATTGTGTCAAAAGAACATGCCTACAGGACAAAGCATCAGTAACCATGTTTCCCTTTCCTTTCTTATACTTCACAACATATGGGAAAGTTTCAATGAATTCTACCCATTTAGCATGCCTACGATTCAGTTTAGCTTGGCCTTTCAAATATTTCAAGGCCTCATGATCAGAATGTACATAAACTCTTTAGGCCATAAGTAGTGTTGCCAAGTTTCAAGCACTCTAACCAAGGCATACAACTCTTTATCATAAACAGAATAATTCAGTTGTGCACCACTCAGCTTCTCACTAAAATATGCTACTGGTTTTCGTTCTTGCATTAACACACCTCCAATACCTATTCCACTAGCATCACATACTATCTCAAAAGTTTTAGTGAAATCAGGTAGAATCAGCAAAGGTGCTTCAGTTAATTCTTTCTTAAGCTCAAGAAATGCTTCTTCTTGTGGTGCACCCCATTTAAAGGGAATTCCTTTCTTTGTCAATTCATTCAAAGGTGCAGCAATTGTACTAAAATCTTTCACAAACCTCCGGTAGAAACCAACAAGGTCATGAAAACTTCTCACCTGGCTTACATTCATTGGAGTTGGCCAATTCTTGATTGCTTCCACCTTAGATTCATCCACTTCAATTCCCTGTCCTGAAACGACAAAGCCAAGAAAAACAACCTTGTTTGTGCAAAAGGAGCGCTTCTCAACGTTATCATATAGTTTTTCTGTCCTTAGCACATTTAGTACTTGTTTTAGATGTTCAATATGTTCCTCAATGGATCTGCTATAGATTAGGATGTCATCAAAGTACACAACAACAAATTTGCCAATGTAAGCTCTCAGAACATGGTTCATCAATCTCATGAATGTACTTGGTGCATTAGGTAATCCAAAAGGCATGACTAACCACTCATACAACCCAAATTTTGTTTTGAAAGCAGTTTTCCATTCATCTCCTTCTTTCATCCTAATCTGATGGTATCCACTCCTCAAATCAATTTTAGAGAAAACAGTAGAGCCACTCAATTCATCAAGCATATCATCTAACCTAGGAATAGGATGACGATACCTAATAGTTATAATATTGATAGGCCTACAATCCATTACCAATCGCCATGTGTCATCTTTCTTGGGCACCAAAATCACAGGTACATCACAAGGACTTAAGCTTTCACGCACATAACCTTTATCTAAAAGTTCTTGTACCTGCCTTTGTATCTCCTTTGTTTCTTCAGGATTGGTGCGGCAGGGAGGTCGATTCGGAAGTGATGCTCCTGGAATGAGGTCAATCTCATGTTCTATGCCACACAAGGGAGGTAGACCATGTTGGGGAACGTAGTAATTTCAAAAAATTTCCTACGATCACGCAAGATCATGGTGATGCATAGCAACGAGATGAGAGTGTTGTCTACGCCCTCAGAGACCAGAACGGAAGCGTTGACATAACGTAGAGGAAGTAGTCGTACTTCTTCCCGATCCAACCGATCCAAGTACCGAACGACGGCACCTCCGAAGTTCTGCACACGTTCAGCTCGATGACGTCCCTCGAACTCCGATCCAGCCGAGTGTTGAGGGAGAGTTTCACAATCGACGACGGCGTGGTGATGATGATGATGTTCCACCGCGCAGGGCTTCGCCTAAGCTCCGCAACGGTATATTCGAGGTGTAGTTTGGTGGAAGGGGCACCGCACACGGCTAAGGAACGATCTCAATGATCAACTTGTGTCATGGGGTGCCCCTGCCCTGTATATAAAGGAGGGAAGGGAGGGCTGGCCGGCCAAGGAGAGGTGCGCCAGGTGTCCTACTCCTACTAGGAGTAGGATTCCCCCAAATCCTAGTCCAACTAGGTTTCCCCAAGTGGGAAGAGAGAGAGAGAGCGCCCCTTCTCCTAGTCCTAATAGGACTAGGGAAGGGGGAAGGTGCGCCAGCACTATGGCCCCTTTCTCTTTCCCACTAAGGCCCATCAAGGCCCATTGACCCCCGGGAGGTTCCAGTAACCCCGGTACTCGATAAAATTCCCAATTTCACCCGGAGTGATTCCGAGTCCAAACATAGGCTTCCAATATATCAATCTTTATGTCTCGACCATTTCGAGACTCCTCGTCATGTCCGTGATCTCATCCGGACTCGAACAACCTTCGTACATCAATATCATATAGACTCATAATAACTGCCATCGAGGCGTTAAGCGTGCGGACCCTACGGGTTCGAGAACTATGTAGACATGACCGAGACACCTCTCGGTCAATAACCAATAGCGGGACCTGGATGCCCATATTGGCTCCTACATATTCTACTGAAGATCTTTATCGGTCGACCGCATAACAACATCGTTGTTCCCTTTGTCATCGGTATGTTACTTGCCCGAGATTCGATCGTCGGTATCCAATACCTAGTTCAATCTCGCATCTTGGCAAGTCTCTTTTCTCGTTCCGTAATACATCATCTCACAACTAACACATTTAGTTGCAATGCTTGCAAGGCTTATGTGATGTGCATTACCGAGAGGGCCAGAGATACCTCTCCGACAATCGGAGTGACAAATCCTAATCTCAAATATGCCAACCCAACATGTACCTTCGGAGACACCTGTAATGTACCTTTATAATCACCCGCCACGTTGTGACGTTTGGTAGCACCCAAAGTGTTCCTCGGCAAACGGGAGTTGCATAATCTCATAGTCATAGGAACATGTATAAGTCATGAATAAAAGCACTAGCAACAAACTATACGATCAGGTGCTATGCTAATGGAATGGGTCATGTCAATCGATCATTCAACCAATGATGTGATCCCGTTAATCAAATAACAACTCCTTGTTCATGGTTAGGAAACATAACCATCTTTGATTAACGAGCTAGTCAAGTAGAGGCATACTAGTGACACTCTGTAGGTTTATGTATTCACACATGTATTATGTTTCCGGTTAATACAATTCTAGCATGAATAATAAACATTTATCATGATATAAGGAAATAAATAATAACATTATTATTGCCTCTAGGGCATATTTCCTTGAGCCTCCCACTTGCACTAGAGTCAATAATCTAGATTACACAAGAATGATTCTAACACCCATGGAGTCTTGGTGCTGATCATGTTTTGCTCGTGGAAGAGGCTTAGTCAACGGGTCGCAACATTCAGATCCGTATGTATCTTGCATATCTCTATGTCTCCCACGGACCAAATCCGGATGGAGTTGAAGGCGTCTTTTGATGTGCTTGGTTCTCTTGTGAAATCTGGATTCTTTTGCCAAGGCAATTGCACCAAGATTGTCACAAAGATTTTCATTGGACCCGATACACTAGGTACAACACCTAGATCGGTTATGAACTCCTTCATCCAGACTCCTTCATTAGCTGCTTCAAGCAGCTATGTACTCAACTTCACATGTAGATCCATAACGACGCTTTGTTTGGAACTGCACCAACCGACAGCTCCACCGTTTAATGTAAATACGTATCCGGTTTGCGATTTAGAATCGTCGGATCAGTGTCAAAGCTTGCGTCGACGTAACCGTTCTGACGAGCTCTTTGTCACCGCCATAAATGAGAAACATATCCTTAGTTCTTCTCAAGTACTTAAGGATGTTCTTGACCGCTGTCGATGATCCACTCTGGATTACTTTGGTACTACCGCTAAACTTACAAAGAAGGCACACATCAGGTCTGGTACACAGCATTGCATACATGATAGAGCCTATGGCTGAAGCATAGGAACATCTTTCATTTCTCTCTATCTTCTGCGGTGGTCGGGCATTGAGTCTTACTCAACTTCACACCTTGTAATACCGCAAGAACCCTTTCTTTGCTCGATCCATTTTGAACTTTTTCAAAACTTTATCAAGGTATGTGCTTTGTGAAAGTCCTATTAAGCGTCTTGATCTATCTCTATAGATCTTAATGCCCAATATGTAAGCAGCTTCACCGAGGTCTTTCATCGAAAAACTCTTATTCAAGTATCCCTTTATGCTATCCAGAAATTCTATATCATTTCCGATCAATAATATGTCATCCACATATAATATCGAAATGCTACTGAGCTCCCACTCACTTTCTTGTAAATACAGGCTTCTCCAAAAGTGCATATAAAACCAAATGCTTTGATCACACTATCAAAACGTTTATTCCAACTCCGAGAGGCTTGCACCAGTCCATAAATGGATCATTGGAGCTTGCACACTTTGTTAGCTCCCTTTGGATCGACAAAACCTTCTGGTTGCATCATATACAACTCTTCTTCCGTAAATCCATTCAGAATGCAGTTTTAACATCCATTTGCCAAATTTCATAATCATAAAATGCGCAATTGCTAACATGATTCGGACGGACTTAAGCATCGCCACGGGTGAGAAGGTCTCATCGTAGTCAATCCCTTGAACTTGTCGAAAACCTTTTGCAACAAGTCGAGCTTTATAGACGATAACATTACCATCAGCGTCAGTCTTCTTCTTGAAGATCCATTTATTCTCAATTGCTTGCCGATCATCGGGCAAGTCAACCAAAGTCCACACTTTGTTCTCATACATGGATCCCATCTCAGATTTCATGGCCTCAAGCCATTTTGTGGAATCTGGGCTCACCATCGCTTCTTCATAGTTCGTAGGTTCATCATGTTCCAAAGAATATGACTTCCAAAATAGGATTACCGTACCACTCTCAGTGCGGATCTTGCTCGTTGATCTGAAGTTCAGAGAAATTTGATCTGAAGTTTCATGATCATCATCATTAGCTTCCTCCCTATTTGGTGTAGGTGTCACGTAAACTGTTTTCGTGATGTACTATTCTCAATAAGGAGTAGATACAGATTATCTCATCAAGTTCTACTTTCCTCCCACTCACTTCTTTCGTGAGAAACTCTTTCTCCAAAAAGTTTCCGAATTTAGCAACAAAAATCTTGCCTTCGGATCTGTGATAGAAGGTGTACCCAACTGTCTCCTTTGGGTATCCTATGAAGACACATTTCTCGATTTGGGTTCAAGCTTATCAGGTTGAAGCTTTTTCACATAAGCGTCGCAGCCCCAAACTTTCGAAGCGACAACTTTGGTTTCTTGCCAAACCACAGTTCATAAGGCGTCGTCTCAACGGATTTAGATGGTGCCCTATTTAAAGTGAATGTAGCCGTCTCTAAAGCATAACCCCAAAACGATAGCGGTAAATCAGTAAGAGACATCATAGATCGCACCATATCTAATAAAGTACGACACGACGTTCGGACACACCATTACGTTGTGGTGTTCGGTGGCGTAAGTTCGTAAACTATTCCGCATTGTTTCAAATGTAGGCCAAACTCAGAACTCAAATATTCTCCTCACGATCAGATCGTAGAAACTTTATTTTCTTGTTACGATGATTTTCCACTTCACTCTGAAATTCTTTGAACTTTTCAAATGTTTCAGACTTGTGTTTCATTAAGTAGATATACCCATATCTGCTCAAATCATCTGTGAAGGTGAGAAAATAACGATATCCGCCATACGAGCCTCAACATTCATTGGACCACATACATCAAGATGTATGATTTCCAATAAATCTGTTGCTCTCTCCATAGTTAGGAGAACGGTGTTTTAGTCATCTTGCCCATAAGGCACGGTTCGCAAGTGCCAAGTGATTCATAATCAAGTGACTCCAAAAGTCCATCAAGATGGAGTTTCTTCATGCGCTTTACATCGATATGACCTAAACGGCAAGTGCCACAAATAAGTTGCACCATCATTATCAACTCTGCATCTTTTGGTTTCAACATTATGAATATGTGTATCACTACTATCAAGATTAAGTAAAACAAACCATTCTTCAATGGTGCATGACCATAAAAGATATTATTCATATAAATAGAACAACCATTATTCTCGATTTAAATGAATAACCGTCTCGCATCAAACAAGATCCAGATATAATGTTCATGCTCAACGCTGGTACTAAATAACAATTATTTAGGTCTAATACTAATCCGAAGGTAGATGTAGAGGTAGCGTGCCGATTGCGATCACATCGACTTTGGAACCATTTCCCACGCGCATTGTCACCTCGTCCTTAGCCAATCTTCGCAATCCGTAGCCCTGCTTTGAGTTGCAAATATTAGCAGCAGTAACCAGTATCAAATACCAGTGCTCTGCGAGTATTAGTAAGGTACACATCAATAACATGTATATCACATATACCTTTGTTAACCTTGCCATCCTTCTTATCCGCCAAATACTTGGGGCAGTTCCGCTCAAATGACCAGCCTGCTTGCAATAGAAGCACTCGGTTTGTGCTTAGGACCAGACTTGGGTTTCTTCTCTTGATCGCAACTTGCTTGCCGCTCTTTTGAAGTTTCCTTTTCTTTCCTTTGCCCTTTTCTTGAAACTAGTGGTTTTGTTAACCATCAACACTTGATGCTCCTTTTGATTTCTACCTCCATGCTTTCAAAGATCGCGAAGAGCTCGGGCATTGTTTTGGTCATCCCTTGCATATTATAGTTCATCACGAAGCTCTTGTAGCTTGGTGGCGTGATTGGAGAATTCGTCAATGACGCAATCATCCGGAAGATTAACTCCCAGTTGAATCAAGTGATTGTTATATCCGGACATTACGAGTATATGCTCACCGACGTAACCGTTCTCCTCCATCTTACAACTATAGAACTTATTGGAGACTTCATATCTCTCAATCCGGGCATTCGCTTGGAATATTAACTTCAACTCTGGAACATCTCATATGCTCCATGGTGTTCAAAACGACGTTGAAGTCCCGGTTCTAAGCCGTAAAGCATGGCACACCTGAACTATAGAGTAGTCATCGCTTTGCTTTGCCAGACGTTCACAACTTCGGCGCAGCCCTTGCACAGGCCCGGCACCTAACGGTGCTTCCGGGACGTAATTCTTCCGTGCAGCAATAAGGATAATCCTCAAAGTTACGGACCCAGTCCGTGTAATTGCTGCCATCATCTTTCAACTTTGCTTTCTCAAGGAACGCATTAAAATTCAACGGAACAACAAAGACGAGCCATCTATCTACACATCATAGACAAGCAAGATACTATCGGTACTAAGTTCATGATAAATTTAAGTTCAATTAATTACTTAAGAACTCCCACTTAGAAAAATATCCTCCAATTCTCTAAGTGATTGCGTGATCCATATCAACTACACCATGACCGATCATCACGTGTGATGGAGTAGTTTCAATGGTGAACATCAATATGTTGATCATATCTACTATATGATTCACGCCGACCTTCGGTCTCCGTGTTCCGAGGTCATATCTTATATGCATAGCTCGTCAAGTATAACCTGAGTATTCTGCGTGTGCAACTGTTTTGCACCCGTTGTATTTGAACGTAGAGCCTATCACACCCGATCATCACGTGGTGTCTCAAAGACGAAGAACTTTCATAACGGTGCATACTGTGGAGAACACTTCTTGATAATTTAGTAAGGATCATCTTATAATGCTACCGTCAATCAAAGCAAAATAAGATGCATAAAGGATTAACATCACATGCAATCAATATAAGTGATATGATATGGCCATCATCATCTTGTGCTTGTGATCTCCATCTCCGAAGCACCGTCATGATCACCATCGTCACCGGCGCGACACCTTGATCTCCATCGTAGCATCGTTGTCGTCTCGCCAATCTTATGCTTCTACGACTATCGCTACCGCTTAGTGATAAAGTAAAGCATTACAGTATGCGATTGCATTTCATACAATAAAGCGACAACCATATGGCTCTCGCCGATTGCCGATAACCGGTTACAAAACATGATCATCTCATACAATAAAATTCAGCATCATGTCTTGACCATATCACATCACAACATGCCCTGCAAAAACAAGTTAGACGTCCTCTACTTTGTTGTTGCAAATTTTACGTGGCTGCTACGGGCTGAGCAAGAACCGTTCTTACCTACGCATCAAAACCACAACGATACTTCGTCAAATAGACTCCGTTTAACCTTCTCAAGGACCGGGCGAGCCACACTCGATTCAACTAAAGTGAGAGAGACAGACACCGCCGGTCACCTTTAAGCAACGAGTGCTCGGGCGGTGAAACCAGTCTCGCGTAAGCGTCACGCGTAATGTCGGTCCGGCCGCTTCATCTCACAATACCGCTGAACCAAAGTATGACATGCTGGTAGGCAGTATGACTTGTATCGTCCACAACTCACTTGTGTTCTACTCGTGCACATGACATCAACGCATAAAACCAGGCTCGGATGCCACCGCTGGGGAACGAGTAATTTCAAAATTTTCCTACGATCACGCAAGATCATGGTGATGCATAGCAACGAGATGAGAGTGTTGTCTACGCACCCTCGTGAGACCAGCAACGGAAGCGTTGACGCAACGTAGAGGAAGTAGTCGTACTTCTTCCCGATCCAACCGATCCAAGTACCGAACGACGGCACCTCCGAGTTCTGCACACGCTCAGCTCGATGACGTCCCTCGAACTCCGATCCAGCCGAGTGTTGAGGGAGAGTTTCGTCAAGACGACGGCGTGGTGACGATGATGATGTTCCACGGCGCAGGGCTTCGCCTAAGCTCCGCAACGGTATATTCGAGGTGTAGTTTGGTGGAAGGGGCACGCGACACGGCTAAGGAACGATCTCAATGATCAACTTGTGTCATGGGGTGCCCCTGCCCTGTATATAAAGGAGGGAAGGGAGGGCTGGCCGGCCAAGGAGAGGTGCGCCAGGTGTCCTACTCCTACTAGGAGTAGGATTCCCCCAAATCCTAGTCCAACTAGGTTTCCCAAGTGGGAAGAGAGAGAGAGAGAGCCCCTTCTCCTAGTCCTAATAGGACTAGGGAAGGGGAAGGTCTGCCAGCACTATGGCCCCTTTTTCTTTCCCACTAAGGCCCATCAAGGCCCATTGACCCCCGGGAGGTTCCAGTAACCCCGGTACTCGGTAAAATTCCCAATTTCACCCGGAGTGATTCCGAGTCCAAACATAGGCTTCCAATATATCAATCTTTATGTCTCGACCATTTCGAGACTCCTCGTCATGTCCGTGATCTCATCCGGACTCAACAACCTTCGTACATCAATATCATATAGACTCATAATAAGCGCCATCGAACGTTAAGCGTGCGGACCCTACGGGTTCGAGAACTATGTAGACATGACCGAGACACCTCTCGGTCAATAACCAATAGCGGGACCTGGATGCCCATATTGGCTCCTACATATTCTACGAAGATCTTTATCGGTCAGACCGCATAACAACATCGTTGTTCCTTTGTCATCGGTATGTTACTTGCCCGAGATTCGATCGTCGGTATCCAATACCTAGTTCAATCTCACATCGCAAGTCTCTTTTCTCGTTCCGTAATACATCATCTCACAACTAACACATTTAGTTGCAATGCTTGCAAGGCTTATGTGATGTGCATTACCGAGAGGGCCCAGAGATACCTCTCCGACAATCGGAGTGACAAATCCTAATCTCAAATATGCCAACCCAACATGTACCTTCGAGACACCTGTAATGTACCTTTATAATCACCCGATTACGCCAGGACGCTTGGTAGCACCCAAAGTGTTCCTCGGCAAACGGAGTTGCATAATCTCATAGTCATAGGAACATGTATAAGTCATGAATAAAAGCACTAGCAACAAACTATACGATCAGGTGCTATGCTAATGGAATGGGTCATGTCAATCAGATCATTCAACCAATGATGTGATCCCGTTAATCAAATAACAACTCCTTGTTCATGGTTAGGAAACATAACCATCTTTGATTAACGAGCTAGTCAAGTAGAGGCATACTAGTGACACTCTGTAGGTTTATGTATTCACACATGTATTATGTTTCCGGTTAATACAATTCTAGCATGAATAATAAACATTTATCATGATATAAGGAAATAAATAATAACATTATTATTGCCTCTAGGGCATATTTCCTTCAGACCAGTGGGTACTTCCTCTGGAAAAACATCCTCGAATTCCCGCAAGACATCACAAACAGCACTAGGGAGACATGTTAAGTCGTTAGCTGAAAGCAAAGCATCTTTGTACACAAGTACAACGACCACTTGATTTGGGTTGAGCCTCACATCTCTCAGTTCTGATTTGGTGGCTAACATTACTAAGTTCTCTCCCTCTCTTTTATTCTTCTCTCTCAGATTTGGCTTGTGGCGCTCACTCACCAATTTGTGGATCTCTCTCTCGCTCTTTTTCTCTCCCTCTTTCTTACTCAATATTTTTACTTCAGAAACTTTCTGCAAGTGCTCAGCCATGATTTGTTGGGGTGTCATGGGTCTAAGCACGAAGTCTTTTCCTCTCCACTTGATGGAGTATTGATTGGTTCTGCCACAATGTTGAGTTGAATGATCATATTGCCACGGTCTGCCCAACAGCAAGTGACACACCTTCATTAGCACCACATCACACTCAAAGGTGTCATTATAATCTCCAATCTTGAATTGCACATGTACCATGTGTGTGATCTTAATCTCTCTACATTCACTCAACCATTGTATATGATATGGATGAGGATGTTGTAGCAGCTTCAGCCCAAGCTTATCACACATTTCTTTGCTTGCAAGATTGTGAAAACTCCCACCATCAACAATTACCTTACATACCTTGTCTTGCACTTTGGCTCTTGTTTGAAACAGATTGTGTCGTTGTCCATTCTCAGCTTCTTTGATCTGCACACTCAAAACTTTAGTGACAACAAGAGAGGCACCTTGCTCATAATCACAATAGGTTTGCTCATCACCATCTGAACCATCACCATCTTCAGTTTCTTCTTCAGGTTCACTACAAGACTCATATTCTCCATTCTCGGTGATCAGCATGGTACGCTTGTTGGGACAATCCTTCTTCATGTGGCCACGTCCCTGATACGTCCCCAACGTATCTATAATTTCTGATTGCTCCATGCTATATTATCTACTGTTTTGGACATTAATGGGTTTTATTATTCACTTTTATATTATTTTTGGGACTAACCTATTAACCGGAGGCCCAGCCCAGAATTGCTGTTTTTTTGCCTATTTCAGAGTTTCGCAGAAAAGGAATATCAAACGGAGTCCAAACGGAATGAAACCTTCGGGAACGTGATTTTCTCACCGAACATGATCCAGGAGACTTGGACCCTAAGTCAAGGAAGCTTCGAGGAGGCCACGAGGTAGGGGGGCGCACCCTCCCCCCAGGTGCGCCCTCCACCCTCATGGGCCCCCCTGTTGCTCCACCGACGTACTCCTTCCACCTATATATGCCTAGGTACCCCCAAACGATCAGATACGGAGCCAAAAACCTAATTCCACCGCCGCAACCTTATGTACCCACGAGATCCCATCTTGGGGCCTATTCCGGAGCTCCGCCGGAGGGGGCATCCATCACGGAGGGCTTCTACATCAACACCATAGCCTCTCCAATGAAGTGTGAGTAGTTTACCTCAGACCTTCGGGTCCATAGTTAGTAGCTAGATGGCTTCTTCTCTCTTTTTGGATCTCAATACAATGTTGTCCCCCTCTCTCGTGGATATCTATTCGATGTAATCTTCTTTTTGTGGTGTGTTTGTGGAGACCGATGAATTGTGGGTTTATGATCAAGATTATCTATGAACAATATTTGAATCTTCTCTGAATTCTTTTATGTATGATTGGTTATCTTTGCAAGTCTCTTCAATTATCAGTTTGGTTTGGCCTACTAGATTGATCTTTCTTGCAATGGGAGAAGTGCTTAGCTTTGGGTTCAATCTTGCGGTGTCCTTTCCCGGTGTGATGAGGGGCAGCAAGGCACATATTGTATTGTTGCCATCGAGGATAACAAGATGGGGTTTTTATCATATTGCGTGAATTTATCCTCTACATCATGTCATCTTGCTTAAGGCGTTACTCTGTTTTCATGAACTTAATACTCTAGATGCATCTTTGGATAGCGGTCGATGAGTGGAGTAATAGGAGTAGATGCAGCAGGAGTCGGTCTACTTGTCTCGGACGTGATGCCTATATACATGATCATACCTAGATATTCTCATAACTATGCTCAATTCTGTCAATTGCTCAATAGTAATTCGTTCACCCACCGTAAAATACTTATGCTCTTGAGAGAAGCCAGTAGTGAAATCTATGGCCCCCGGGTCTATCTTCATCATAATAATCTTCCAACACTTAGTTATTTTCTTTGCTTTTTACTTTGCTTTTATTTTACTTTACATCTTTATCACAAAAATACCAAAAATATTATGATATCATATCTATCAGATCTCATTCTCGTAAGTGACCGTGAAGGGATTGACAACCCCTTATCGCGTTTGTTGCGAGGAGTTATTTGCTTTGTGTAGGTACGAGGGACTCGCGCGTAGTCTCCTACTGGATTGATACCTTGGTTCTCAAAAACTGAGGGAAATACTTACGTTACTGTGCTGCATCACCCTTTCCTCTTCAAGGGAAAACCAACGCAGTGCTCAAGAGGTAGCAAGAAGGATTTCTGGCGCCGTTGCCGGGGAGTCTATGCAAAAGTCAACATACCAAGTACCCATCACAATCCCTTATCTCCCGCATTACATTATTTGCCATTTGCCTCTCGGTTTCCTCTCCCCCACTTCACCCTTGTTGTTTTATTCGCCCTCTCTTTTTCCGTTCGCTTCTTTTTCGCTTGCTTTTGTTTGCTCGTGTGTTGGATTGCTTGCTTGTCACGATGGCTCAAGATAATAGCAAATTATGTGACTTTACCAATACCAACAATAATGATTTCCTTAGCACTCCGATTGCTCCTCTTACCGATACTAAATCTTGTGAAATCAATGCTGCTTTGTTGAATCTTGTCATGAAAGATCAATTCGCCGGCCTTCCTAGCGAAGATGTCGCTACTCATCTAAATAGCTTCGTTGATTTGTGTGATATGCAAAAGAAGAAAGATGTTGATAACGATATTGTTAAATTGAAGCTATTTCCTTTTTCGCTTAGAGATCGTGCTAAAGCTTGGTTTTCGTCTTTGCCTAAAAATAGTATTGATTCTTGGAACAAGTGCAAAGATGCTTTTATCTCTAAGTATTTTCCTGCCGCTAAGATCATCTCTCTTAGAAATGATATTATGAATTTTAAGCAACTTGATCATGAACATGTTGCACAAGCTTGGGAGAGGATGAAATTAATGATACGTAATTACCCTACTCATGGTTTGAATTTGTGGATGATTATACAAAAAATTTATGCCGGATTGAATTTTGCTTCTAGAAATCTTTTAGATTCGGCCGCGGGAGGCACTTTTATGGAAATCACTTTAGGAGAAGCTACCAAACTCCTAGATAATATTATGGTTAATTATTCTCAATGGCACATTGAAAGATCTACTAATAAAAAAGTGCATGCGATATAAGAAATTAATGTTTTGAGTGGAAAGATGGATTAACTTATGAAATTATTTGTTAGTAAGAGTGTTTCTTATGATCCAAATGATATGCCTTTGTCTACTTTGACTGAGAATAATAATGAATCTATGGATGTGAATTTTGTTGGTAGGAATAATTTTGGTAACAATGCGTATAGAGGAAACTTTAATCCTAGGCCTTATCCTAGTAATTCCTCAAATAATTATGGAAATTCCTACAACAACTCTTACGGAAATTTTAATAAGATGCCCTCTGAATTTGAGACTAGTGTTAAAGAATTTATGAATTCACAAAAGAATTTCAATGCTTTGCTTGAAGAGAAATTGCTTAAAGTTGATGAATTGGCTAGGAACATTGATAAAATTTCTCTTGATGTTGATTCTTTAAAGTTTAGATCTATTCCTCCTAAGCATGATATCAATGAGTCTCTCAAAGCCATGAGAATTTCCATTGATGAGTGCAAAGAAAGAACCGCTAGGATGCGTGCTAAGAAAGATTGCTTTATAAAAGCATGTTCTTCAAATTTCTATGAAAATAAAGATGAAGATCTAAAAGTTATTGATGTGTCCCCTATTAAATCCTTGTTTTGCAATATGAATCTTGATAATGATGGGACTGAATGTGATCCACCTTTACCTAGAAGGCGTTCCAAAAATTCAGAGTTTTTAGATCTTGATGCTAAAATTGATAAAAGTGGGATTGAAGAAATAAAAACCCTAGATGTTGCTAAACCCACTATTTTGGATTAAAGGAATTTAATTATGAAAGTTGCTCCTTGATTGACTGCATTTCCTTGTTGCAATCCGTGCTAAATTCTCCTCATGCCTATAGCCAAAATAAAGCATTTACTAAACATATTGTTGATGCCTTGATGCAATCTTACGAAGAAATGCTTGAGTTGGAAGTTTCTATCCCTAGAAAACTTATGATGAGTGGGAACCAACTATTAAAATTAAGATTAAGGATCATGAGTGTTATGCTTTATGTGATTTGGGTGCTAGTGTCTCCACTATTCCCAAAACTTTGTGTGATTTGCTAGGTTTCCATGATTTTGATGATTGCTCTTTAAACTTGCACCTTGCGGATTCCACTATTAAGAAACCTATGGGAAGAATTAATAATGTTCTTATTGTTGCAAATAGGAATTATGTGCCCGTAGATTTTATCGTTGTTGATATAGATTGCAATCCTTCATGTCCTATTATTCTTGGTAGACCTTTCCTTAGAACGATTGGTGAAATTATTGATATGAAGGAAGGGAATATTAGAATCCAATTTCCATTAAAGAAAGGCATGGAACACTTCCCTAGGAAGAAAATAAAATTACATATGAATCTATCATGAGAGCCACTTATGGATTGCCTACCAAAGATGACAATACCTAGATCTATCCTTGCTTTTATGCCTAGCTAGGGGCGTTAAACGATAGCGCTTGTTGGGAGGCAACCCAATTTTATTTTAGTTTTTTGCTTTTTGCTTCTGTTTAGGAATAGATATTTGTTCTAGCCTCTGGTTAGATGTGTTTTTATGTTTTAATTAGTGTTTGTGCCAAGTTAAACCTATAGGATCTTCTTGGATGATAGTTATTTGATCTTGCAGAAATTTCCAGAAACTTTCTGTTCACGAAAACAATTGTTACAAATCACCAAAACGTGATAAAATAGTGATTCCAATTGCTGCTGATCAATAAACAAATTGTATAGGTCGTCCTACTTTGGAAGATGTTTTGGAGTTCCAGAGGTTTGCGTTATTTACAGATTACTACAGACTGTTCTGTTTTTGACAGATTCTGTTTTTCGTGTGTTGTTTGCTTATTTTGATGAATCTTTGGCTAGTAAAATAGTTTATAAACCATGGAGAAGTTGGAATAAAGTAGGTTTAACACCAATATAAATAAAGAATGAGTTCATTACAGTACATTGAAGTGGTCTTTTGTTTTCTTTTGCTAACGAAGCTCACGAGATTTCTGTTGAGTTTTGTGTTGTGAAGTTTTCAAGTTTTGGGTGAAAGATTTTGATGGATTATGGAACAAGGAGTGGCAAGATCCTAAGCTTGGGGATGCCCATGGCACCCCCAAGATAATCTAATGACACCAAAAGTTAAAGCTTGGGGATGCCCTGAAGGCATCCCTCTTTAAATCTACTTCCATCGGTAACTTTACTTGGAGCTATATTTTTATTCACCACATGATATGTGTTTTGCTTGGAGCGTCTTGTATGATTTGAGTCTTTGCTTTTTAGTTTACCACAATAATCCTTGCTGTACACACCTTTTGAGAGAGCCATACATGATTTGGAAATTATTAGAATACTCTTTGTGCTTCACTTATATCTTTTGAGTTATATAGTTTTGCTCTAGTGCTTCACTTATATCTTTTAGAGCACGGTGGTGGATTTGTTTTATAGAAACTATTGATCTCTCATGCTTCACTTAGATTATTTTGAGAGTCTTAAATAGCATGGTAATTTTCTTAAATTATCTTAATATGCTAGGTATTCAAGAATAGTAAAGACTTTCTTATGAGTGTGTTGAATACTAAGAGAAGTTTGATGCTTGATGATTGTTTTGAGATATGGAGGTAATAATATCAAAGTCGTGCTAGTTGAGTAGTTGTGAATTTGAGAATTTCTTGTGTTGAAGTTTGCAAGTCCCGTAGCATGCACGCATGGTAAACGTTATGTAACAAATTTGAAACATGAGGTGTTCTTTGATTGTCCTCCTTATGAGTGGCGGTCGGGGACGAGCGATGGTCTTTTCCTACCAATCTATCCCCCTAGGAGCATGCACGTAGTGCTTGGTTTTTGATGACTTGTAGATTTTTGCAATAAGTATGTGAGTTCTTTATGACTAATGTTGAGTCCATGGATTATACGTACTTTCACCCTTCCATCATTGCTAGCCTCTTCGGTACCGTGCATTGCCCTTTCTCACATTGAGAGTTGGTGCAAACTCCGTCGGTGCATCCAAACCCCGTGATATGATATTTCCGTAGCCATTTCGAGATATATTGCCATGCAAATTTCCATCATTCCGTTTATCATGACACATTCATCATTGTCATATTGCTAGCATGATCATGTAGTTGACATAGTATGTGTGGCAAAGACACCGTTCATAATTCTTTCATACATGTCACTCTTGGTTCATTGCATATCCCTTACATCACGGAGGCATTCATATAGAGTCATACTTTGTTCTAGTATCGAGTTGTAATCATTGAGTTGTAAATAAATAGAAGTGTGATGATCATCATTTTCTAGAGCATTGTCCCAAGTGAGGAATAAAAAAAGAGAAAGGCCATAAAAAAGAGAAGGCCAAAAAAATGAGAGAAAAAGAGAGAAGGGACAATGCTACTATCCTTTGCCACACTTGTGCTTCAAAGTAGCACCATAATCTTCATGATAGAGAGTCTCTTGTTTTGTCACTTTCATATACTAGTGAGAATTTTTCATTATAGAACTTGGCTTGTATATTCCAACAATGGTCTTCCCCAAATGCCCTAGGTCTTCGTGAGCAAGCAAGTTGGATGCACACCCACTTAGTTTCTTTTGTTGAGCTTTCATACATTTATAGCTCTAGTGCATCTGTTGCATGTCAATCCCTACTCCTTGCATTAACATCAATCGATGGGCATCTCCATAGCTCATTGATTAGCCTCGTTGATGTGAGACTTTCTCCTTTTTTGTCTTCTCCACATAACCCCCATCATCATATTCTATTCCACCCATAGTGCTATGTCCATGGCTCGCGCTCATATATTGCGTGAAAGTTTATAGGTTTGAGATTACTAAAGTATGAAACAATTGCTTGGCTTGTCATCGGGGTTGTGCATAATGAGAGCATTCTTGTGTGACGAAAATGGAGCATGACTAAACTATATGATTTTGTAGGGATGAACTTTCTTTGGCCATGTTATTTTGAGAAGACATAATTGCTTAGTTAGTATGCTTGAAGTATTATCATTTTTATGTCAATATGAACTTTTGTCTTGAATCTTTCGGATCTGAATATTCATACCACAAGTAAGAAGAATTACATTGAAATTATGCCAAGTAGCACTCCGCATCAAAAATTATCTTTTTTATCATTTACCTACTCGAGGACGAGCATGAATTAAGCTTGTGGATGCTTGATACGTCTCCAACGTATCTATAATTTTTGATTGCTCCATGCTATATTATCTACTATTTTGGACATTAATGGGCTTTATTATTCACTTTTATATTATTTTTGGGACTAACCTATTAACCGGAGGCCCAGTCCAGAATTGCTGTTTTTTCGCCTATTTCAGAGTTTCGCAGAAAAGGAATATCAAACGGAGTCCAAACGGAATGAAACCTTCGGGAACGTGATTTTCTCATCGAACATGATCCATGAGACTTGGACCCTAAGTCAAGGAAGCTTTGAGGAGGCCACGAGGTAGGGGGGCGCGCCCTCCCCCCCAGGCACGCCCTCCACCCTCGTGAGCCCCCTGTTGCTCCACCGACGTACTCCTTTCTCCTATATATGCCTACGTACCCCCAAACGATCAGATACAGAGCCAAAAACCTAATTCCACTGCCGCAACCTTCTATACCCGGGAGATCCCATCTTGGGGCCTGTTCCGGAGCTCCGCCGGTGGGGGCATCCATCACGGAGGGCTTCTACATCAACACCATAGCCTCTCCGATGAAGTGTGAGTAGTTTACCTCAGACCTTCGGGTCCATAGTTAGTAGCTAGATGGCTTCTTCTCTCTTTTTGGATGTCAATACAATGTTCTCCCCCTCTCTCGTGGAGATCTATTCGATGTAATCTTGTTTTGCGGTGTGTTTGTTGAGACCGATGAATTGTGGGTTTATGATCAAGATTATCTATTAACAATATTTGAATCTTCTTTGAATTCTTTTATGTATGATTGGTTATCTTTGCAAGTCTCTTCGAATTATCAGTTTGGTTTGGCCTACTAGATTGATCTTTCTTGGAATGGGAGAAGTGCTTAGCTTTGGGCTCAATCTTGCGGTGTCCTTTCCCAGTGACAGTAGGGGCAGCAAGGCACATATTGTATTGTTGCCATCGAGGATAACAAGATGGGGTTTTTATTATATTGCATTAATTTATCCCTCTACATCATGTCATCTTGATTAAGTCGTTAATCTGTTTTCATGAACTTAATACTCTAGATCCATGCTAGATAGCGGTCGATGAGTGGAGTAATAGTAGTAGATGCAGGCAGGAGTCGGTCTACTTGTCTCAGACATGATGCCTGTATACATGATCATACCTAGATATTCTCATAACTATGCTCAATTCTATCAATTGCTCAACAGTAATTCGTTCACCCACCGTAAAATACGTATGCTCTTGAGAGAAGCCACTAGTGAAATCTATGGCTCCCGGGTCTATCTTCATCATATTAATCTTCCAACACTCAGTTATTTTCTTTGCTTTTTTACTTTGCTTTTATTTTACTTTGCATCTTTATCATAGAAATACCAAAAATATTATCCTACCATATCTATCAGATCTCACTCTCGTAAGCGACCATGAAGGGATTGACAACCCCTTATCGCATTGGTTGCGAGGAGTTATTTGCTTTGTGTAGGTACGAGGGACTCGCGCGTAGCCTCCTACTGGATTGATACCTTGGTTCTCAAAAACTGAGGGAAATACTTACGCTACTGTGCTGCATCACCCTTTCCTCTTCAAGGGAAAACCAACGCAGTGCTCAAGAGGTAGCAGTCCCTTACATGTAAAGCACTCTATCTCACTAGTTTTCCCCGTGGAGCCAATGGAGGATGAACTAGGAGCTGCAAATTTGCTCTTCTCCTTCGAATCTGATGCATCATTTCATCTCGTGGCTGCACGTGCATGGGGCTGATTTCCACCACCAGAACTAGTCATAATACCTCGACCAAAATTGAATTGAGGTACAAACTTACTCCCACTTGATGTAGCTCGAGCTGTGAAGGATGTAGTTCTGTTTTGCTTCGAGTCTTCTTGCAATTGACATTCAGTCTTAGAAGCAAGATGTACCAGCTCTACCACATTACGATATGGCTGCAAATCAACCACTCGTTTAACATTAGGATTCAGCCCATAGAGGAACATTGCCATGGACTGCTCCTCATCTTCATGTATGTTGGCTCTTATCATTGCCTTCTCCATCTTTTTATGATACTCCTCAACTGATAACTTTCCTTGCCTCATATTCTGGAGCTTATCAAAGATGTCACGTCTATAATGCCTTGGGACAAATCTTGCCCTCATCTCTCTTTTCATTTCTGCCCATGTAGCAACAGCAGGCTCTCCTTCTTCTTCTCGCTGAATCTGAACTTGCTCCCACCAAATTAGAGCATAGTCTTCAAACTCAAGTGAGGCCATTGCTAATTTCTTCTCTTCAGAGTAGTTGTGCATGCAGAAAATCTTGTCAACCTTCAATTCCCATGTGAGATAACTTTCTGGATCAGATCCACCATCAAACTTGGGCATGGTAAATTTCAGCTTTCCAAACCTCTCCTCCTCCTGCCGTCCACGACCATAGTTTCTACGATGATGAAATTTGTAATTCTGGTGCATGCCATCTTCATCTGCATCAAACTCATCTCCACTACCTTCATGGTGCAGATTTGCTCTTCGGTGGCCTCCTCTAAGACCATGACCAGCAGCAGCTTCATGATGACCACGTCCATTACCATGATCATTTCCACGTCCGGGACCGGGAGGTCTCGTGGCATGGGGAGCAGGAGCACGGTTTCTTCTAGCTTGTGCATTGGAGGCAGCACCTTCCCCATCAGTTACATTTTGTTCTTCACCATGGACACTTGCATCTTCTCGGTTCTGACGAAGCTCTCACACAATATCAGCAACAATACCAGTCCTCATGGCTGCCATGTTCTGAGTGAGTTGCTCATCAACATTACCCATAAGTTGCTGCAAATCTCCCGACAACTTGTCTTGCTTCTCTTCAATTGGGTCAAGGCTGTTTCTGAACTCTCGGCGTAGATGATCACGTAATGTGTTGAAGTGAAACCGTGTGACGGGCTGATTGAGATGCCCATTTCCTTCAACATCATACTCGTTTTCTTCACCTGCCATGGTTAGTTCTCCAAAAGCCCCATAGTACTAGAAGCATATATGTGGATAACAACTCAAGCTCACCTCACTTACCAACCGAAGCTCACGTAACTTCCAAGTGAGAGCAGAATCATGCTCAACCGTGGTGTCGGTGGTTGGTATACAAAGAGTTATAATCAAGCGAATACAAGTCTAGTGTTGCACATGCGGGGCTGTTTGGTGGAGTTTGGGTGGGGTATATATGTAGAAAAAGATGCACTAATCTGCAATCTAGATATTGTTGAACCAGGTAATCATCCGCACAAGATTCTAATGCATTTAGTTGCTGAATGAGATATACGTGAGGTACATGCAACTCTCGCCAAGGAATCAGATTTGCTGCAAGCAAGGATTGAAGACTTTGCACACTTGACACGTTTCAGCTCAAGTTTTCTCTCTTTTGCTTCTTGCACACACTTTCTTTCTTTGGGCAGATTTCTTTTTTTGCCTCTTTTTTTGACAAACTTTCAACAAGGGACTTGGATCTGAACACACACTTTGGGGGAATCACGAAAATCACAATAGATGAAGTCAACCAACAAGAACATGCAGCTGAAACTTTGGCAGCAAACACACACGAACTGATCTGATTTTACTGGGTGGAAAACACGATGGGAATCAGATCTAACAAGGATGAATGGAGAGCACACAATGTGTGCTTTTCGAAATGCACAAAAACACTCAAAACGGACTCCGGATGACAAAGATATGCATGATTTGGTGGAGGATGCAGATCTGAAATCTGTGCACGAAATTGAACACAAACACACAAGATTGGATGGGGGGAAACTCAGCAACTAAAAACAAAGATCTAGTGGACAAGAACTTGATAAAACTCACCGAATAACAGATTAAAGGCTGCAAAGGGCTAGGTAAAGAGATTTTTTTGTGCGGCTATTTTTTGGACTTTTAGGATTAACAAGAACACGAACTAAACTAGGGATACACGATCCTACCGTGTCAACCGAAGCTCTGATACCAAGATGATACGGGGTTGCCCAATCTTCACGGAGGATCTGCTCTATGTTGCGACTCAACGCCACCTCAAGGGTACGAAGGAAACCCTCGATGATGTAGGGTGGAACCCTATGGGGAGATCTTTCACGAATTTGTAACATCCCAAAATTCTAAATTTTGGAATGTTATATTAAATAAATAGTTATGATTGACTGTTTGATTGATTGAGTGAAATTGAGTGAAATTCGAAACTTTTTGAAAGTTAAATGAGAGGGAATAAAAGGACTTTCCCAAACTTTCATTTTATTTTATCTCCGTGAATTCAAATCCTTTTCAAATGCAAAACCCTATAGAGAAGATGACATGACTTCTTCCATTTTAATAAATGAAAAGGGTTTTTGAAAATATTTGAAATTCACTTGGAAATATTTCAAATCCAGGAACTTCAAGCAACTCAATGATTTTCATGAGAGAAGATAAAATGACTTCTTCAAAAACATATGAAATATGAGTTGGAAGTTTAAAGGGATCAAATTCAAAATCCTTTGAAATTATTTTCAAATCTAGAGTTATTTGATTTTATTCAAATTATTTTCTCCAAAAATAAAATATATTGAAAATAGGGTAACATGATTCCCTACATCAGAAAAATGGAGAAAAATAGATTTGAATTAATTTTGGTATTTTTTAAAATGATTTTATGATGTTTTATTGTAGCAGAAGCACTCTTTGCTTTATTTAAAATTCTGAGGATCTTATTTGAAGCTAGAATAATGTTCATCTTGTAGGAAATCTTTTTCTGCAAATTTTGATATATTATATGCCTATAGTATATTTCAGTTCATTTAGTTTTTTCTCTCTTTCTTCTGTATGTTTTTTTAAAAGAGAACAAAAAAAAATTCTTCTCTTCTCGCAGACTGGGCCGGCCCAGCTCCCAGGCGAAGCCGCGGCCCAGCCCACGTCGCCCATCGCCACCGTCCCCGAGCGGGACTCTGCTCGGGAGTTTGCCGCCGCCGCCGTCCGAGTCCCGGCAGGGCACGCCTCCCGTGACCCCTTCCCGACGCCTCCCGAGGCCACCCCTCCCCTATAAAGCCGCCGCCCGGACCCCTCTCTCCCCTCTCCTCCCGCATCTCGCTGCCGCCTCACCGGAATCGCCGCCGCCACACATCTCTCGCCGCCCGCCATCGCAGACGCCTGGCGCCCTCGCCTCAAGCGCGCCTCGCCCCTCGCCACTGCTCGCATGAGTCATTGCCGTCTTGCCTCGCCTTGCTTCATTGAGCGATCAAACTGCGCCGCCGCCCGGACTGCTGACGACTCGCGGCGCCCGATCCCGATCCAACCGCCGGTTTTCTTCCGGTCCCAGAAACCGCCGGCCCGAACCGGTTTTATTTTAAAGGTTCGGTTTTGGTTAAAAAAACCCGTATTTATTTATTTATTTAGTTTAGTTATGTAATGAACGTTTTCTGTTTAGGTAGTTTCAGCGAACGTTTTCGTTCGTTAGGTTTTCGTAGCGAACATTCACTATTTAGTCTTTTTATTTTTCTGTTTAAATTACGTCAGGGACCTATCGGTGAATATATTTATTTACAGATTAGCCCCTGGTTTTCGAACGACCATAACTTTTTGCTCGTTAGTCGGAATTCAACGAAACCAACGCCCACCTCTTCGTTATGATCCCCTCTATCTAGTAAAACAACTTAAACATGTTTTTGAAAGTTTAAAAATTTGAATTTCAAACAGTTTAGTATTTGAACTTTGTTTGATCATAACTTGAGTTTTATAACTCCGTTTGAGTTGATTCTTTTTGCAAAGCGAAGCTCTTGACCTAAACTTTCTGATAAGGCCAAATTCACATAATTTTGGTACTGTTAGAAATTGTTTTATGTTGCAAGAGTTATTCGCTTGGTTTTGATGTTTTCCAAATCGTACTCTTCGTTCTTTCCGATCTTTTGAGTGATTGCTTATGTATGGTTACTATTGCTTGCTCACGATAGATTGACCGGAGTGTGACGAGTAGAACTATCAAGGGTTTTGAGTGCGAATCATCTTCATCAACAGTACAGGCAAGTTCACACTTTGATCATATCCCTTTCATACCCAGTTTTTATGCATTAGCTTCAACCCTCAAACATTGCATGGTTAGGAATTGATAACATGTGGGTATTGGGAAGTAGTTGATGAGGTAGAACCTATTGTCCTGCATTCAAAACTTGGGAGTTACTTCTACGTTATGCTTATACTGCTATGCTATGCTCGTAGACGTGGTTTGGTTTGAGTGATTCATGACAGATGTGAGAGTTATTATTAATGGTTAACTTAAGGTGGCTACTTTAATACACATCTGGGTGGATTGCTAGGGGCACCCTAGGGATATACCAGTGGACTTGTCCGGACACCTGGGGTTATACCAGTGTTGTCCTAGGAGATCCCGGGGTTATACTGTGTGATCCTCCTATGGTCTGCCACCCAGGCTCAAAGGGATCATAAGGTAATTCATGCTAGAAACTTCCGTGTGCAACCACAAGCTATTATGGGCTCTAGCATAGTTGAGTAAGTTACATGAAGCTCTTGAAGAGGTAGATCAGCAGGTAGTGGGTTTGTAGGTTTGGTATGGTCTACCCGGAGTAGAGAGTTAATGTTTCTGAAAGACTGTGCCTCGGTCATCCGTTTCTCAAACACCATGTAGTGCGAGAAATCCAACGGAGGCGATCGAGTCTTGTGGGGAAAAGTGCGCAAACCTCTGCAGAGTGTACAATCTAATCATGGTTAGCGTGTCCCCGGTTATGGACAATTTTGAGTCTCTGGTCTTTGGATATTCATGTTGATCTCAACACTTTATTGAATTAATTTGATTGGGTTAATGATTATTATTTTGGGATTGAGAGGGGGTTTACCTTCTCAATATTTTTTCAACCAACTTTGTACTTAACTAAAATATATTCCTTTGTGGTAGGGAAAAATTGGCTTTTCGCAAAAAGTATAACCATAGAGCTTTCCACCAGCCATATATGCATGTAGTGATAGTTATTATTCATCATTATCCTATGGTGTGAATTTGCCAGTACATTCAATGTACTGACCCTTTGTGGCTGCAACGTCTCATGTTGCAGGATCTTACGACGAGTAAGTGATACGTTAGGGTTACGATTTCTACACTCAACTTTGCCGTTGGTGTTGATGGGTGAGAGAGTCCCGGATTAGGGGGTGTCCGGATAGCCGAACTATCACCATTGGACGGACTCCTGGACTATGAAGATACAAGATTGAAGACTTCGTCCCGTGTCCGGATGGGACTTTCCTTGGCGTGGAAGGCAAGCTTGGCGATGCGGATATGTAGATCTCCTACCATTGTAACCGACTCTGTGTAACCCTAACCTATCCGGTGTCTATATAAGCCGAAGGGTTTTAGTCCGTAGGACGAACAACAATCATACCATAGGCTAGCTTCTAGGGTTTAGCCTCTACGATCTCGTGGTAGATCTACTCTTATACTACCCATATCATCAATATTAATCAAGCAGGAGTAGGGTATTACCTCCATCGAGAGGGCCCGAACCTGGGTAAAAACATCGTGTCCCTTGTCTCCTGTTACCATCCGCCTAGACGCACAGTTCGGGACCCCCTACCCGAGATCCGCTGGTTTTGAAACTGACATTGGTGCTTTCATTGAGAGTTCCTCTGTGCCGTCGCCGTCAGAAAGGATGCGTCATCCCGTCTTTAAAGACGATACTATCGCCGAAGGAGCCTTGGCCACTGGCCAGACTCTCCGGCTAGGTGGTTTTCTTATGACCGCCAGTTCGGCCGCCGCGCCAACGATGACTTCTCGAGTCATCGAAACCAATCTTCACGTTAATTCGGAACTTGCCGAACAGTTGGATCCGATCGAGCTCTCCTCCGTAAACGAGCTCTTGGATCACATCGCCGCCCTGGGAGTTGCCACAGACTACGACCAGATCGGGCCTAAAACCGATATGAGAGAGATCAACTCTCCCCAAGCTACCCATCATGTTGCTGTGATAGAGGAGCAATGCGGCGATTCTTCTTCTATCTTAAGGACTAGCTACGTCTGGATTCCCGATCCCTCCATGCCGGATTCCCGCAGAGGGACGGATGTCGATCAAGCCCTGAACTTAAAGTCAGGCGGCGGGTTGGACTCATTGGATAGCATTCAAAAATCCAAACTTCCGAGTTCGGAAACTTCTCGACCCCTGAGTCTTAAATTGGACGGGGTTCCGGATCTAGTTCCACCCGCCCACCCAAACCTTAGAGATCTATCCCGAACCGCAAGAGCCAACTGAAGAAATAAAGACATCATTATCGGGCGATTCCTCCCGGTTATGGACAGGATAAAGGACTGCCGAGAGAAGGACGAATCTCACTTTTTGCAATAATTGCACGGACAAAGGAATCCTAAACGCCATAAGTCGTCGCTAAATTACACGCTTTGATGACTTGGTGACCATAGTACAAAAGTACTGTGCGATGGAGAGTGCTTGGAAAACCGAAGTCAATTTTGGGATAATCCGCCCCAATACATCCCTAGTCCGAATAAAGGGTGCATCATCACCAAGCACCGGATTAAACATCAAAAACAAAACCCCCTAAAGGGTGCGGAACCGTCATCGAGGGTTGGCTAAGCAGACCTCGCAAAATCCATAGCACGAGGGCGCCACTCCAACTCATAGCCTTCGAGCATGTTGGATACTACGGCAGGTGGCCAAAAGTGGCGAAGAGCTTCTAGCTTCAGAATCCCAGCCCAGCAATACCAGTACGGTGTTAACAGTCTTTGAGACTTTCGCACCAAATAACATGCGGAAACGAACACTCCGCAACCTTGCCGAAGTCTACCAAGTAGCAACAATACATCCATGGAGTGACACGGCCATTAACTTTAATGCCAGTGACGAACACAAATTCCGAACAGCCAGAGCACCAGCCGCATTGGTTCTCGGTCCAATAGTGGGCGGCTTTGCCGCCTTACAAAGGTACTCATGGATGGCGGCAATGACTGAACCTCATCTACGAGGAAACCCTCCAAAAATGGAAATAGACTAGAACCGCATTGAGCGAAGCAGCACAACCTTTAGAGGAATAATCCCTAGCCGTGAAGCATGCTGCATGGGAAAAATCACACTGGAGGTAGTGTTCGCCTCGGACAATTACAGGTCGAAGAGGTCACATTTCGAGTGGCCCGCTCAGCAGCGGATATCATGCTCTATTGGGGCGAGAGGCATTCACAATTTTTCAAGCTATACCCCATTATGGGTACATGAAGCTTAAAATGCCGGACCTAACGGAATCATCACTCGCTAGTGATCCGAACATAGCACTCGCGCCAAAAACAAGACAACGCGACTAGCCCTCGAGGCACTATCCGAAGCCCTAGCGGCCGAGGAACTCATCTGCGATGCGCTCCACGGTGAACAGGACGATGTGATACTTGATAAAAGATCCAAGTCCACCTCTTTTAAACCAGCGGATGAAATAGTCAAATTCCAAGTCCACCCAACGGACCTCGCAAACACGGCCTCCATTGGGGCACAATTAAACCCTGATGTAGATGCCGCACTACGAGAAAACTGGGGCATTTTTGCCTGGCACCCTTCAGACATGCCAGGAATCCCACGTCGGCTGGCCGAGCACAACCTAAATATCCTAAAAGGATTCAAGCCAGTCAAACAGGCTCTTCGGCGCTTTTCCGAACCCAAGAGACAGGCCATGGGAGAGGAGCTAGCATAACTTCTAGAAGCTGGATTCATCAGAGATATAAAACATCCGGACTGGTTAGCAAATCTGGTGATGGTACCAAAGAAGGACAAATCATGGCGCCTATGTGTTGATTTCAAAGACCTTAATAAGGCTTGCCCAAAGGATCCCTTCCCCCTCCCTCGAATTGATCAAATTATCGATGCTACAGCAGGACACGACTCATTGTGCTTCCTCGACACGTACTCCGGCTACCACCAAATCAAGATGGCGGAGCAGCACCAAGCTGCAACAGCATTCATCACTCCATACGCCCATTCTCGCTTCAACACAATACCCTTGGGCTCAAAAGCGTCGGCGCAACATATCAACGCATGATTCAGACATGTCTCGCAAACCAGATCGGCAAAACAGTGGAAGCATACGTAGATGACGTGGTTGTCAAATCCAAACATGTCGAAACTCTAATAAACGACTTGAGGCTCACATTCGACAATCTTCGAAAATATGACATCAAGCTCAATCCAGAAAAATGCGTCTTCGGCGTTCCAGCGGAAAGCTCACAGGCTTCATTGTTTCGTAGAGGAATTGAAGCAAACCCAGCCAAGATCCGAGCTCTCACAACCGGATATTCCAAAAGACCTCAAGCAAATACAAAATTGACGGATGCGAGCGGCTCTAAGCCGCTTTATTTCCGCTGGGAGAAAAGCGTTACCCTTTACCGCCTCCTCCGCCGACCGAACACTTCGAGTGGGCGGATGCCGCCACAGCCGGACTCAAGAGATAAAAGCCATATTGGCAACAACCGGTCTGGCGGCCATAGCAACGGGCGAACCAATGCTATTATATATCAGCGCAACACATCAAGTTGTCAGCGCGGTGCTCGTTGTCGAACGAGAAACGAACGGACACCGGTTCCCTCTTCAAAGACCGGTTTATTACGTGTCCACTGTCCTCACTCCATGCAAGTCCCGGTACCCACATTGTCAAAAGATAGCATATGCGGTGTTCATGGCATCCCGGAAGCTGCGACACTACTTTCAAGAGTGTTCGATAACGGTAGCCTCCGAAGTACCTCTTAACGACATTATAAACAACCGCGACGCGATGGGATGGATTGCTAAATGGGCCATAGAGCTCCTTCCATTCGACATAAACTATAAGCCACGACGATCTATTAAGTCGCAGGTTTTGGCCGACTTCGTGGCTAAATGGACAGAAGCCGAACTCCCTAAAGAGTACGGAGCATAATCCAATTGGATCATGCACTTTGACGGCTCCAAAATGTTGGCCGGCCTGGGGGCTGGCGTCGTCCTGATGTCCCCCACCGGGGACACAGTCCAATACGCCCTTCAGATAATGTATACGGACTCCAACAACGCAGCCGAATACGAGGCCCTTCTGCATGGCCTCGGATGGCAGTCTCTATGGGCATTAAACGCCTAGAGGTGCGAGGATTCAACCTCGCGATATCTCAAATAAACGGAGACTTCGATGCCAAAGATCCGAAAATGGCAGCATACCGCAATGCGGCCCTAAAATGTCAAGACGGTTCAAGGGCTCAATTTCATCATATAGCCCGGATAACAACCAGCGGCGGACATCTTGGCATGCATCGGTGCAAAACGCGATGCCGCCCCACCCAACATCTTCTGGATCGGCTGTTCAAGCCATCCGTACTATGGGAAGGGGATTCCGGAAATAACAATCCGGACCCAACCGCACTGCCTGATGCCGAACACTCTGACACAATCGGAGGCTCTGCCACCGAAATAACACCCTCCGCCCATGAAATAATGGCGGTTATCGCCCTGTGGATGGAATATTTCCTAGCCTACCTAACTAGGCAGGAACTCCCCGAAGACCAAAATGAGGCTCGCGGCATAGTACGATGATCTAAAGCCTATAAAGTCCATGAGGGAGAGCTTTATAAGAAAAGCACAACAGGAGTCCTTCAAAGGTGTATCTCCGAAGAGGAAGTGCGAAACCTCCTGGCTGAAATTCATGCCGGACTGGGTGGGCACCACGCCGCAGCCCGGGCCCTTGTAGGCAAGGCCTTCCGTACAGGATTTTATTGGCCGACGGCCCGGGCAGATGCGCAGGATTTAGTCCAACGATGCGTCGGTTGCCAGCTTTTGCTAACTAAAGCCACATGCCACCCACCGCCTCAAAACTATACCCATCACCTGGCCGTCGCGGTCCGGGGCTTGACATGGTTGGACCCCTTAAGGAGGAACCCACAAGCAAAAATACCTATTGGTCATTGTGGATAAATTCACCAAATGGATAGAGGCCAAGCCTGTTAAAACAGCCGAATCCGGACCGGTGATAGACTTCATATCAGGGGTAGTGCACCGTTACGGTGTCCCCCACAGTATCATCACTAATAATGGCACCAACTTCATGGCCGAGGAGGTCAACTTATGGTGCAAAAAGATGGGCATCAAGCTCGATTACGCCTTAGTCTATCACCCTCAAACCAACGGTCAAGTCGAACGAGCAAACGGTCTAATCATGAGCGGCATTACACCCAGACTAGTGCGGTCCCTCAAAGAATCTAACACGCACTGGGTTGAGGAGCTCGACTCAGACTGGGGCTGCGGACCATGCCGAATCGCGACTACGGATTCACACCATTTTTTATGGTGTACGGCGCAGAGGCAGTCTTGCCCTGCGACATAATTCCTGACTCACCTTGCGTGCGCATGTATGAAGAAAGAGAAGCCGAGCTCGATCGGCAGGACAGTTTGGACGCATTGGAGGAGGAGCGCGACGTGGCAAAGGCTCGTTCCGCATTTTATCAACAAGAGGCTCAAGATATCAAAGCAGGAAATACGGGCCAAAGCTTACAGCGTTGGCGAACTAGTTCTACGCCTACCGGACAAGAAAAGGACAAACACAAGCCCAAATGGGAAGGTCCTTCATCATCGACCAGGTCCCGACCGCGGAGCATACCGTCTGCAAACGATCGGATAACCGACTCGAGCCGAACCCATGGAACGCAGCCCGCTCACGAAGATTCTACGCTTAAGCGCGGACTCCAAGTTCGTCTCCTTCCTCCGTCCACATTTTCTATTTTTGCTGTCTTTTATTTCTCTCCTTCCTCCCCTTTCTTTTTAAAGCCTTTAGAGGCTCGTTCGCGCTTTGTTCGCACATATTTGACGCTTCTGCGCTCATTATACCTGGGGGCTTCTTTAACTGAAGCTTATTTATATGGGCTTCATGCCCAACACATGTGTCAAACTTCCGCATGTACCTTTTATTCACCATTATATGCATCGATATGACTTAAGTTTTGGCCAAGCTGGGTTGCCTAGCTCCTGTGCTTACCCCTACGTTCCCGATTGTTCGGCTAGGGGGTAAAGGGAGCACCTATGCGATTATTCTCGCGGGTCACCGGATGTGTACCTCAGAGTGGGTGAAGCCGAAAGCTAGCGTTCTTAAGGGAATATTCGGTCGGTGAACTGAAAGATGATTTTTAACTATTTATCCATCTGCCCCCAGATGATTTTCTGATTTTTTAGCAGTTTTGACATGCACTTTAGGGCATGCATCCCAGCGAAAGGAACCCTTAACGGACTATTCTCCCTGGAAGATGTTTCTTACTATCCATGTAATATAACATAACTAGTTGGGCACTTTTCTGATACAGCAATAATGACCCCTACGCCTTGTCTCCATGCATACCCCGGTTCTTATATAACCACGAAGGTATTCGGACACACTCCGGACTATTGGGTCCTGAGGTCAAAGCGAAAAGGTCCGCTATGACAAACGATCTACAATCCGGCTAGAAGACATTTTTCATGTCATATTTAATTACATAGTCAACTCGACTCATTGTATTCCTCCTCAATGCCATCTAATAGGCTATCTAATTTACAATCTTGCTAGGAATACTTGGCGGCCAATTCTACTTGGCCGTACACTAAGCTTACAGGGATCTCCTTCCCATCGGGCCCCACAGGTCCGACCTCGGCCATGTGGTTTGGGTCAGCCTTCGTGTACCGCGTCTTCACCATGGCCCAGGCCTCCCTGGCGCCCTGACGGCAGGCCGATATATTCCATAGTCGGAAGCGCTGCCGTGCACCTTGAAGCCGCTCCGCCAGCTCTCCAATGCCTTCGAGCAGGATGGCCACAAGGCCTGGCCGACGCCTTTCATCACCTGCCTAACTCGTTCGTGCAGCTGACGCAGTTCGGGAAGAAGATCACCCGAAGAACTGGGCATCTCCTCTTCAGGACGACCTGTGAGCAAACCTACATACATGTTTATGTTAGTCGCCTTCCTCGCCGAACTCTTTCAAAGTTCGCTCAAGCACTTACTGAAAATGCCGCGACGAAGCCGTCGATTCTCCTTTACGGAGTCAGACAACTGGGCACGAACATACTTTAGTTCCTCACCGAGTTGGGTGTTGGCATCTTGGAGGTTATTTTCTCCTGCCGCACCCTCGTAAGCACGCTCTCGCCGCCTTTAGCTGGCGCGAGAGCTGTTGCTTGTCCGGATCTAGTCCGCGCCATCTGCAATATTATTGTCGATTTACACACGCCGCACTTCCTAATCTATTTATCTTTTGAAGCATATATTACGGAGGGGTCTCGTGGCTCCCCTCAGAAGCGGCTAGTCTTGGCCTCAAGTTGGGCCTTGCATTCTTCAAGCTCCTGGGACAGTCGGGTATTCTTTTTGGTAAGATCCTGCATAACAAATGATCCTTAAATAAGTTATTCTAACTATTTTAAGTCTCGGGGGCTACTGGCATATATAACTGTCAATTTTCCTTACCCGTATGTCCTTTACATACTACTCCGTGGCTCTGGCTAGACCATCTTGAGAGGCACGAAGGTGCGCATCTCCCGAATCGAAGGCATTCAAGGCCTCTTGGGAGAAACACGCGTCACGAAGAACTGTCCGGCGGCGCCGGTGATTCATGGCGCTCTCCACCTCGGAGTTGGTGGCGGAAAATTTGTCGGCATCCTCTATCAGAGGAGCATCCTACGCACGTCTCGTGCTCGCCTCCGCTTCCGGACCCGACTTTGAAGCCTGTCCGACGGAGGTTCGATTGGCAACCTCTCCGGACTCATTCCGGCGAGCGCTCTTTTTCCTGAAAAGAGCACTAGGGTTAGTACGCCTTCCAGGAATCAATCCTGGGAATATGGTGACACGCCATACCGTTGCGGCGGAGTTTCGATCCGGACCGCACTTATTTTTAGCCTGCGGGGCCGCACTGCCCCTTGTTGGCTAGCCGCCGCGGGCTCGGCTTCCTGCCTCGAAGGTACCCCCTGCGAAACACCATTGGTATACGGTGATTAAAAAATAAGCACGGATGGGTCATTATCAGAGTATTGGGACCTCGGTCTCAGTTACCTGTGAGGCTGGAAGTATTCCGGGGTAATCGGCCGTAATGGCAACCAAAGCATTGTCGATGCTAAGTTGGTGGAACACCCCGTCGATCAGCTCCACCTTTATATCCGGATCCTCTTCGGAGGCCGGATCGAGGACCGCTCGGACCCTCGGGTTGTGGGGCGGGCTGTGTATCTTCTCCACAGTCCGGTGCAGTTCCTGCGCAGAAACCACGAAATGAGATATTTAATCAGGGGAACATGGATCGGACAGGCCACAAAGATGCTTGCTTACCCAGCTTCGAGGATTATTCGAAGAAAACTCGCTCAGTGGGTTGACGCGGAGAAAATCCTCCTCCTCCCCTTTATACATGGCAGACAAGGTCTTCACCAGTTCGGTGACCGATCCTGGCCCTTTGCGGCCATGGCGGGTGGCATCGTCCTCCACGTTGAAGTCCCACATGGGGTGGCCCCTATATTGGAGCGGCTGCACTACCCTCATAATACAGATTGCCATGACTCCAATCATGGTCAATCCGGCATGAGCCAGTAATCTTATTCGGCTCATCAAGTAAAGGACATCCTGGTCATTTTCCCTCTGGGGCTCCGCGGGCGCCGGCTTAGGCGCTTCTTCAGAGGAGCATTGCTAAACTCCGGAAGGCCGATCCGAACAGGGTCCGGCAGCGGGACGTCCTCCATGTAAAACCATTCCGAAGGCCAGTCTTCGGACGCCTTCTTCGGGGTTCCGGATAGATATCCGGTCCCAGCGATGCGCCATAGTTCGGCTCCGCCCACTTGATATATTGACCCCTCATGAGAACGGGGTACTAGGCAGAATAATCTCTTCCACAGCGCAAAATGAGCCTCAATGCCCAAGAACAGTTTGCAAAGGGCCACGAAGCCCGCAATGTGCAAAATGGAGGCAGGTGTAAGGTGGTGCAACTGGAGGCCGTAGAACTCCAAGAGCCCCCGGAGAAACGGATGGATTGGAAATCTGAGTCCTCTTACTAGATAAGAGAAGAAGCATACCCGCTCTCCTTTAGAGGGATTGAGGACACTCTCCGCTTGCTTTCCGCCCTTGTAGGTGGCAAGTCCGGCTCGAACCGGAACCATGAAGGCTGGGGGAAGAAATCCCTTGGTTTGGAGTATAACTAGCTCGCTATATTGGGTGAGCATCTCTCCCAATTTCAGGCTGAGGGCTGGGGCGCAAGAGGAGGAGCAGCGTCGATTGTCCATGATGGAATGGGTTTGGTCGAAGCGCTCCAAGAAAGCTCATGAAGGGGGATGGTGTGACTCAGATCTAGATCCTTGCCCTTTTATAGGCGGCTCATTTGCGCAGCTAGGGGGTAAGTGTAAAATACCTGGCTTTTCAGCATTCATTCAAACACGTGGAAGATGGCCATTATTGGGCGTAGAAGCCAAGGAGCGCAGCATTTATCGAAGCGGACACTATTCAACAAGTATATGGAATTTGAGAAGAACCCGCCTTGCAATGCGAAGACAATCCACGCCGGACTCATCGTCATTTGAAGCCTGGTTAGGGAGCTCTTGAGGAGTCCGGATTAGGGGTGTCCGGATAGCGAACTATCACCATTGGCGGACTCTGGACTATGAAGATACAAGATTGAAGACTTTGTCCGTGTCCGGATGGGACTTTCCTTGGCGTGGAAGGCAAGCTTGGCGATGCGGATATGTAGATCTCCTACCATTGTAACCGACTCTGTGTAACCCTAACCTATCCGGTGTCTATATAAGCCGGAGGGTTTTAGTCTGTAGGACGAACAACAATCATACCATAGGCTAGCTTCTAGGGTTTAGCCTCTACGATCTCGTGGTAGATCTACTCTTATACTACCCATATCATCAATATTAATCAAGCAGGAGTAGGGTATTACCTCCATCGAGAGGGCCCGAACCTTGGTAAAAACATCGTGTCCCTTGTCTCCTGTTACCATCCGCCTAGACGCACAGTTCGGGACCCCCTACCCGAGATCCGCCGGTTTTGACACCGACAATGGGAATCCACAACCTTGTTACTTCCGCTATTTGGATTGAGGTAATAGTATTTACGTTACTTTATACATGTGATTTACCTCTGTTATAAATCCTCGAGTACTGTGTGTGTCAGCATACCGATCCAGGGATGACACTTAAGCACAGAGACTCGATCCGTTCGGGTCGGGTCGCTACAGAATTGGAGGGGGGAATCCCCAAGAACAAGATGAACACAAGAGGGAAAACAAGAGAAACACTCAAGAACAAGTCCAATCACACATCCACTAGACAATCAAACACACAAGATCCACCAGGTACTTGAACAACAAAGGGAAGGATACAAGGTAGAGTTCATCCTAAATCCTATGAAGGAGATGAGGGCTTGATGATCTAGATAGATCCTTCCCTCAAGGGGTTCTTCAGATGGCTTCCATACCATCTTCACTCAATGAGTCATACGTGCCATCATCATTGGTGATCATTGTTCGCATGTTGATGCATTGGAAAGACTTGTGTCCACGGCCACCACTTGTGAAGCACTTGATAGAAATTGTCTTGATGGGATCCTCTGGTGGTGCTGATGAAGAAGAAGTCTTGTTCTTGTAGTTGCTGGCTAGAGGACGAGTCGAGGAAGGCGTCGTTTGCTTGAAACTTGACTTGTCGCCGGTACCTGGTGATCCTCTAGTCGAGGTAGGAGGTGTCGAAGTTGAAGTATGAGTTGCTTGAGTGTGTGAGCCATAGGTCTTGGATGAGTACTTGGCGAACTTGAAGTCTTCTTATACTTGTCGTTCCGCCTTGGTCACTTGGTGAACTAGCTCGAGAAGGTTGGCGTAAGGTTGGAAATCGGCAATCTTCCATATTGGGTGGTTGAGGCCGTTCAAGAAGCGTGCCATTGTTTGCTTATCATCTTTGACATTGGCTCGTATCATGGAAATCTCCATTTCTTGTTAGTATTCTTCCACCGTCTTCGTGCCTTGCTTGAGGAGTTGCAACTTCTTGAAGAGATCTCGTGTGTAGTATGTGGGCATGAAGCGGGCTCGCATGACGTCCTTCATTTGAGTCCCATTCATGATTGGTGGCTCCTCCTTCTCGCGACGTCGCTCGATCACTTGTTCCCACCAAATGAGGACATAGTCTTGGAACTCAAGGGATGCCATGGCGATCTTATTTTCCTCATCGTAGTTGCGAAGACGGAATATCTTGTCGACTTTCAATGCCCATGATAGGTACTCCTCAGGATCATTGCTTCCGGAGAACTTGGGAATGGTGAACTTGAGCTTGTCATAGTGGAGTTCTTCATCATAGTGACGGTGTTGATGTCGCTCTTGTCGAGGAGGAGGATCTTCAAGTGCTTGACCCGCTTGTCGTTGCTCGTGACGTGGAGGTGGGTCTTGGAGTACTCGATCCGGTTGTCGAGGAGGAGGTCGGGGCATATGTTCCCGGTTTCGTCGTTCTTGTTGTTCTTCACGTCGAGCGACTTCTTCTTGTATTTCCCGATGAAGAGTTTCCGCTTGCTCCTGTACTTGGCGACTACGTTGAGCAACGGCTCGAGTGGAGTTGTGGAGTGCGTCTAGAGCCGCTTGAGCTTGAGCTTCACGACTTTGTTGCTCTTGCCGGATTGCATTGCCAGCTTGAGATGCTTGACGTGGGCAATGTGGTGGTAGTTGAACTTGATCCATGTCTTCTCGGTCTTGGCGTCATGCTTTCTCTCGTGCTCGAACTCGGTCTCGGAGGCCATTGCCATGGAATGGATTTTCTTGTACATGGCTGTCTTGAGTGTCGTCGCGTCGAGGAGGACTCATGTCGGAAGAAGAATATGACGATGAGTGGTGACTCGAGCGGTGCCTTCTTGATGAAGAAGTTGATGAAGATACCCGGCTCAAGAGCATGTTGTGAAATTCATCCATTTGTTTAGAGAGCTTGCCGTCTAGGTAGTCCCGTTGTCATGCTTCCGATTGTCGTAGGTCGGTGGCGAGTTGCTCGATGCGATCACCCAAAGCTTCACTCTCTTGATGTAGAGCTCGTTGTGCAATGAAGAAGTGGCCCTTGGTGACGTAGTCGCGTTCACCATCATGCTCCTCGAAGAGTGGGTTTGTCGAATAAGAAGGCCTATCCATCATGTGAAAGTGGTGGTGAGTAGGAAAATGAGAGAACAAAACCAAAGTTACCTTTTCCGAAGATTGTGGATGTAACAAGTACGATCCCACGTGATGCTATAATAGGAGAACTAGTACCGGGTATTGTTTCTCACACCTACAAGTAAAAAAGGCTTATGGAGGAGCTCGGTTAGGAAGTGACACAAATAATTCAAACAAATGTTAGTCAAGATGTTGAAAAAGTTGAGAAGATTCACAAATGGCAAGCAAGACAAATAGATCAAACCCAAGGATAACACTAGGAACACACACACGAAAGATATGGGATCCGCACAACCAAGGGGGTGAGCTCTAAGATGTGAAACCATTGAAAATGTTTTTGTTGTACGAATACTAGAGAGATGCTAGCTCGATTGCTCTAATGGGCTAGATACGCTAGTGCACCAACCTAAGAGAGAAACAGGTCGTCTCACTATCCCACGTATGCTTATGTATGTATGAACCAAGATGATGAACTAGGTAAACTGGCCCAATGATATTGCTTACAAGATCTTGCTTCTCTTCTCTTTTGCTTAAAAGCTTTTTTCTACTATGCCACAATGCTTGATATACGAGGCGCAATGCGAGGTAACAAGTAGTATATGCACGGGAGAGACGTAACACTAATGGTGCACTACGGTGTCGCCCGAAAATACTCAACAAGCTAGTCTCGATGGGTAAGACCATGGAAAGGGTAATGGCAAGGGTAAGAGGCTATCAAGGTAATGGCAAGGGTAAGACAATGGTGTCGTCGAGGTTACCGTCCTTGCTTACGGTTGGTATGAAGATGGAGTTGTCGAAGCCGGTGTGGAGTCTGAGTCGATGATCAAGTTGCGGTGATGATGACATCAAATCGTGCCTAAGTAGCCGAAACAACTTAGGACACGAGAGAAACCGCAGCCCGAAACTCAAACAACCACGAGAAATATTGCGGAAGAACACGAGTGGTGGTGGGGAAACAAAATGAGGCAAAACAGAAAATGGCCGAATGTCTGTGGATGGCGCATGGGGTAAGTGAGGCCCGTGTGCATGGGGTCCTCTATGAGCAGACGAACTGCTCCGGATTCGTGGGTATTTCCCAGTTTGAGGCCAAATTCGATAGATTATTGGGTGGGGAAGATGGTGGGAGGGTAGATCCACTTTCCAACCACCAAATTCGTGGATCAAATCAACCAAATCTCACAAGATCAAAAAATTGCAAGAAATTTTTTGGGGCTATTTTTGGTGGGGATTTTCGAATTAGGACGAAAAACAACAAAATCAAGCTAGAAAATGGAGGGTAGGGACTCCAAGATGTGAATCAACCTTTCTCATGATACCAAGATGTTGTAGGGTGAGAGCCTAAGATGGATCTTTTCACACTTGGAGGGGAAAAAGGAGGAACACCAAGAAATCACAAAGAGGAAATCACTCCAACAATACCCAATTACACATCCACTAGAATAGCAACACAAGATCCACAAGTCTCAAACACAATCAAAGGAAAGATACAATGGATAAGTTCTTTCCACTCCTTGGAGATGAGGTCTTGATGATGGTAGTCTTCTCCAAGATGGAGGTCTTGAAATCCATAAGTGGATCCTCTCCTAAGTGGCCTTGATCTACAATGGAGGTGGTAGAAGGAGAAAAGCTCAAAAATATATCATCTAATACTTTGCTAACGCTAAACATGACCCTAGGTACGGTTTAAATAGGCTTGGGGAGGTAGGAGACAAAGTGGATGTGAAGTGGAGAAAAAACACCAATCTCAGCCGCCCATCCGGTAGGGCCCGTGTGCATGGGGTGAGTTGGGCCCGTGTGCACGGGGTGCTACAGCCGTAGCTCCCTTTGTAGTCCGTGGGTACGGGGTCTCGGGGGCTGTGCGCACGGGGTCACCTGGGACCTTCTGTCAGATTCTTGGGACCTCCTTCTTCCTCCTTGGTGACTTGGGGTGCTTCTCCTTGGACTTGGTGATGCTCCTTAGCTGCTTGGTGGTGTTCCACTTCATACCTAATGAGGCATAGAGTATCTTGGTGAGGTAGTAACCAAGTTTCATTTGTATCCATATGCAAGTCAAGTAGGAAGGAGTTCACCTCAGTTTCCAATGCACGTGCTCTAGCTCTTGTCATAGGTCCACGTGGGCTTGATGTGTTGGTGTAGAGTCCATGGGGATGATGGAAGGATGCTCCGCATCATACCACATCACAATCAACATAATCCACATATGTAGCTGTCGGCATTCTGGGAAGGGGGGTCCCCAGACTTGCCTGCCTGCGGCCTGCGGCGTGGCTCAAGGGGTGGCCCAGCAAGGCCCATCTTCATCAGCACAAGCTCAAGACCCTCGCGAGGGGCCAAGCCTCGCAGGGCGGACCACAGGGAGCTTCCTCAGGCACGGCCTCGTCAGGCTGGCTCGCGAGGAGACGGAGAGATCAAGGCAGGGTACCTCACAGGTGCCCATGACGCAAGCCATGACGACCAAGGGCGCCAGGAGGCGCCCGACAAGCTTGATGTCCTCCTTTCCTCTTTGGTGCAAAGGGAGCAAGTGCAGGCAAGAGTATCAAGCAAAGGCATCCGTTTCGGTGCAACAAGACCAAGACCGTCGCAATGGCAGGAAGGAAGTCATTGTGGAGACCAAGCCGGCGTCACCACTAGAGCCTTTGACAGGCGAGGACCAACTTTAGTCAGGATAAGTGTACTAGATGTTCCCCTTCAAAATGGCCAATTGTTGGCGCGCTTCCTGCTCGATATTTGGGAAGAGGCCCATGGCCTTTGCCTATAAATAGGTCTAGCCACCCGCAAGGTAGAGGCATCTAGAGAAAGGATACAACATCTGGGATCAGCAGAGAGAGAGCGACTGAACTCCCCCTAGCAGTTCATCGCACCAGCCAAGAACATACCCTCGCGAGGCTGTTCTTCCTTGTATTGTTCATCATCAGCCCAAGAGGCAATCCACCACACCACAAACTAGAGTAGGGTATTACACCACAATGGTGGCCCGAACAAGTATAAACCCTGTGTCTCTTGTGTTGTTCCTTTCATAGCTTAGATCTTAGCGGTGGCGAGGTGCAGTAGGTAGAGGGTGAAATCTCCGCGCACCCGGTGTTCGAACCTAGAGGATCTGTCGGAACCCGAAATCCGACATTTGGCGCGCCAGGTAGGGGTGCGCGGAATCCGCTCGCCGCCCGCGTCCGTCGCATCATCATCATCATGTCCGGCGACCAGCGGGCAACCCTGATCCTGGGTGGCCTGGTGCCCGAGCCGAATCGCCGCCCGGCGACCCCATGCCAGGCAGCTCGCGGTCCTTGAGGCGCTGCGGGCCATGAGCGGCGAGACGATCCAACGACAGCTCTCATGCCACAGCAGCGCGGTCGTCGGCGAGGGCCTCCAACCACGCCCAGCCACAACGCCAGACACCCGACGGAGCAAGCGAACTCAAGGGCGCTCACGGTGGCCGAGAGTTACTGCAATGCAGGCTGCCGGAGGGCGGCGCGACGTCCGCTGGAGCAGGTGGCGAGCTCCTGGCCGCCGCATCGAGGCTCACCCCTTCTGCACCCAACTCCCACCTCAGGTCCAGGGCGGCCCACGCGGAGGCTCCACCACGCCCGCGCAGCTCCAAGCGGACTCCAAGGCCACCCGAACGCCAGCCAGGCCGTCAGCACCGGGCCAGCAGCGGCGCTGCCTCTGCCTCCAGCCAGCGAAGAAGGACTCGCCATGGCCCACAGCCCCAGTGGGCCACCGCGCTACCGTCCCCAGGTGGGCGCTTCAAGCAGAACTACGTGGCACACGGAGCACTACGACGCAGCCTTCGGGATGGCGGCCCCAGAAGAGTATGTGCCCCACATGATGGACCAAGGGCACGCGCATGAGGACGAACAAGGCTCGCTCCTCGGCCCAAGCTGGGGGGACGAGGCACCAGAAGCTGAGCTCTTCCAGAGCCCAGGAAGGCCCGTCGGCCACGCTAGAAGCAACGATTATCGGTGCCGCTAATTCCTCGGGAGCAGGCATCGCTAACCATGGATCACAGGGAGGTGCAGGTCGCCACAGTGGCGGCTGCCCGCTCCAAAGCAGTTCCTACCCCTCAGAGGAGGGGCGCCGAGGCTGCAGGGGAGAGGGCGAGATCCGCATCACCACCGCGGTGTTCGGAGCAAGGCGTCCCCAGGAGGTAGGCCCTCTGCTGGGGAGGTGCCTCAGGGCCTGCCCCTGGCGGAGAACCCGTGGTTGTCGGGGGAACCGCTGGCGACCGCTCTACCCCATCGGCGGCGTCCTGGTTTCCGGTCGTCATCGGTGGCACTAGAGTGTGGCGCAAGGCAGGGCCCTCGTCTCCGGCGATATGAAGCAAGGCGGTACTGTGAAGAAGGCCCAATGCTCGTGAAGCTTCGCCGCCCGTGACACTCTCACGTAATAATGAGTGAGGCTGTACACGCCCGGAGTCCCAGGGTGCCGGCCTCGGGCCCAGGGCTCCCTCCCACGCCAATGGCAGCACTTAGCTCAGCTATTTGGTGAGAAGACGTCCAAGACTAGACTAGGTGCCGGACGCGGCCTTTTTCTGCTTTCATTGCTTTTTCCCTTGGCTGTCATTTTCTCCCGTTGGATTTAAGTTGGATTTGAGCTTGAGATTTGCGTGTGTTCGGGGAAGGGGTGTTTAGTCTCGTTCGAGCAATCTCTCGCGTTCTGGTTACCACATTGCCTCGGCTGCCTCCCCTCGTGAGCCCCTCGCAAGACGGGTCAGGCCTAGCTTGAGTGCAGCCCAGACTGCCGTCGCCGCGCCCTCTCAGTAGGTTTTTATTACAGGTCCTATGGGCTCGATCAGGAGACACTCAAGATACCGCAGCCCCCCGCAGGCTATCTCAGGGACCACGCGGGTCGAAGGTAAACTAGTCAGCCAGCTCGTCGCAAAGCCAGCCACTTGGCGCAGGCGTACGGGTGATATAGCATCTACTAATATGCTGAACACAAGTTTTTACATGAGGGGCTCCCCCTCCCAAAATGCTCTTACAACCATCAGGGCAAAGCCTGAACTCTATTTGCGCAGGGTAAGAAAGCAGGGACAACACACGGTTAGTCGGATAAATCCCCCAATGCATCCTCAGGGGCACCTCATGAATCATCGCTGGCGTCGCTGGCCTCGCCATCGCTCTCTGCGTTGCCGTCAGTGGCGTCAGGGCCATTCACCATGCCGCCTTCATCAGCAGCCACGACCACGCCGTCGTTATCAGAAGCGAAGGCCCTGACGAGGGCATCCACGTTGTCTTTCACCCAGTGCGCTAGGTCGTCCCGGACGGCCTGAGGTCTCGAGGCGATAAGCGGCGTCAAAGTCGGGTTGGGGTCCATGTTTGGAGATGGCTGAAGACACGAGAAAAAGCGGCGCCCGGCGGGGCAGCGGCGCCTCTCCACCAATCTGTTGGCCCTGACCGACCACACCTCCAGCTGCGTCACCACGTCGGTGAAGAACTGAAGGTTGCCGGCGTAGTTGACTACGTGGGGCTCGCCAACGGCCGCCTCGCAGATGTTACCCAAGGCCGTGTTGGCTCTCTCCCGGAGTGTGGTGAGCATGGGGCCGTGCTCATGCTCCAGGATCCGCCGCTGGCGTATCTCGTCCTCGTTCTGCCGTGCAACGGCCTCAGCCTCGTCCACCCGTTGGCGGAGAAGAAGCGCCTCAGCGCGGGAGGTAGTCAGCTCCTCCTGCGCCACACCAAGGGCGGCCTGGGAAGCATCGGCCCGCCGCGTCACTTCATCCAGCTTGGCCCTCAGGGCGGCGGTCCTGCCTTCAGCTTCGACCCGAATCAACCCCAGCCTCTCCTCGAACTCGCGCTCAAGGTTCAAGCGCGCCGTCGCCACCCGACGTCCGACCCCTTCCAGGACGCGGGCTTCCCGTGCAGCGATGTCATCCTCCGCCTGCGTCACCAAGCGCTCCCTCGTCTCCAGACGCTCAAGATATCGCGCGCGTTCGGCAGCTTCGAAGCCGGTGCCTCCTCACGCCTCGAGCTCTGCACGGTCGGCCGTAGCCACCTTAATCGGCGCAAGGGACGTCTCACGCAGCTCCACCTGCTGCTCCAGGAATGGCACGGGCACGGTTCCGCGCGCCGCCTCCGCCGCCTCGCTGCGGTCACCTCTCGGGCCTCCTCGGCGACCCGGAGCAGGCCTCCCGAGAGGCCGCCAGCGACGCCTCGGCTTCCTCATTGTCGAGGTCACGCTGGTGGCGCGCAAGGGCAACAACCGCCTTCAGCTTGCGCCTCTCTTTAGCCAGGCGCTTGCCCTCGGCCTCAAGGCGCGCGTCTTCGTCAGCGAGCTCTTCACCAAGCAGGCTCACCGCGTCAGCCGCCCTCCGAAGAAACCCTTGGCGAAGAGCGCGACGCTCCCGAGCGCGCTCGAGCACGTCTTCTGCGCCGCCATCCACCCCAAGTAAGCGTGGAGGACCACGAACCAGCGCTCCCCCTCTGGGCAGGGGGCTGGGGGCTGGCGCCCACGCGATGGTCGGGCACGCCTCGCCAGAAGCCCAGCCTGGAGCCAGCCCATCCCCAAATGAAGAGCGCAGGGCTGACCTCAGCCAGTCGCCATCCATGACCAGACGAGAAGCCCACGGCAGGCTGGCTATGCCACGAGAAGGCTCGCGAAGGAGGGTCGCGAGGCGCGCAGAGCCGCGATGCGCCTCAGGATGGCTCACCTCTCCGATCGGCCTCACCACAAGGGCTCTGCTTGAGCTCGGAGCGCTCGAAGGCGGTGGAGAGGGTGAGGCCTGGGGGGATGGCTCCTCAGCCATCTCCGTGAACTCGGCAGGAAGGGCCCTGCAGAGCAAGGATCAGCCAAAGCAACAGGAGGATCAGGAGCTAGGAAAGGGGAAGGCTTACTCATCAATGGCGAAATACTTCCTGCGCTTCAGCAGGCGGCAAGGGTAATCGTCACCCAAGGCCTCCTTCTCTTCAGAGAGCCTCAAGTCCACGCGAAGCGGCCCAGAGTTGGGCACGGTGTCACCGCAACGAGGAAGAAGCATCAAGGTGACCAGCGTTAGGGCGTCGTCGATGCACGCCGACGGTCGCCTCACCAGAAGGGTAGCCGGGCCTCTGGGGCCTCAACCACGGGCGCCGCGGGCAGCGGCTCAACGCCTTCGGCCGCAGCAGTATGGGCCTCGGAGCTGCCCCCTCAGAGTGCTGCTGGCGTCGTCATCCGGCGGGGCCCTCTCCTCCTCGGCCCATGCCTCCTGCCCGCCACTCGAGGAAGGACCGCGGTGGGGCATCGGAAGGCGATCACCACCACTGGGTTCTTGCGAGGCCCCAGGAGGCCAGCGGGGCGCAGCCCCCATTCGTCGAAGCTGGGCATCTGATTCACAAAGTCGCCCCTATTCGAGCAAAAGTACAGCAAAGCCCCCCCTTGCCGGATGCTGCCGGGGGTGGGGTCCCCAGTCAAGACCAAGAGCACCTTCCTCAGCGCTTCAGGCATCAGGTCCTCCTCCTGGAGCCTCATGCGATCCTCACGCCCGTCGAAGGCCCACATCCGACGGGAGTGACGCTGGAGAGGGGCAATGCGACATAACAGGAACTCCTTCACCACCTTGGGCGCCGTCAGGTCGAGCGCCCTCAGGAACGCGAAGCAACGCCAGACGAAGATGAGCCGGGGGCTCGTGAGCGTCTCCTGGCCCCAGCCTGAATTGGGGACAGCGGAGATGTTGGCTCAGCGAGGGCTGGGCACCCCGACATCCACGTACAGCCACCGCTCGCGGAACCCAGGCGCGGGCTGAGGAAGACTGAAATCAATCCTTGAAGCCGCTGTTTCTGGTGCGGCAATGAAGCTCACGCACCCCGAGCATTGGGTGGGGTCGACGAGGCGCAAAGAGAAGAAGTGACGCAGCAAGGCAACTGAACGAGGGATACCCATCATTGCCTCACAGACAAAGGCGAAGACGGCAAGAAGAGTAATGGATTCAGGACCCAAATGCATCATATGGATCTGGTAATGGGAAAGCATAGCATTGAAGAAATTGGAAAAGGGGGGAACCAGTCCCGCCCACAGGGCGTCGGCAAAGTACCGGACCTCGGTGACTATTCTGTCGATGGAGATGTGAGACGCGGGCCAGGCTGTCGTCCTCCCGCACTCATTGAAGATGGTGGCCAGAGCAGAGCTGACCTTGCCCAAGCCTTCTCGGTTGAGTATGATCGACCGATCGACGGCAGGGGCCGCCAATGACAGCGAGCGAGGCGGAGGCACGGGTTTCTTCCCTTTCCCCTTCTTCGTCGGAGCCATGGCGACGGAAGGGGGGAGGATTCGAGATTGGATTGGAAGCGGAGACTGGAGCTCGAGAGGAGGAAGAGCAGGGGACGGTCGAGCAACAAAAAGGGGAACGACTGTGTGCAACCGCGGGTCCGCCTAGCTGGGCGCAAAATAAGGAGGCGTGGGGGAACAGTGCCGCCCAAGTCCAATCAACCGCCACGCGGCGCCCGAGGCCGCAGGCTATTAGGGCCCGCGGCGCTTCGCACTTGCCCCTTCGCTTCTCTGCTCAACCAAGTCCAGGCGCGCCTTGGGCCCGGGGGCTACTGTCGGCGTTCTGGGAACGGGGGTCCCCAGACTTGCCTGCCTGCGGCCTGCGGCGTGGCTCAAGGGGTGGCCCAGCAAGGCCCATCTTCATCAGCACAAGCTCAAGACCCTCACGAGGGGCCAAGCCTCGCGGGGCGGACGACAGGGAGCTGTAACGCCCCCGATGCGGCTATATCTCCCACGTGTCGAGGCACGACTTAGAGGCATAACCGCATTGAAAGCAATGTCGCAAGTGAGGTAATCTTCACACAACCCATGTAATAGTTAAGGGAAAGATACATAGTTGGCTTACAATCGCCACGTCACACAGTACATAATTAAACATACATCATTCAGAGTACACTCAAGGTCCGACTACGGAACCAAAATAAAGAAGATACCCCAAATGCTAACACAGATCCCGAATCGTCCCAACTGGGCACCACTATCGATCATCTGGAACGACACATAGTAACGACCACGTTCCTCGTCGAACTCCCACTTGAGCTCGGTGGAATCATCTCGCCTTGGCCTCATCGGAACCTGCAACTGTTTTGGAAGTATCTGTGAGTCACGGGACTCAGCAATCTCACACAGCGAGATCAAGACTATTTAAGCTAATAGGAAGGGCAAAGTAGTAAAGTGGAGCTGCGACAGCGACTAGCATATATGGTGGCTATTTCGCAAAAGAGAGCGAGAAGAGAAGCAAAGCACGGTCGTGAAACTAGTAGTGATCAAGAAGTGATCCTGAACTACTTACGTCCGACATAACTCCAACACCGTGTTCACTTCCGGACCACGAGAAGAGACCATCACGGTAACACACTTGGTTGATGTGTATTTTATTTGAGGTCAACTTTGGGTTTTCTACAACCGGACATTAACAAATTCCCATCTGCCTCATAATCATGGGCACGGCTTTTGAAAGATATTACCTGCAGGGTGTCCCAACTTAGCCCATTATAAGCTCTCACGGTCAACGAAGGATTATTCTTCTACGGAAGACCCGATCAATCTCGAATCCCGGACTACAAGACATTTCGACAAAGCAACAAAACAAGACCAGCAAAGCCACCCGAATGTGCCGACAAATCCCGATAGGAGCTGCACATATCTCGTTCTCGTGGCACACCGGATGGGCAAGACGTCGGGTTGGCATAAACCCTGGATTGCCTGGGGGCGCCGGACATCGCCAAAGTTGGACCAGCAATCGAAGGAGAACTGGCCCGGGTTTAAAATAAAGATGACCCTCGGGCTCGCGAAACCCGGGGAAAAGGCTTAGGTGGCAAATGGTAAAACCAATGTTGGGCCTTCTTTGGACAAGTCTTATTCAAAGCGAACTGTCAAGGGGTCCCATAAATCACCCAACCGTAAGGAACGCAAAATCAAGGAACATAACACCGGTATGACGGAAACTAGGGTGGCAAGAGTGGAACAAAACACTGCATAAGGCCGAGCCTTCCACCCTTGCCAAGTATATAGATGTGTTAATCATAGCGATATATATATATTGTGATATCCCCAACAAGTAAACATGTTCCAATAAGGAACAACATCTCCATGTTCCAACAAGGAACAAACTTCAGCTTCACCTGCAACTAACAACGCTATAAGAGGGGCTGAGCGAAGCGGTAACATAGCCAATCAACGGTTTGCTAGGAAAGGATGGTTAGAGCTGACATGGCAATATGGGTGGCATGATATAGCAAGTGGTAGGCATCGCAGCATAGGCATAGCAAAAGAGCGAGCAACTAGCATAGCAAAGATAGAAGTGATTTCGAGGGTATGATCATCTTGCTCGCAATGTTCTCGAGTTGTCGAAAGCCCGATCCTCGAAAACGTTCTCAACAGGTTCCTCGTTCACGTACTCGTCTCCCGGCTCTACCCAAAGCAACAACAAAACAAGGAACCACAATAAATCACGGTACAATGCACAATCAACATGATGCAAAACAAGACATGAATATGCGGGATGTGATATGCAAAGCGTAAGAGCGCTCCGGAAGGTAAATGATGAACCAGGCATCAATTTGGCAAACCAAGCATGCCATCGGAAAGTTGAGATGACTTCGGTAGAAATCGATATAGAGATCACCGGAAACGGATGCACGGGTTGGATATGACGGGCAAAACAAGAATGGTGAGAAACCTACGATAACAGCATGATGAACAAAGCCATGCATGTGTGCAAACTACATCATAGCACAAAGCAATGAAATAAGTCCAATGAAAATAACACATAACCATGATGCAAAAAGACATGATCACAAACTTGCCCAAATGCAGAAACTAATGCCACCACTGAGTTGGTGGGATTTTTCTACCCCAAAAACATATATAATACGTTAGGGTTGCAGTAGAGAAATCAACCCAAAAGCATTAAGTTAAAACCTGCCTAATAAGGAAGTTGACTGAATTGGCAATTTCAGATTTGGAAATGTCCAGATTTGGACTTGCCTAAAAGCAGATGGGAGCAAACCAGAAAGGAAACGTGGGGGTAAAGAAATAAAACTGCATATGGGGAGGCGCTGAGAGGTGACAGGTGGCCCCACATCATAGAGACAGTGAAATGGCATAAAAGGGGGAAAACAGCCTCGGGGATTGAACCGGGTCTCCCGGTGGAAACCTGCCTCGCTACCATCTGGCTGAAAAGGGCGGCGATCGACAGAGGAAGGGCCTCGGCCCTCTACTACTATTGCTGCAGAGGAGACGACCGAGGAAAGCAAAGCAGAAAATAAAAAAAAGGGCGCTGGGGTTCGAACCTGTGTCGCCATGAGAGAGCGGGGTCAACCAGCTCGGCTAGGAAGGGAGTCGGTAGAATCGAGATGCTAGCTACTTGACCAAACCTACCAGGCCGGACCCAAAACAGAAACGGGACGCCGACTCCGGCGAGGCTAAGCTGCGCCACGGCGGCTGTTCCCTTGGACACGACGGGCACGCACGAGGGGGGCACCACGGGATCTTGAGGGGGCAAGCCCGAGCGGGAATCGTGGCATCTACGCGCGCGCCCAAAACAAACTGAACCCAACAACTACAATGCGCCGGAGCACGCCGAGCGCGGCAAGGACACGACCCGGCGCCTACTCTACGGAGAACTAGCGACGACAAGAAGGAGCAGGGAGGAAGTGGGGTATACCTCCTTACCCTAGGACAAGAATTCGGCGACGGAGACGGGCTGACGGCGACGAGATCGTGCTCTGAATCTTCGCCGGGAACCTGACCGAGAAGAAAACCGAAGCAGGGCGTCGTCGAACTTGGCGATCCTGGCCTCGAGTCGACGCCGTGGGACGAAGACGACGACGAGGAAGGAGATGGACACGGTGCGGCTGGTTGGGGTGGCGGAGAGCACGCCGGCGGCGAGGCGCGCTCCCAGATCGCGCGGGACCGGCGGGCGGCGAAGCTTGGTGGTTTTTTTACGGGCGGCGGCGACGAGAGGGAGAGGGGAACCCTAGGGTGCGGCTGGCCACGCGAGAGGGGATAAGTAGGGCTAGGGCGACGGGCGAGCTCACGCTCCCTCGTGCTCGGGTCCCCATATTTGGCGAGAGGAAAGGGAAAGGTGGGTGAGAAGGAGAGCGCTGTCGCTGCCAAGCGGGACCGGCGCTGCCACGTGGACGGGATCCAGCGGGGGTAGATGCGGCTGCGGGTGTGCGAAGGCAGGAGGAGAGGCGAGCGGGCTGGCGCGCCTCTCACTGGGCTGCGGGCTGAGGAAACTGGGCCGGCTCGGAGAGGCCGGGGCCCAGGTGGAGAGGTTAGCTGGGCTGCCACTGCTGCTGCTGCTTCCTTTTCTCTTTTCCCTTTTAAAAATAAGAAGGAAGAGAAAAGAAAGTGCAGAAAGAAAAGAAAAGAGTTTGAGTGAAAGGAAAATATCCCCACACTCCTGGAATTCTCCACAATTTTAATAAATTGTAATGGACATTTTTAGAGGTAGAAAAATAATGCAAGTTTGGAAATACTTCAAACTTGTGCCATTTTTGAACCTGACCATAACAACTTCAAAAGAGGGAATTTTTGCAGAGAGTTTTAGAGCAAAGAGCAAGATTTTCAGGGAGAAGAAGAACATTAATTGAGAGAGGGAATTATAGCACTTGAAAAGGAAAGAGGTAGAAGGAAGGAGGAGATGGTAAAGCAAATGAGAATGGCACATGCAACCACATGACATGCAAGGGAAAACCACAACCATATGACATGCAAGAGAACACCACAATCACATGATAAGAAGGGAATGCAAGATGACCAGAGGCACAAATGCAATATGGCAAAAGGAGCAAAACAAAGAAAAGAGAAAACCCACATAACCAAACAACATGAGGCCAAACATGACAAGAACCCACAAGAAATGGATGAGGTCAAATTGATATATTTCCCAAAAAGGGGAAGTTTACATCCAGGGTGTTACAGGAGCTTCCTCAGGCACGGCCTCGTCAGGCTGGCTCGCGAGGAGGCAGAGAGATCAAGGCGGGGTACCTCACGAGGTGCCCATGACACAAGCCATGACGACCAAGGGCGCCAGGCGGGCGCCAGCCCGCGCAGTGTCCTCCTTTCCTCTTTGGTGCAAAGGGAGCAAGCGCAGGCAAGAGTATCAAGCAAAGGCATCCGTTTCGGTGCAGCAAGACCAAGACCGCCGCAACGACAGGAAGGAAGTCATTGTGGAGCCCAAGCTGGCGTCACCACCAGAGCCTTTGACAGGCGAGGACCAACTTTAGTCAGGATAAGTGTACTAGATGTTCCCCTTCAAAATGGCCAATTGTTGGCGCCCTTCCCGCTTGATATTTGGGAAGAGGTCCATGGCCTTTGCCTATAAATAGGACTAGCCACCCGCAAGGTAGAGGCATCTAGAGAAAGGATCCAGCATCTGGGATCAGCAGAGAGAGAGCGACTGAACTCCCCCTAGCAGTTCATCGCACCAGCCAAGAACAGACCCTCGCGAGGCTGTTCTTCCTTGTACTGTTCATCATCAGCCCAAGAGGCAATCCACCACACCACAAACTAGAGTAGGGTATTACACCACAATGGTCGCCCGAACTAGTATAAACCCTGTGTCTCTTGTGTTATTCCTTTCATAGCTTAGATCTTAGCGAGGCGGCAAGGTGCAGGTAGGTAGAGGGTGAAATTTCCGCGCGCACCCCAGTGTTCGAACCTAGAGGGTCTGCCGGAACCCGAAATCCAACAGTAGCAATACTAAAATGCACACAAACAATACATGTTACCTTAAACTTGCCACTGTTGTTGAACCATTGGATGTTGTAAGGATGTGGGTGTGGTCTTGTGGTGAGAGATAGTTTCTCCACCATATCCATGCTAGCCAAGTTGTTGCAGCTCCCTCCATCTATGATGACGCGAACTGAACGTTCCTTCACAACTCCCTTTGTATGGAACAAATTATACCTCTGATTTTGCTCAGATTGTGTGACCTGCACACTAAAAACACGTTGAGCAACTAAACTTTCATACTTGTCAGCATCTTCAGCAGCCATGTATTGCGTGTCATGATCAGAATCATCTCCACCGTGTTCTTCACTTGTAATAAGAGCCAAAGTCTCCTCATTATAGTCACTAGAGGACTCATACCCACCATCCTCAGTAGCAATCATAACACGCGGAGATTGGCATTCTCTCACATAATGACCTCTACCCTTGCAGTGACGACAAATAATGTCATGCGTGTGCCCTGTTGATGCCATGGATGAAGAAGTGCTCTGTGCAGGCCTGGTAGGTGTGCTCTTGGAAGATAGTGGTGGTAGTGCCTGCTTTCTTGTATCACGGCTGGAGGTGCCGGTGTAGCAGAACGTGTGGAAGTAGAAGATGCACGCGGTGTCCATGATGAAGGTCGGCCTACAGAAAAGTTAGTCCACGCCAATCATGTCGATCCTGCACTTCACGTTCAGCTTCGCAAGTAAGATGGAATAAACAAGTGATATTATTATATTCCTTATACTCTAAAATGGTCTGAATCCTTTTATTTAATCCACCCATAAAACATGCAAGCATAGCTTCGTTATCCTCAACAATACCACATCTAATCATACCAGTTTGCAATTCGTGATAATATTCCTCTACAGAATTTTTTCCTTGTCTTAAACACTGTAATTTTTAAGAAATTCACGTTGATAATATGGTGGAACCCAATGAGTACACATAGTGGTTTTCAAAGAAGCCCAAGTAGCTGGAATAGGATATAATCTACAATATTCAGACCACCAAACAGAAGCAAAGCTAGTGAATTCACAAACAGCAGCAGCAACACGTCTATCCTCGGGATATTGTAAGCACATGAAGCATTGTTCAGTTTCTAGCTCCCAAGTAAGATAGACATCAGGAATGTATCGACCCTCAAATGGTGGAATATTGAATTTCAGTTTATGAACATGGTCACAATCTCGTACCTGAGGTGGTGGTGCAGCCCTACCATTACGACTATAGGCATGAGGACGACCTGGCGGTGGTGGTGCTGATGGTTGCACGTAGTTCTGATTTTGATCAACCTCATCCTCGTAATAGTCCTCCACCTCTGCAGTAGCAGCAGGAGCAGCATAAGCATTAACAATAGTAGCAGCGGCACCAGAATTTTGACCAGGCTCAAGGGGAACATGTAGTGCTCGTCCCACTTGATTTGGAACGCGACATTGTTGTTGTTGTTATTGTTGTTGTTGTTGAGTAGGTGCGACAGGTGCAACCGGTGGTGGTTGTGGAAGACGCGTGAGCAATTTGTAACTTGTTATCGAGCTTTGTTTCGAACGTCTTCTCAATGCCATCTATATTCTCCATGGCTTCCTCAAATCTGTTTAGCACATATTGCACCTGTCCACTCATCATTTGCTGAAATTTATCATGTAGCTATTTGTTATGCATATTCTCCCAATCAGTCTCATCGGCTTGTGATCCTGCCATGGTTAGCAACAATAGAAACACACAAGAATATGATCCTACAGATTACTAGGAAGTGGTGGTGGTGGCGGTGGTGTGTCACAAATCCGTCAAGCGGATCTCAAATTCTTACCAGTTCTTACCCAGCAACAGGTGGTGATCGGCAACCGTTGTAGTCAAAACTCTCAAAGCTTGGACAGAGCGATTGCTAGGTGGTGTCAAACGCATGATGTAGATGTATGTGGAGCTGGGAAGGCTTAATATATGGTAGCAAAAAGGGTGAGCAATAATCAATTCAGAGATGCAAAGTTGAATAAACGCTCAACGACGGTACTGTGCTGGTCCTAGGCTATACTGTGCTAGAGATGCGAGCCTAGAACACTAACAAAATCACGGCACTGCATGGAAACAAACGAAAAGCACACTCTGAATTTTTTCGCTCTTTTTTTGCATTTTTTTGCGCTCCTCTTTTTTTTTGCCGAAAATCACTATAATGGCGAGTGTCTCAAAACTCTTCCCATGTCAGGATAACAGGATAGGTACAAAAAAATTTGACAATTTTTTTCGGAAATCAGGGCAGCGATGACGAAAAAGTGCGACAAAAAATCACTATGATGGCGAGTGTTTCAAAAGACTCAGAAAAGCCTAAAAATAGTATAGGGAAAAATATTTTCCCCTGCCGAAATTTTGGCCTAAAAACTGCCCGGGGGTCTCCAGACTTTTTTTTCCGAACCTACTCAGGCAAGGAAACACGAATCCGAAAATAGACGGATCTCGAAAACAAACCTAATATGAAAAGAACTCACATTGGTGGTGGATATATGATGGTAAGATATGCAGCGGTGGTGGTATATGGCAGCTGTGGTGGTATAAGGATACAGATTGGTGGTGGTATATGGATATGGATTGGTTGCGGATAAGCGGTGGTGGTAGATGGCAGGGGCGATGATGATGGTGCGGCGGCGGCGTGACAACTTATGACCAGAAATCGAAACTCTAAAAGACTAGACGCTAAGACCAGCTACTTGACATGACGATGCAACCACAAATTCAACAAAGCAAAATACTGAAAAGACTATGCAAAGGCTCAGTCTGGTTCGGACATGATGAACTAACCCTAAATGTTTTTTGTGGCTTTTTGGTGGACAATAGGTATGAAGAATAGACTCGATCTAAACTACAAAAAACTGTAAAATCTCATCGAGCAATCTGGAAATCTAATACCACTTGATAGAGGCAAAGGTGTCACGTCTTTTGATGAGATGGTGGCTATCATTTATGGTGGAGTAGACTTTGACGATCCGACTATGAACGTGCGAGGACGTCGCTCCTTAGCAATCGCTAAACCAACTCCGAGAGGTTATTGACCACGCCGGAGCACGATCAACCTGACCACGAAGGTCTATTTCTGGCAAGCAAACGAAGAACAAGCAAGAAACTGAAATTGCAATCTGGATATTGCGAATATAAGAGGAAATCTTTATTAATGAAGGTGGGGTTCTGTGATGTCTTTGTCTGGTCATTGAACACAAACGAAGTACGCGAAGTTGCAGCTATGGCGAACTTTTAATCTAAACAAAACCCGAAGTCTAAACGACGTCCTAAGGGCTGTATATATCAAGGAAGAGCGGGGAATTTCGTGACCCTTGGAAAAGGGGTCTGAAACCAACCATAACTCTTGTTTCCCCACACATACAGACTCTAAAAACAACCTATACTTAAGTATGTCGAAATTACATGGGCCTGGCCCAAAAATAACGTGATGCAACACCTATAATAGCCTCTGGACGAAATTTATGAAGTGACATCTTGTATATTTTGTCCAAGGCTTCATGCACTCATTATGGTGGCTTCAAAGTCTTGAAATCATCACTTGTAACTCCGTTCTTGTTCCCATTGCGCATGCCATCATCTCCATCCTTGATCTGGCTCCAATGTTCATCCCTCTTGTCCCAGCTAGGCCCTTCATTTGTAAGCAAGATAAATGTATCCAATTTAGCCAGCATCATATTCTCATGAACATTAGAATCATTACTAAGAAACGAAAGTACCTAATAATTTAATTGGCGGGTGCGAGCTCTAGTAATTGGGACAGTATGTATAGGAACAGGGGCTGTGGGTGTAACAATGTTATTGATGTCCTCATCACAAGGCATTATTGCCCTTTCTACTAGCGCGGACACCAAAGGAGTGCAAATATCAGCTGACGACTTGCGTATTATCGCGGTTTCAAATCCAAAGTGACACGGGTCAAATATTTGATTCCTTCCCTTGATAGGATTAAAACGCCACATGTCAGAGCACCCATTAGCAAGGGTGGCCAACACTACAAATAAAACACTTCCGTGATGATACGTGTTTGTCGTAGTAGGTTACGTTTTCTGTCATGCATGTACATGCATGACGATTTTATGATAGAATCAATATAGTAATACATGTGTTGTCGTAGAAGTGTTCCATGACAATACCAAAATTATCATCACGGAAGTGTCCAGTTGCATGATGATAAATGGCGCGTCATGGAAGTGCTTTTGTCAAGGGTAACCGACACGTGGCATCCACCATAATGGGTCACCGTTAAGCTATCGGGTTCCGGTTTGGATCCGATAACCCGTTAACAACCCGGACCAATGAGGATTTTCCACGTATAAATTCTCATTGGTTGTAGCAACCACGTGGCAGCTCCGCGTTGTGATAGATGTCAACCGTCCAATGGACAGGAGGCGCCTATGATATGTCGACACGTGGCTAGGCCCAACGGCGGGCCATTTAGGTTAAAAAGACCGGCCCACTCAAAATTAGAGGGCTGGCCCATTAACGGCCTGCTTGCAGATGGCCCATTTGCAGTTAAGGCCCATAGGAATAGTGTCAAGTCAGTCTGTCAACGACCCGTTCTAGATTTGTGATCATTGCGGCCCATGGTCACTTCTGGCCTGTTAAAGGTCCGCTAAGTATTTGGGCCAAATTGCGGCCCAGTGTGTTTCTAACCTGTTAAAGGTCCTGCTACATGTGGGCCTCTTTATTGCCCATTGAAACTTTCAGCCCATAAACGACCATGAAGGAATTGGGTCATATTCGGTTATTGCTGACATTCCGCTTGTCAGCGGCCCACTATAGATTTGGGCCACTTCCAGCGTGTTGTGTTTTTTGGCTTGTTAACGTCGGACGAAATCCATGGGCCATATGTGGCCCAACGTCACATCGGGCCAATTAACGACCCATAAACGCTAATAATACTCAAGCCCTACCGCACTTCCGGCCCGGTAAAGGTCCGTGCAGTTGGTCGGCGCATTTACGACCCGTCTGAATTTCGGCCTGTGAACGATCCACATTATAAATGGGCCACCATGAGCTCAGATACATTTCGGCATGCTCATGACCAATGGATTATTTGGAACATTTCAGGCCCAATCATCTTTCGGCCTCCTAAAAGCAATGGGCATAATCTGGCCGAATTAGGGCCCAATTTGACTTTCGGCCTATTAAAGGCCCATGTTATTTATGGGCCATTTAGGCTTGCGAGATATTTACACATGTCAACGGTCTGTTGTTACTAAGGGCACAAATTATATTTAGGTCTGTTAAAGGCCCACTGCGGTCACAGGCCTACCAAAAATAAGAAAGCTTATGCTGATTTAGGCCTAGATATTTTAGTGGGCGATATGCCGAGTACGGCCCATAATCGTTTTTAGCCCAATTGGAATTGTGGGACCGAGGAATGTTGGCCTGTTGGGCTCCTACGAAGCTTTCGGCCGAAAAGAGATCGATGATGCCGAATACATTACTAAGATAAACTGATACGGGGTTGCCCAATCTTCACGGAGGATCTGCTCTATGTTGCGAATCAACGCCACCTGAAGGGTACGAAGGAAACCCTGGATCCAAACCAACAACGCTGTCGGGTAAAGGATAACTAGTGCAACCTGACGAGACCGAAGCTAAGTATTGCAAATGCAACAACCAGCGACAAGTATTCGCCCAACCACACTCTTAGTTCCAATCCACGCAACCACGCACGAAGTTGGAAGCACGAACTGGTCGCCGCCTCAACGGCTGCTATTGTAAAATCACTAAGTGAGTTTACCCTCTCACAAGGCAAGATTACAAGAGCTAAGGAGGAAGTGAACTCTCAAACAATATTCTGGTTGCACTTAGCTAACCTATGCTGAAATCAAATTGCCAAAGAGTTGTGGCTGAAGTGGGGGAAGGGGTATTTATACTAGGAACAGCTCTCCTTGTTTAGGTGTGAAACCAGGCCAAAAGAGGGGCTCAAATTCGTGCTAACCAGCTGGTCAAGGGAGCAAACTCATGGAGCCTCGCACAACAATTAATGCCCTGGACAGCTTGCATTGGAACTCTCATATCCTTTGACTCAGGACTCCAAATGATGCACCGTTTGATTTTCCTGAAAGTAGACTTCATATGCTCTCCATTTTGTACTCCCACACATGCTGGATGCTCATATATTTGCGTTGCATGATTCAGCAAGTTCTAGGACGAATTCTGGAACTACACATGCAACAATAGAGTGTTGAGATGGCTTGCTATTCTTCCTTACCGTGTAACTAGCCGTTCTTGTCACCAAAACAAGGCTTTCATCAGAGTTGAAACTTGTTCTCTTCAAACTTGTTGTATGGGCTCCAAAACTTGTTTCTTCATGTGCTGAATGTTGTTGGTTGTCCTCAACATTGTACCTAAGTAAAATCAGCACACGAGATTTAGGCAGTATAAAGTTATCATGGTCATTTGAATTATGATAAGCTAGGAGCGCGTTCACCTCTTGTGCTATTTGTTTGGCACGGCTCCTTGTCATGGGACCCAAATAGATCTTATTTGTAGAAGCTTCACTTGATGGCTGAGATTTATCATCAGGAGAAGATGATAAACGAGGTGAACCTGGGATGTCCTCATCATCCTCCCCCTCTTCAAAAGGATTCGTCCTCGAGTCTTGACCCTCTTGATCGAAGCATGGAGACAAATCAGCAATGTTGAATGTTGGACTCACAGCGTAGTCTTCAGGAAGCTCGATCTTGTAAGCATTGTCATTGATCTTGGCCAAGACTTTGAATGGTCCATCTCCACGAGGCATTAGCTTGGATTTGCGCTTCTCTGGGAACCGATCTTTGCGCAAATGTATCCAAACCAGATCTCCAGGCTCAAAAGTCACCTTCTTGCGATTTTTGTTTGCCTTAGCAGCATAGTACTTGGACTTACTTTGTATCTCTTCTCTTGGTCTTCTCATGAATCTTCTTCACATATGCATCATGCTTTGAAGCCTCCATGTTACATCTCTCTTGCAATGGAAGTGGCAGCAAGTCAATTGGTGCAAGTGGTTTGAATCCATATACCACCTCAAACTTGGCACATGTTTGTGGTAGAGTGAACTGCCCGATTGTAAGCAAACTCCACGTGCGGCAAACACTCTTCCCACTCCTTCAAATTCTTCTTGATCATTGTACGCAGCAAGACTGAGAGTGTGCAGTTCACAACCTCTGTTTTCCCATCAGTTTGGGGGTGACACGTTGTTGAAAACAGCAGCTTGGTTCCCAATTTTGCCCACAATGTTTTCCAAAAATAGCTCATGAACTTCACATCTCGATCTGAAACAATAGTCCTTGGCATTCCATGCAAGCGAACAACTTCCCTGAAAAACAAATCAGCAACATGTGAAGCATCGTCGTTCTTGTGGAACGGAATGAAGTGTGCCATTTTTGAGAACCTATCAACTACAACAAAAACTGAATCCCTCCCCCTCTTAGTCCTAGGCAATCCTAAAACAAAATCCATGCTAATATCTTCCCAAGGAGCATTTGGAACAGGTAGGGGAGTATATAAACCATGGGGTTTCAGTTTAGACTTAGCTTTGTGGCATATGATGCATCGCTGCACAAATATCTCAACGTCCTTCCTCATCTTTGGCCAATAAAAGTGATCGGCCAACAGCTCATAAGTCTTCTCACGACCAAAGTGTCCCATTAATCCTCCTACATGTGATTCCTGCAACAACAAAGGCCTAACCGGCGAATCTGGAACACACAACTTGTTTGCCCTAAAAAGGAACCCATCATGCACATGTTATTTATCCCAACCTTTCCCATCTTTACATTTTGCATATGGTTCTGAAAATATATAATCATTGCAATACAATTCTTTTAAGCTCTCAAGTCCTGGTACCTTCACTTCTAATTGTGTCAAAAGAACATGCCTACAGGATAAAGCATCAGCAACCATGTTTTCCTTTCCTTTCTTATACTTCACAACATATGGGAAAGTTTCAATGAATTCTACCCATTTGGCATGCCTACGATTCAGTTTAGCTTGGCCTTTCAAATGTTTCAAGGCCTCATGATCAGAATGTACAATAAACTCTTCAGGCCATAAGTAGTGTTGCCAAGTTTCAAGCACTCTAACCAAGGCATACAACTATTTATCATAAACAGAATAATTCAGTTGTGCATCAATCAGCTTCTCACTAAAATATGCTATTGGTTTTCGTTCTTGCATTAACACAACTCCAATACCTATTCCACTAGCATCACATTCTATCTCAAAACTTTTAGTGAAATTAGGTAGAATCAGCAAAGGTGCTTCAGTTAATTGTTTCTTAAGCTCAAGAAATGCTTCTTCTTGTGGTGCACCCCATTTAAAGGGAATTCCTTTCTTTGTCAATTCATTCAAAGGTGCAGCAATTGTACTAAAATCTTTCACAAACCTCCGGTAGAAACCAGCAAGGCCATGAAAACTTCTCACCTGGCTTACATTCATTGGAGTTGGCCAATTCTTAATTGCTTCCACCTTAGATTCATCCACTTTAATTCCCTGTCCTGAAACGACATAGCCAAGAAAAACAACCTTGTTCGTGCAAAAGGAGCACTTCTCAACGTTAGCATATAGTTTTTCTGTCCTTAGCACATTCAGCACTTGTTTTAGATGTTCAATATGTTCCTCAATGGATCTGCTATAGATTAGGATGTCATCAAAGTACACAACAACAAATTTGCCAATGTAAGCTCTCAAAACATGGTTCATCAATCTCATGAATGTACTTGGTGCATTAGTTATTCCAAAAGGCATGACTAACCACTCATACAACCCAAATTTTGTTTTGAAAGAAGTTTTCCATTCATCTCATTCTTTCATCCTAATCTGATGGTATCCACTCCTCAAATCAATTTTAGAGAAAACAGTAGAGCCACTCAATTCATCAATCATATCATCTAACCTAGGAATAGGATGACGATACCTAATAGTTATAATATTGATAGGCCTACAATCCATTACCAATCGCCATGTGTCATATTTCTTGGGCACCAAAATCACAGGTACAGCACAAGGACTTAAGCTTTCACGCACATAACCTTTATCTAAAAGTTCTTGTACCTGCCTTTGTATCTCCTTTGTTTCTTCAGGATTGGTGCGGTAGGGAGGTCGATTCAGAAGTGATGCTCCTGGAATGAGGTAAATCTGATGTTCTATGCCATGCAAGGGAGGTAGACCAGCGGGTACTTCCTCCAGAAAAACGTCCTCGAATTCCTGCAAGACATCACAAACAGCACTAGGGAGACATGTTAAGTCGTTAGCTGAAAGCAAAGCATCTTTGTACACAAGTACAACGACCACTTGATTTGGGTTGAGCCTCACATCTCTCAGTTCTGATTTGGTGGCTAACATTACTAAGTTCTCTCCCTCTCTTTTCTTCTTCCCTCTCAAATTTGGCTTGTGGCGCTCACTCACCGATTTGTGGATCTCTCTCTCGCTCTTTTTCTCTCCCTCTTTCTTACTCACTATTTTTACTTCAGAAACTTTCTGCAAGTGCTCAGCCATGATTTGTTGGGGTGTCATGGGTCTAAGCACCAAGTCTTTTCCTCTCCACTTGATGGTGTATTGATTGGTTCTGCCACAATGTTGAGCTGAATGATCATATTGCCACGGTCTGCCCAACAGCAAGTGACACACCTTCATTGGCACCACATCACACTCAACGGTGTCATTGTAATCTCCAATGTTGAATTGCACATGTACCATGTGTGTGATCTTAATCTCTCCACATTCACTCAACCATTGTATATGATATGGATGAGGGTGTTGTAGCAGCTTCAGCCCAAGCTTATCACACATTTCTTTGCTTGCAAGATTGTGACAACTCCCACCATCAACAATTACCTTGCATACCTTGTCTTGCACTTCGCCTCTTGTTTGAAACAGATTGTGCCGTTGTCATTCTCAGCTTCTTTGATCCGCACACTCAAAACTTTAGTGACAACAATAGAGGCACCTTGCTCATAATCACAATAGGTTTGCTCATCACCATCTAAACCATCACCATCTTCAGTTTCTTCTTCAGGTTCACTACAAGACTCATATTCTCCATTCTCGGTGATCAGCATGGTACGCTTGTTGGGACAGTCCTTCTTCATGTGGTCACGTCCCTTACATGTAAAGCACTCTATCTCACTAGTTTTCCCCGTGGAGCTAATGGAGGATGAACTAGGAGCTGCAAATTTGCTCTTCTCCTTCGAATTTGATGCATCATTTCTGCTCGTGGTTGCATGTGCATGGGGCTGATTTCCACCACCAGAACTAGTCATAATACCTCGACCAACATTGAATTGAGGTACAAACTTACTCCCACTTGATGTAGCTCAAGCTGTGAAGGATGTAGTTCTGTTTTGCTTCGAGTCTTATTGCAATTGACGTTCAGCCTTAGAAGCAAGATGTACCAGCTCTACCACATTACGATATGGCTGCAAATCAACCACTCGTTTAACATTAGGATTCAGCCCATAGAGGAACCTTGCCATGGAATGCTCCTCATCTTCATGTATGTTGGCTCTTATCATTGCCTTCTCCATCTCCTTATGATACTCCTCAACTGATAACTTTCCTTGCCTCAAATTCTGGAGCTTATCAAAGATGTCACGTCTATAATGCCTTGGGACAAATCTTGCCCTCATCTCTCTTTTCATTTCTGTCCATGTAGCAATAGCAGGCTCTCCTTCTTCTTCTCGCTAAATCTGAACTTGCTCCCACCAAATTAGAGCATAGTCTTCAAACTCAAGTGAGGCCATTTCTAATTTCTTCTCTTCAGAGTAGTTGTGCATGCGGAAAATCTTGTCAACCTTCAATTCCCATAGGACATAACTTTCTGGATCAGATCCACCATCAAACTTGGGCATGGTAAATTTCAGCTTTCCAAACCTCTCCTCCTCCTGCCGTCCACAACCATAGTTTCTACGATGATGAAATCTGTCATTCTGGTGCATGCCATCTTCATATTCATCAAACTCATCTCCACTACCTTCATGGTGCAGATTTGCTCTTCGGTGGCCTCCTCTAAGACCACGACCAGCAGCAGCTTCATGATGACCACGTCCATTACCATGATCATTTCCATGTCCGGGACCGAGAGGTCTCATGGCATGGGGAGAGGAGCATGGTTTCTTCTAGCTTGTGCATTGGAGGCAACACCTTCCCCATCAGTTACATTTTGTTCTTCACCATGGACACTTGCATCTTCTCAGTTCTGACGAAGCTCTCACACAATATCAGCAACAATACCAGTCCTCATGGCTGCCATGTTCCGAGTGAGTTGCTCATCAACATTACCCATAAGTTGCTACAAATCTCTCGAGAACTTGTCTTGCTTCTCTTCAATTGGGTCAAGGCTGTTTCTGAACTCTCGGCGTAGATGATCACGTAATGCGTTGAAGTGAAACCGTGTGACGGGCTGATTGAGATGCCCATTTCCTTCAACATCATACTCGTTTTCCTCACCTGCTATGGTTAGTTCTCCAAAATCCCTATAGTACTAGAAGCATATATGTGGATAACAACTCAAGCTCACCTCACTTACCAACCGAAGCTCATGTAACTTCCAAGTGAGAGCAGAATCATGCTCAACCGTGGTGTCGGTGGTTGGTATACAAAGAGTGATAATCAAGCGAATACAAGTCTAGGGTTGCACATGCGCGGCTGTTTGGTGGAGTTTGGGTGGGGTATATATGTAGCAAAAGATGCACTAATATGCAATCTAGATATTGTTGAACCAAGTAATCATCCACAGTAAATGACCATGAGAACTTTATACTGCCTAAATCTCGTGTGCTGATTTTACCTAGGTACAATGTTGAGGACAACCAACAACATTCAACACATGAAGAAACAAGTTTTGGAGCCCATACAACAACTTTTGGAGCCCATTCAACAGTGTGGGCTTTTCGAAATGCACAAAAACACTCAAAACGGACTCCGGATGACAAAGATATGCATGATTTGGTGGAGGATGCAGATCTGAAATCTGTGCTCGAAAATGAACACAAACACACAAGATTGGATCGGGGGAAACTCAGCAACTAAAACACAAAGATCTAGTGGACAAGAACTTGATAAAACTCACCAAATAACAGATTAAAGGCTGCAAAGGGCTAGGTAAAGGGATTTTTTGTGGGGATATTTTCTGGACTTTTAGGATGAACAAGAACACGAACTAAACTAGGGATACAAGATCCTACCGTGTCAACCGAAGCTCTGATACCAAGATGATACGGGGTTGCCCAATCTTCACGGAGGATCTGCTCTATGTTGCGAATCAACGCCACCTGAAGGGTACGAAGGAAACCCTCGATCCCAACCAACAACGCTGTCGGGTAAAGGATAACTAGTGCGACCTGACGAGACCGAACCTAACTATTGCAAATGCAACAACCAGCAACAAGTATTCACCCAACCACACTCTTAGTTCCAATCCACGCAACCACACATGAAGTTGGAAGCACGAACTAGTCGCCGCCTCAACGGCTGCTATTGTAAAATCACTAAGTGAGTTTACCTATTGCTGAAATCAAATTGCCAAAGAGTTGTGGCTGAAGTGGGGGAAGGGGTATTTATACTAGGAACAACCCTCCTAGTTTAGGTGTGAAACCAGGCCAAAAAGAGGGGCTCAAATTCATGCTAACCAGCTGGTCAAGGGAGCAAACTCATGGAGCCTCGCGCAGCAATTAATGCCCTGGACAGCTTGCATTGGAACTCTCATATCCTTTGACTCAGGACTCCAAATGATGCACCGTTTGATTTTCCTGAAAGTAGACTTCATATGCTCTCCATTTTGTACTCCCATACATGCTAGATGCTCATATATTTGCATTGCATGATTCAGCAAGTTTTGGGACGAATTCTGGAACTGCACATGCATCAATAGAGTGTTGAGATGGCTTGCTATTATTCCTTGCCGTGTAACTAGTCGTCCTTGTCACCAAAACAAGGCTTTCATCAGAGTTGAAACTTGTTCTCTTCAAACTTGTTGTATGGGCTCCAAAACTTGTTTCTTCATGTGTTGAATGTTGTTGGTTGTCCTCAACATTGTACCTAGGTAAAATCAGCACACGAGATTTAGGCAGTATAAAGTTCTCATGGTCATTTGAATTATGATAAGCTAGGAGCGCGTTCACCTCTTGTGCTATTTGTTTGGCACGGCTCCTTGTCATGGGACCCAAATAGATCTTCTTTGTAGAAGCTTCACTTGATGGCTGAGATTTATCATCAGGAGAAGATGATAAACGAGGTGAACCTGGAATGTCCTCATCATAAAGCTACACTACACAAAAATAGCGTCATAATTTCTATGGCCTTTGGCAGCACGATAAATGTTGTATCACAACAAAATAAATTACAACCATACAACAAAATGCATGTTGGCATAAAAGTTTACAATCCTTGCAGATAAAAGCACCATCAGATGTATAGAAGCACAAATCATTTGACCTTAGTGCTAATGTTTCAGGCTATAGAATCTGATGGAGCAACATGATCTTCCCCTTTTTCCGCTATTGCTCTTAAACAACGAAGCAAATGTATGATAGTTACGTTTCAATACCATTCATATCTTGACAACATTTCTCAACCACTATTCTTGTTTCAGAAACAACCTCCATTAGGGATTGGACTTTGTCTAGAGCACAGATACATCACTCCGTCTAGCCGGAAGATTTTGTGTAGTAGGCGATTTGGACGAGGTTACCTTGACAACCAACCCAGAAGTACGCAGGAAGGTGCTTTTGTGAAGTCAAACCAATAAGAAAAAGGAATAAAATTCGCTCTTCAAAACGCATGCATGATACTGACGAACACTACTCAGGTGAAAGGCAAACACATGATATGGGGATGGAATACGTATGGAAAACAGGACGGCATGACATATTCAGACCTATGATGTGGTAACTAAGGAGAAGACATTTCAACAAATTAGAAGCACTATAAGCTAGACACCATATGAAAGATGCAACCAATATCACTCTGCCAAGTTCAAACTGTCTGGTGTTTCAACAAACTAGAAGCAGTATATGCTAGAAATCATATGCAAGACACAACCAATATCACAGTGGCTACTTAAAGGTGCCTGAACATAAGTGACTGATGCAGGATACGCAAGAATAGTAGTCTTATGTAAGAACATGGTGTGATCAGATATAGTATGTTCTAGAAACAGGAACACGTGTCATAGTCATAGTTATGATGTGTAAAGTAAGCACATGCAATACAACAAAGTTAGAAGCAATACAAGCTAGACATCATACGCAACATGCAACCACATATAGTAGTGCCAAGTTAGAGCAAACACCTGTGATGGTGGAGTAGGGGAGATGTGCTTATCATCTACACAGCTACATTGACTGTCTAGCCTTGTGTTGTCTTGCGGATCTTGGTGGGAGGATGTCAGAGTAGAATCTGTAGGGACCCTTAGTTTCAATAGCTCGGAAGGACCACCATCATCCAATGCCTTACCAATTTCCTTCCGCTTTATTTATTTTGCATTGTGAGGTCAAACCAACAAGAAAAAGGAATAAAAGTCGCTCTTCAGAACTCATTCATGCATGATAGTGACAAACACTACTCTGTTGAAAGTCAAACTCATGATACGAGGATGGAATATGTACGAAAAACTGGACGACATGACATATTCACACCTATGATGTGGAAACTAAGTAGAAGGCACTTCAACAAATTAGAAGCACTACAAGCTAGACACCATATGGAAGGTGCAACCAATATCACGCTGCCAAGTTAAAACTGTCTCGTCAGAGGTGGCGTTCATCAAATTGGAAGCACTACATGCTAGGAATCATATTCAAGACACAACCAATATCACACTACCAACTTAAAGGTGTCTCGTCATAAGTGACTGATGCAGGATACACAAGAACAGTAGTTTCATGTAAGAACATGGTGTGATAGACAGATATAGTATGTACCAAAAACAGGAAGGCATATCATATTCACACGTATAATATGTAAGCTAAGCAGATGCAGTTTACACTAATTATAAGCAATACAAGCTAGACACCATATTCAACATGCAACCAGATATCACACTGCCAAGTTAGAGCAAGCACCTGGGATGGTGGAGTAGGGGAGCGAAGACTTGGAACTTGTAATGTGAGCAGTATGAGTAGAATCCATACAGATGCTCCATTTACGTTGCTGCAGAGGGCCACCCTCATCGCCTTCCTTATTCTTTTCCTTCCTCTTTTTTGATTTTGCCTTGTCGAGTTAAACCACAAGAAAAAGGAATAAAATTTGCTCTTAAGAACTCATTGATGCATGATATTGACGAACACTACTTTCATGTAAGGCAACCGCATGATAGGAGGATGGAATATGTATGAAAAACAGGACGACATGACATATTCACATGTATGATGTGTAAAGTGTAACCTAAGCACAAGGTGTGTGAACTAACTAGAAGCAATGCAAGCTAGACAACATATGAAAGACGAAACCAATATCACTCTGCCAAATTAAAAGGGTGGCCTCATAAATGTATTTCAACAAATTAGAATAAATACATGGCAATAGGCTAGAAATCATATGCAATATGCGATGAATAAAGGTGTCTCATCGTAAGTGATTAATGCAGGATACACAAGAGCGGTAGTTTCATGTAAGAACATGGTTAACAGATGACAGATGTAGTATGTACCAAAAGTAGGAAGGCATGTCATATTCTTAGGTATAATGTTAAGCAGATGCAATTTACCCTAATTAGAAGCATTACAAGCTAGAAACCATATGCAACATGCAACCACATATCACACTGCAGAGTTAGAGCAATCACATGCGATGGTGGTGTAGGGGAAACACGGTCTTCAAATAGAGAGCTACATTGAATATTGATAGAGGCAAAGATGTCCCGTATTTCGATGAGATGGTGGCTATTGTTTTGGAGAAAGTCGACTTTGACGATCCGACTACGAATGTGCGAGGACGTCGCGCCTTAGCAATCACTAAACCAACTCCGAGAGGTTATTGACCACGCCGGAGCACGATCTACCTGACCACAAAGGTCTGTTTCCTGCAGGCAAACGAAGAACAAGCCAGAAACTAAGATTGCAATCTGGATATTGGAATATAAGAGGAAAGCTTTATTGATCAAGGTGGGGTTCTGTGACGCCTTTGTCTGGTCGTTGAACACAAACGGTGTACGTGAAGTTGTAGCTATGGCGAACTTTAATCTAAACATAAACCCAAAGTCTAAACGGCGCCCTAAGGGCTGTATATATGGATGAAGAGGGGGGAATTTTGTGGCCCTTGGAAAGGGGTCCGAAACCAACCCTAACTCTTGTTTCCCCACACATACGGACTCTTAAAACAACCTATACTTCAATATTTCGAAATTACATGGGCCTGGCCCAATAATAAGGTGACGCAGCACCTAGAATAGCCTCTGGACAAAATTTATTAAGTGGCATCTTGTATATTTCGTCCAAGGCTTCATGCACTCCTTATGGTGGCTTCAAAGTCCTGAAATCATCACTTGTAACTTCGTTCTTGTTCCCCTTGCGCATGCCATCATCTCCGTGCTTGGTCGTGCTCCAGTGTTCATCCCTCTTATCCATGCCATGCCCTTCATTTGTAAGCAAAACAAATGTATCCAATTTAGGCAGCATAATATTCTCATGAACATTAGAATCATTACCAAGAAACGGAAGTACCTAATAATTTAATTGGCATGCGCGAGCTCTAGTAATTGGTCCAGTATGTATAGCAGCAGGGGCTGTGGGTGTAACAATGGTATTGATGTCCTCATCAAATATCTTCATCTAAACATGTTGTTTCTTGAGAATCATGTAGGGAGGATGAAAGTGCACTCTTTATAGGAGTAGTGCGTCTCATACTAACCCGTAGGAATGACTGTCTCATCATAAGTGGTAGAAGCAGGATACACAAGAATAGTAGTTTAATCTAAGAACGTGTGATAGGCAGATGTAGTGTGTACCAAAAACAGGAAGGTGTGTCATATTCACATGTATAATGTGTAAGCTAAGGAGATGCAATTTAACAAATTAGAGGCAATACAAGCTAGACACCATATGCAACATGCAACCTGATATCACACTACCATGTTAGAGCAAGCACCTAGGGTTGTGGAGTAGGGGAGATGAGATTTGGAACTTGCACTGCAGTAGGAGTAGCATGAAAATCTGTAGAGATCATCTGTTTTGGTTGCTCCAGAGGACCACCATCATCCTGTGTGTTCATCCTTTTAGATTTTGCCTTGTCAAGTCATACACACAAGAAAAAAGAATGAAATTTGCTCTTCCAAATTCATCGATGCATGATACTGATCAACACAACTTTAATGTAAGGCAACCACGTTGTAGGAGGATGGAATATGGACGAAAAGCGCTAAGCAGAAGGCATTTCAACTAATTGGAAGCAATGCAAGCTAGCCACCATATGAAAGATCCAACAAAAATCACTCTACCAAGTTAAAAGTGTCTCATCATAAGTAGCATTTCAACAAATTAGAGGCAGTACATGCTTGAAATAATATGCAAGATGCAAAAAATATCACAATGTCAATTTGAAGGTGTCTCTCAGAAGTGATTGATGAGGGATACACAAGAAAAGTAGTTTGATGTGAGAACATGGTTAATAGAAAGATGTAGTATGTACCAAAATAGGAAGGAATGTCATATTCACAGGTATAATGTGTTAACTAAGAAGATGCAATTTACCCTAATTAGAAGCAATACAAGGTAGACACCATATGCAAGAGAAAGCACATGCTATGGTGGTGTAGGGGAATTGCGGTCATCAACTACAGAGCTACGTTGACTATCTTCATTTAGCCTTGTTGTTTCTTGAGAATCATGTGGGGAGGATGACACCGCACTCTCTAAAAGAGTAGCATGTCTCACAGTAACCCACTGGCGTGACTGTCTCATCATAAAAAATTGTTGAGGGATACACAAGAGCATTAGTTTGATGTAAGAACATGGTTAATAGACAGATGTAGTATGTATCAAAAACAGGAAGGCATGTCATTATCAAAGGTATAATGTGTAAAGTAAGCAGATGCAATTTAACCAAATTGGAAGCAATACAAGCTAGAAACCATATGCAACATGCAACCACATTTGACATGGCGAAGTTAAAGCAAGCACCTGTGTAAGTGCATCTAGTGCCACACCTAGTTAGTTTTGGAGTATTGACGGCAAACATGGTTAAGGGACTAATGTGTTTGTGATATTCACAAGAGAACACAGGTAGAAGTCCCAGTTGATTCGGTTTAGCCGCCAGAGATGACCCTTAAAAATGTATGAAGACATTGAAGACAATGGTGGTTCGTGAAGACATTCACGTCGAAGATAATGACTTGTGACATTCACTTGAAGACAGTGGAGTGCGAAGACATAGTTTCATTTTCTTGTTTCTTGAGTCATAGGAACCACTGAACGATCAAGTGTGGTCCAAGTGAACAAAGTCATAAAACAAATGTGATGCTCGACCCAAATCCTATGTCTTCAAGTGAAGATAATGAGAGAAAACTTTATCTAGAGTTGGATGAGTCAGCTTTGCTTGGAGCCCAAGTCAAGCTCACGCATGTGTTTGAAATTTGACTGTTGTACACGTGTCTGTTCCTTAGTGACCCAGGGTCATTCGGACATATCATGTCGGGTTGCCTCCTGCTTATAAATAGCCCACCCTACACCATAAGTTGGTGGCTATTCAGAGTTAGTGCACGGCTTTTGTCGTTTGAGAGCAACCCACCTCCGAAGCCTTTGAGAGAGAATCCTTGCGAGGACAAAGCGTAAAACACCCAGAGCCCAAAGAGTGTTTGGCATCACTGAAGTCTTTCTGTCCACGTGATCTGAAGGCTTATTACACTTGAAGACTATGATCTTCCAGTCGGTTAGGCGTTACGTTCTGAGCATCCATGAGTCATTGTCGATCGCGAACAAAGTCTGTGAAGGTTTGGAAGTCTACCTTGAAGACTTAGCAGAGTGATTGGGCGAGGACTAAGTGACCTTAGCTCAAGGGGAATAAGGTGAAGACGCGGTCTTTTGAGTTCAATCTCAGCCTCCCTAACCAAATGTATTGTTGTCACAACAACTGGAACTGGTCTACCAAATCCTTGTCTTCGTCAAGCAACTGGTTCTATCCCTTCACCCATTACTTACTATTTAGCTTCGTGAAGTCATTGCTCGCTTGCTCCATTTGACTTTATGGTGTGAAGACATACTCTTTGTTTGCCTATTTGGCTTCATACTGTCTTCCTATTCTGATCCACTCTACCTAGCTGCTATCTATCTTTGTGTTTCCTCTGTACTATTTCCTTGACTATGCCATGCGTAGTGTAGTTTATCTTCCGCTGCATATTGTGTAGGTGTTATTTGGTTGTCTTTCTTTGAAGACATCACCTGTCTTGAAAACTTTCATAAAAATCGCCTATTCACCCCCCTCTAGTCAATAACTAGCACTTTTAATTGGTATCAGAGCAAGGTGCTCCCTTGTTCTGTGTGATTTAGTTAACCACCTGGAGTTTTAGCTATGTTGGCTGCAGGGATAATCAAAGTCTCCGCTACGTGCGCCGTCTTCGATGGCACTGATTACCCCTACTGGAAGAATAAGATGCGCATGCATCTTGAAGCCATTGACAACGACCTCTGATATGTCGTCAAGACTCGTGTTCCCAAAGTTGATGAAGGCATCACAGCTGTTGATGTCAAGAGGTTCGCGCAACTGGACTCAACTGCCAAGAACATATTTGTGGTCATCTGACCAAAGGGCAGTACAGCCATGTGAGTGCACTGGAATCTGCAAAGCTTGTCTGGGACTGGCTGTCCAAGGTCAACGAGGGTGTCTCTACCCAGAGAGACTCGAGAATCGATGTGCTCCGCAATCTCTTCAACTGATTCAAGAGGAATGACAATGAGAATGGCCAACTCACTTTCGACCATCTTACTGATATCACAAATGAACTTCGCGCACTTGGCGCCACTGAGATCACTAAGCATGAAGTTGTGAAGAAGCTATTGAGGTCACTTGACAGCTCATTTCCCACCCTATCACCGATGATCCAAGAACACCCTGACTTCAAAGATCTCAATCTGTCTGACATACTTGAGAGGCTCAACACACATGAGTTCTAGCTATCTGAGAAGAGAAACATCTATGGACCCAACTATGGCCGATCTCGTGCTTTGAAGGCAAATGTTGTATCCTCATCTGAAGAATCTAACTGCAGTTCTGATGATCCTGAAGACTTAGGCAAAGAGCTAGCAATGCTTGTGAGAAAGTTCCAAAAGTTATCCAAGAAGAATCGCTTCGAAAAGTCATCAAAATCTAGCTCCAAGAATACTGAAGCTTCCGCTCGTGACTACAAGAAAGATAACCTTTCACAAATGCAAGAAGACAGGTCACTATCTGAATGTCCTCAGTAGGAAAAGGAAGCAAAGAAAAATAAGAAGATCAAGGAATATGAATCTGACGATAAGAAGAAGAAGAAAAAGAAATCTTCAAAGTCTTCAACTCACAAGAAGATCTCATCTGGCAAAGCATGTGCTTTCATTGGCATGGAAATGGATTCTGAGGAGGAGTATGCTTCTGAGGAGGTAGAAGTGGAGTCTGTCAGCGTTCTGGGAACGGGGGTCCCCAGACTTGCCTTCCTGCGGCCAATGGCGTGGCTAAGTTAGCGGGCCGTCTGGCCCATCTTCATCAACAAGGCATCCAAGACCCTCGCGAGGGGCCAAGCCTCGCGAGGCGGGCGACGCAAGACCTCCTCAGGAGCGGCCTAGCCAGGCGGGCTCACGAGGAGCAGAGATATCAAGGCGGGGCAAACCTCACAAGGCTCCCGTGACGTGAGCCATGACGATCGGCACCAGACGGGCACCAGCGCGCGCAGCGTCCTTGTTTCCCCTTTGGGGCTAAGGAGGCAAGCGCATGCGAGGAATACCAAGGTATCAGGCAAAGGTTGCCATATCGGTGCAACGAGACCAAGACCAGAAGGACGGCAGGATGGACGTCACCGTGGAGCCCAAGACGGCGTCACCACCAGAGCCTTTCGCAGGCGAAGACCACTTTTGTCAGGATAGCTTGTACTAGTTGTCCCCCTTCAAATTTGCCCGCCGTTGTTGGCTCCCTTCCTGCTCAATATTTGGGAAGAGGACCAGGGCCTATATAAGTAGAACCAACCACCACAGTAGGGGCACCTCGACTGGATCCGGTCTGATCGAGAGCCTACCCTAGCCACAAGAACACCTCGACCTCAGGAGGCTGTTCTTCCCCTTGTACTGTTCATCATCAGCCCAAGAGGCAATCCACCACCACACACACTGGAGTAGGGTATTACACCACAACGGTGGACCGAACCAATATAAATCCCGTGTCTTACTATGTTGCGAGTTTGTCGAGTTCGTCCGCGAGATCTTAGCGAGCTAGGGCATGGATCTGTAGGAGGGAAAGACTTCGCGTGCACCCATGAGTTTGAACCTTAAGGGTTTGCCGGAGCCCCACATCCAACATTTGCCGCGCCAGGAAGGGGTGCGCCGGAGCTTCTTCTTCGACAATCGACCTGCCGACGCTCCACGGCCAAGCTGTCCGGCGACACAAGGGCTGACTCCGACCGCTGGGCAGCCTGGCTGGCCCGGGCGATGACGCCTGCTCATGAAGACCTCGACCCCGCGCTCTAGGCGGCGCGGGCGTCGTCCAACGCTGCGGGGCGCGGGCGGCGCGGCCAGGCGTCGTCCAACCTCACTCCACGACAGGTACGAGCCGCTGCAAGGGCAGCAAGCCACACCGTAGCGACGGTGCCGCACTCGCGGCGGGAGCAGGAAAACATGCGGGCAGCACTCACCATGGCAAGGGAGCTGCTGCGGTGCCGGCTGATAGAGAGCGGCCGGGATACGCTGCTGGAACGCGTTGCCGAGCTGCTGGATGCGACGTCCTCGGGAGTGTCGCCTTTCTGCTATCGGCTCCCTTCTCAGGCAGTTACGGGGCCTCATGGTGGGCCTCGTTGCAACCAAGCGCCGTCGGGCGCACATGGGGGCTTCATCAACACTAGCGCGGTCGGCGGCGCCGGGGGCTCCGCCGCCCCTACCGCCCGCGACAAGCACGGGCACAAGCGTCGCCCCCCATGGTCCCGACGAGATGTCACGCTACTATCCTCAGGACGCCACATCGGGCCGGGCAACATGGAGTGTGGGGCACTACGGCGAGGTGTTCGGGGTAACAGCCCCGGAAGCCTACGTGCCCCGCATGATGGACCAGGAGTACGCACCGGAGGACGATCCCGGCTCGTTCGCTGGAGAAGATTGGGAAGATGAGGCGCTAGGAGTCGAAGCCTTCCAGGAACCAGAAGAGAACCACGACAATCGCGCCATCAACGACATCTACAAGGTACCGCTAATCTCTCAGGAGCAAGATTACGCTAACCATGGGCTTCCAGTGAACCAGGTTACAGCCTCGGCAGATCACCCTGGCGCAGCAAAGCCTCTCCCGCCAGGGGAAGCTCGTTGGGGGTTGCGCGGAGGGAGCCAGGAATAGGGCACCTCCTGTCGTCGCGAACCGGCGGCACCGGAGGTAGGCCTTTCGCTGGGAGGCTTCACGACCCTTCCCGGCGGAAGGGCGTGTGGTCGCCGAGGACACCGCTGGCGTCCCCTTTCCCCCCTTTGTGTCGTCCAGGTTGCCGGTTGGCTCAAAGGTGGTCGAGGGTGGCGCAAGGCGGGGCCCTCGTCTGGCGATATGAAGCAAGGCGGGTACCTGTGAAGAAGGTCCAGTGCCTGTGAAGCTCGCTGCCCGTGACACTCTCACGTAATAATGAGTTGGGGCTATACACGCCCCGGAGTCTCAGGGGTGCCGGCCTCAGGCCCTGGGGCTCCCTCCCACGCCTAGTGGCAGCACTTAGCTCCACGCTGGTGAGAAGACTTGAAGACCAGAAGACTAGACTAGGTGCCGGATGCGGCCATTTGCTTTGGATCTCTCTTTCTGTAGCTTTGCTTTCTGGATCTGGATTTAAGTTGAAGCCGAGTTTTTGTCGATACGTGCGGGGGGTGCCCTTCTCGTTCGAGCAGTTTCTTGCTTTCTGGATTTTGTTTTGTCTAGGACTCATGTGCGAAGTACACTCACGCCGAGCGCGCGCTAACCCTGCAACTAGCGCTTGCCTCTTGCGGAGCCCCTTCTGACAGGTCGACCAGCTCCGCAGGATTCAGAGAAACTCGTAGCCTCGTGACCCAGCTCGAGGCTGGCGCTAACTAAGGTAAACCACGACGGGGAACTCGCCCCTGGACTCATGAGTCCATGAGGGCACAAATTCAATACCGCATAGGAAAGTAAAGGCTGCAACTTGCTTACATGAGGGGCTCCCCCTCTCAAAATGCTCTTACAAGTTTTCCAAGGGCCGCGCCCGAGTTTTTGCATACAGGATGCAACGACAGGAGAACATGGGATCAGCCGGATATGTCGCTTGCTACATCGCCCTCGGACGCGTCGCTCGCATCATCTTCATCTTCGCCGGCACCATCGCCGCCTTCGGCGACGCCTCCGTCGCCGTCGTCAACCACGTCGCCTTCGTCTGCGGCGACCACCACCACATCATCGTCAGAGGCAAAGGCTCTGACCAGCGCGTCCAAGTTGTCCTCCACCCACCGCGCCAGATCACCCTGGACGGCCTGCGGTACGGGGGCAATGGCGGCGTCGAAGTCGAAGTCGGGGAAGGTGTTCCTGAGGTGGCTGAAGACACGGGAGAACGCGCGCCCGAATAGGCCCCGACTTCTCTCCTCCACTAGCCGGCGAGCCCTGTCAGACCGGGTTTCCAGGCGCGTCACCACGTCGGTGAAGAAGGTCAGATGGCTGGCATAGTCATTCAAGTGGGGGGCAGGAGCATTCTCGTCGCAGGTGTAACCCAGGGCGGTATTGGCCGTGTTCCAGAGATCCTGAAGCATAGGACCATGCTCGCTCTCCAGCGTCCGATGTTGGAGCACTTCCTCCCTGTTTTGTCGTGCGACGGCCTCGGCGTCATCGACCCGCTCCCGAAGAGAAAGCAGCTCGGCGCGGGTGGAGGCCAAGTCCGCTTGCACCGTGACCAGGGCGGCAGCCGTGGCCTCCGCACGCCTCTCAGCCTCGTCCAACCTAGGACTGAGAGCAGCAGCCCTGCCCGCACCCTCCGTACCTGCGATCTTCAACTTCAAGTCATACCTTCCCTCCAGGTCTGCGCGGACCTCGGCCACCCGGCGGTGCACCTCCTCCTGTACCCTGGCCTCGCGAACCCCGACGGCATCTTCTGCTTGGGTAACTTGACGCTCCCTCGTCTCCAATTGCTCAAGCTCGAGGCTGCGCTCCACGGCCTCCAACGCCAACGCCTCCTCGCAATACCGGACCTCTTCCTCCTCGGCTGGCATCCCCCTCAGTGACGCAATGGTGGCTCTGCACTCATCCACTTGCTGCTCTAGGGACGCGCTCCAGGCGTGGAGCTCCCACGCGCGCTTCTCTGTGGCCTCGCGACAGCGGTCGGTCTCATGAGCCTCCTCCAAGGCTCGGGAGCAAGCCTCGCAGGAAACCTTGAGAGATGCCTCTGCCTTCGCATTGTCAAGATCACGCTGGTAGCGGCCGAGGTTGATAGCCACCCTCAGCTCGCGCCATTCCTCCGCCAACTGCAGACCTTCAGCCTCAAGGCGTGACTCGACACCCGTGAGCTCTTCACCAAGTCGGCTCATTGCGCCCATTGCCTCCTGGAAGAGCTCGTGACGAACTATGCTCCGCCCGCGCTCGAGCTCGAACACTCGGACCACCTCGTCCTCCACCTCGGGGGCTGCGAGCGGGGCACCAAGAGGCGCACCACCTCTCGGCAGGGGGCTAGGGGCTGGAGCTGCACCTGACGTCAACCAGTCCTCGCGAGGAGCCAAAGCCAATCAGGGCTCGCTGCTTGAAGAGGAACCGAAGATCGAAGCCAACCAACTACTGACCGTGACCAAAGGAGGGGTGTTGGGCACGCCCGCCAAGCTCCACAACAGACCATGGGGGAGGAGCGACCAAGCCGCGGGTTCAGCGCGCCATGAAGGCAAGAGTGCTCCTTCGACTGACCCTGCTCCAGGGGTAGCAAGCAGACCCAGAGCGCTCGAGGCCGACGGGGGAGTCGAGGAAGGAGGAGGCCGTTTCTCAGAAGACGCAGCCGCCTCAACGGAAGGAGCCCTGAAGAACTAACGTAAAGAAATGGAAACAACACACAAGGAGCCCTAGCGATACGGTACTTACACGTCGACGGCGATGTACTTCCTCCGCTTCAGCGGTCGAAAGATGTTGCTGCTGCTTGGGGATCCTTTCCTCTTGCGGAGCTCCTCGAAGACCACGCAAAGACGACCGAAGCGCTGGACGTGACGGACGGTGCGCGGTGGGGCCGAAGAAGAGCTGGGAAGGATAGCTTCAAGGGTGCCCGGCTGCGGCGAACAACCGAGCGCCGTCTCACCACAACCTCCCGAGGCTGACGGGGCCTTGGCCTCGGGAGCCACATGCAGCGTCGCCTCAGCAACTGACGCCCCTCGGGAGGGGTCGCAAGCTCCCGAGGACGACGCCCCAGGATCACCATGCAGCATGTGCTCCTCAGCACTCGAGCCACCGGCCCCCGTCGGAGCTCCCCCTCCTGCACCCTCACCTGGGGCGAGCTCGGCACCGGCAGCGAGGAAGAGGACCACGTCGATGGGGTTCCCGCGGGACCCCACCAGGCCTATTGGGCGCAGCCCCCACTCATCAAAGGAAGGCATGCTCGCGGCAAATGCGGCCTTGTTCTCGCAGCGGTACAACAGGCAGCTATTCTTGGGCATATCGTCCGGCAAAGGGACACCGTAAGCACCGTTTGCCGCGTCGCAAGAGGAAGCGCCATCTCTTGAAACCTCATATGGTCCTGGCTGCTAAGCAAGTCCCACATCGGGCGGGAGTGGCGCTGAAGCGGAGCGACTCGACGCTTGACAAACTCCTTCACGACCATAGGCGCAGTCACGCCGCGGTCCTTCAACCTCCTCAGCCTGGCCCAGACGGGGGCGAGGCAGGGGCTCGTGAGCTTCTGATGGCCCCAGCCGGAGTTTGGAATAGCAGGCCCCGCCGGAACTTGGAGCAGAGGGCCGAGCACGCCGGCGTTAACAAACACCCATCATGTACGGAACTCGCTCGTGGATGAAGGAAGCTCGAAGTCAATCCCCGCGCCCGCTGTCGCACCCCGAGCTCTGCCGGGGACAGGTTAGATGCAATGAGAAGAAATGGCAGAGGAGGGCCACAGAAGGAGCGATGCCCACCATGGCCTCGCACAAGAAGGCGAAGACAGCAAAAAGGGTCACAGATTGAGGGTCGAGATGAAGCCTGTGGATCTGATAATGCTCGAGCACCACGTTGAAGAAGGCGGAGAAGGGAGGAATCAGGCCAGCCTAGAGGGCATCTATGAAGGTCGGGACCTCAGTGGCTGCCCATGCCATGCGAGTGCGAGACGCGGGCCAAGCCACCGTCTCTCCCCACTCGTTGAAACTGGAGGCAAGCATGGGGCGCACCTTGTCCATGGCCTCGTCGTTGAGCACCCAAGGCCGGCCGAGCGCGGGCTCAAAGGGCGGAGGCGCACTTGGCAAAGACAGAGGTTTCTTCCCCTTTTCAGTCTATTTCGGCGCCATGACGATGAAGCAGGCGGAGCGTAAGTCAGATTGGAGGGCAAAGCAGAGTCTCGAGGAACCAGGGAGATTGGGGGAGCCAGGCGTGGGCGAAGGAAGAATAACTGTGTGAGATGCGGGGGCCGCATAGCCAGGCGGATTCAAAGGCAGCATGGGGAAGCGGAGACGCCCACGTCCAATCAACCACCATGCGTCGACCGAGGCCGCAGGCTTTGAGGGCCCGCGGCGCTCCGTACTTGACCCTTGGCTTTGCCGCGAAGCCAAGCCCGAGCGCACCTTGGGCCCGAGGGCTACTGTCGGTGTTCTGGGAACGGGGGTCCCCAGACTTGCCTGCCTGCGGCCCATGACATGGCTAAGTTAGCGGGCCGTCCGGCCCATCTTCATCAACAAGGCATCCAAGACCCTCACGAGGGGCCAAGCCTCGCGAGGCGGGCGACACAAGACCTGCTCAGGAGCGGCCTAGCCAGGCGGGCTCACGAGGAGCGAACATATCAAGGCGGGGCAAACCTCATGAGGCTCTCGTGACGTGAGCCATGACGATCGGCACCAGACGGGCGCCAGGTGGGCGCCAGCGCGCGCAGCGTCCTTGTTTCCCCTTTGGTGCTAAGGAGGCAAGCGCAGGCGAGGAGTACCGAGGCATTAGGCAAAGGTTGCCATATCAGTGCAACGAGACCAAGACCAGAAAGACGGCAGGACGGAGGTCACCGTGGAGCCCAAGACGGCGTCACCACTAGAGCCTTTCGCAGACGAAGACCACTTTTGTCAGGATAGCTTGTACTGGCGGTCCCCCTTCAAATTTTCCCGCTGTTGTTCCCTTCCCGCTCAATATTTGGGAAGAGGACCAGTGCCTATATAAGTAGAACAAACCACCACAGTAGTGGCACCTCGGATGGATCCGGTCTGATCGAGAGCCTACCCTAGCCACAAGAACACCTAAACATCAAGAGGCTGTTCTTCCCCTTGTACTGTTCATCATCAGCCCAAGAGGCAATCCACCACCACACACACTGGAGTAGGGTATTACACCACAACGGTGGACCGAACCAGTATAAATCTCGTGTCTTTCTGTGTTGCGAGTTCGTTGAGTTCGTCCGCGAGATCTTAGCGAGCTAGGGCGTGGATCGGTAGGAGGGAAAGACTTCGCGCGTACCCTGAGTTCGAACCTTAAGGGTTTGCCGGAGCCCCACATCCGACAGAGTCTAAGGAGGAGTCGGATTCTGGAGTTGCTAGTTTGGCTCTAGCTTCGGCATTCGTCGCTAAGTCCATATTCAACACTGAAGACAATGGTCACATCACCAATGCTGAAGCTAATGATGATGACAACTCTACTCCTACCTACTGCTACATGGCAATAGGTGTTAAGCATACGACTGCGAAAGCTACTGAATGGATCATGGATAGTGGATGCACTAACCACATGTCTGGTGATCGAAGTCTTCTCATGGATTCTACTCTTCGACCGTCTACAAAAATCGATATCACATTTGCTGACACTGGTAAAAGCAAGGTATTGGGTCTAGGTAGAGTTGCTATCTCAAAGGATCAACACCTGGATAAAGTGGTGCTTGTTGAATCCCTTGGATACAACTTAATGTCTGTCTCAATGCTCTGTGATCTTGACATGATCGTGATATTTGGAAAATATCGATCTCTGTGCTAATGGCTTCTGACAAATCTCTAGTCTTCGAAGGTTATCGAAGAGCTGATCTGTATATGGTAGATTTCTCCGCAGGACCACAACTTGTCGTATGTCTTCTAGCAATAGCTTCAGAGTGCTGGCTTTGGCATCGAAGGCTAGGACATGCGGGCATGAGGAACTTGCACACGCTCATGAATAAGAAGCACATCATTGGCATCGAGGGCATTAAGTTCAAGAAGGACCATCTATGTGGTGCTTGCGAAGCTAGGAAGATGACTAGGGAAAAACATCCCTCGAAGACAATCATGATGACTTTAAGTCGTTTCGAGCTACTACACATGGACTTATTTGGCCCTACTCACTACTCTACCCTTACTATCACTGCACATCTTTATGGCTTTGTAATTGTTAACGATTATTCTACATATACTTGGGTGCACATAATTCTCTACAAGACTAAAATGCAGAATTTCTTCGGACGATTTGCCAATCGCGCCATGACTAACTATGGCATCAAGATCAAGCACATCAGGAGAGACAATGGCACGAAATTCAAGAACACATGCCTCAACACTTATCTTGATACACTGGGCATCACTCATGATCTCTTTGCTCCATACACTCCTCAGCAGAATGGCGTCGTGGAGCGCAAGAAGAAGACTCTTATTCAGATGGCTCGTACGATGCTTCATGAGTACAAGAATCCGCGAAAATTCTATCCTGAAGCCATTGATACTGCATGCCATATCATTAACAGAGTTTATCTTCATAAATTCTTCAAGAAGACATCTTATGAACTACTCACTGGTAAGAAGCCAAATGTAAGTTATTTCAAATTCTTCAGTGCTAGGTGTTGGATAAGGGATCCACACCACACTTCCAAATTTGCACCGAAAGCACATGAAGGTTTTATGCTTAGTTACGGAAAGGATTCACACACCTACAGGGTCTTCAATCTCTTTCACTATAAAGTGGTTGAAATTGTGGATGTGCGGTTCAGTGAGACTAACGACTCGCAAAGAGAGCACCTGCCAAATGTGCTAGATGAAACTTCTCCTAGTGAATCTATCAAGATAATGGGTACTAGAGAAATCACACCCACTCAGGAACAAGGCGATGAAGAAGTTGTGATTCCAACCCCCGTTCAGCGAGAAGATAATGCTGAAACTGAAGACAATGTTGAAGATGAAGACAACGATCAGCAACAGAAAAATCTTCGCCGTGTTCATCCTCGAGTGGCAAATAAAGTTCAGATTGAGAAGATAATTGATAGCATGAATGCACCTGGTCCGCTTACTCCATCAAGAGCTATGCAACTAGCTAACTTATGTGGGCACTTTTCATTCGTCTCCATATCCGAACCCAAGAAAGTTGAAGAAGCCTTTATGGAACAAGAATGGATTCAAGCTATGCAAGTAAAGCTTCAACAATTTGATCTCAATAATGTCTAGGAGCTAGTCAAATGTCCTAATCCTCGCGAGCACAATATTATTGGCACCAAATGGATCTATCGCAGCAAACAAGATGAACATGGTCAAGTCGTCAGAAACAAAGTGTGTCTCGTTGCTCAAGGTTACACATAAGTGGAGGGAATTGACTTTGATGAAACCTTTGCTCTTGTGGCTAGGCTTGAAGCCATTCACATACTGGTAGCCTATGCTAACCACCATAATATCTTTTTGTACCAAATGGATGTGAAGAGTGCTTTTCTCAATGGCAAAATAAAAGAAGAGGTCTATGTAGCGCAGCTACCTGGTTTTGAAGATCCCAAGCATCCTGACATGGTCTACAAGCTCAATAAGGTGTTGTATGGCCTCAAACAAGCACCTCGAGCTTGGTATGACACACTGAAAGAATTCATAAAGAGCAAAGGCTTCAAACCTGGTTATCTAGACCCAACTCTCTTCATGAAGACATATGATGGAGAACTATTCATATGCCAAATCTACGTGGATGACATTATATTCGACTGCACTGACAAAATATTTCCTAAAGAAGTTTGGAATGTAAGATTGCAAGGGGTACATGGCGCCAATGCCAACCAAAGGTCAATTGGCTCCGATGACAATGGTAAAGAGTTTGATGAAAAGGTATACCGCTCCATGATTGGTTCTTTATTGTACTTATGTGCATCTAGGTCAGATATAATGCTTAGCGTTTGCATGTGTGCCTGATTCCAAGCAGCACCAAAGGAGTCGCATCACCTCGCGGTGAAGTGAATACTTTGGTATTTGGCTCACACCACAACGCTAGGATTATGGTATCCAAAGGGCTCAGAGTTTGATCTAGTTGGATTCTCAGATGCTGATTATGCTGGTGACAAGGTTGGTCGCAAGTCCACATCAGGCACATGTCATTTTCTTTGGACGATCACTTGTCTGTTGGTCTTCAAAGAAGCAGAACTATGTGTCACTCTCTACTGCTGAAGCTGAATATATTGCTGTTGGATCTTGTTGCGCTCAGCTTCTATGGATGAAGCAAACTCTCAAGGACTATAACATCTACAAGAAGATGGTGCCCCTCTACTGCGACAATGAAAGCACCATCAAGATTGCTCACAATTCGGTTCAGCACTCGAAGACAAAGCACATTCAGATCTATCATTACTTTCTCAGAGACCATGTTTTGAAGGAAAACATTGATATCATTCACGTCAACACTAAAGAGCAATTGGAAGATATCTTCATGAAGCCCTTAGATGAGAAAAGGTTTTGCAAGCCGCGGTGTGAGTTAAATATCTTAGAATCCTCGAATGTCCTATGAATGGACACACATCCTAACGCTTATGCATGTTGACGACTTAGGTGCGCAACAAACAAAGTAACGTATGTCTTCAATTCATGAAGACATACACTCTAAGTGTGAAGACATTAATGTGGAATTTGACTTCGGAGCGCCACGATAGTTGTGCACCGTGTCTGGGTCTAATACTTCCTATATGGTGGGTAACGCCGCCACCAATCAGTCTTGAAGATTTAGTTTGGTGTCACATTGCATTAACTTCATAATTGATTTATCTTCAACATTGGTTTATCTTAATGATTTATCTTCACACTTTGATTTGGATTTCATTGCCTATATATATATGTCCTATTCTCTACGTCATTCACTTATAGCTATGTCTTCAGGTTGTCTTTTCCAAACTAAGTGAACGTGATCGGGCCCTTACCCCATCTGTGATGATCTCTCCTACTCTCTCTCTAAATCTTCATATGCATTATGTTGACATGTGTCGATTGTCTTCACTGTGTCATTGTCAGTTGAAGGTTTTGAGACAAACTTTTTAAAACGCATTTAATATTCTTATCCTCTTTGCCGGAATCCGGAGAAGCCGAAACGGCCGCCCGTCATTCCAGCTGTACGTGGGGTCGTGGCATACTTCTTAAACTGTTGCATGCATGGCACGCGTCGCCCAGATGCGTACTGCCAGGGGAGCTGAGTAATTTCACTGCTCCGCCTCCTTCCTTATAAATACTCAGCCCCCGCGGTCATTAAATCTTACTCCCTTCGCTGTCTCGCTCAAAACCCTAGCGTCGTCCTTGCTTTCATCATCGCCGGAGAAGAAGTGCTTCGCTGCCACAACCTCTCCGTCGTCGTCCTCACGCCGGCTGCGGCCATCTTTGCCCCACCGCCGCCGTAGGTGTCTTCCGCCACCAAGTTAGGGCGTGGGAGATCAAACTGCTCGGCTTCTTCCTTCGACTCGTCTAGCAGTTCCTCATCTGTTCTTGAGCGGTAAATAAAAGCTTACTTTTTACCTTTTATTCGACCCGATGAACTTTCCAAATCTGGATCTTCCATTATCTGCATCTCATTATTTGCAAGTACTTTAACTTATGCTTCACAACTAGTTTGATTCCTTACTTCTACTTATTCGTGGATTCGTACAAATTTTGAACCATCTTATCTCTATAAGTGAAAGTCTTCACACTATGAGGTCAATGTGTTCAAACTGAATTTATCTTCAAAATCCTCTCAGAATGCATATGACATCTCCTACTTCCCTCGCATCTCTAATGCTGTCACAGGTAATGTCCGTGGGCGACTCACTTGGTTCTCATAGTCTAAATTTATTTGCAGACTTCTTACAACATCATATTGAATCTCCTGAAGCTAGTTCTTGTCTGACCAGAAAAGTGAAGCCTGTCACTGTTGTGAAGCTAATGGCTAGTGGGAAATCACCCAAGAAAGGGGGCAGACAACGCCGTGATAATACTGCAAAGGACCTGCCTACCGATATATATGAGATGTACAAAACTAACCTTGAAGAAAGCTATGGGGAGCGCAAATCACACGTTCAATGGATTTGCAGGTACTGGCCAGACCAGTGGTTTCTATACAACTTTGTGACTCTTGAGTATGCTTAAATGCTGTGGGGCCGCCTTGAGCTGATATTGTGTACAAGAAGCTTCACCCCAAGACCAATGCTGAAGCCATTCAGCAAGGCTTCTTCCCTTGCATGGTGAGATGACCCATGCCTCAGAATGCGGACCCATCCAGCTTACGATGGTGTCGTGAAGATGATCTGTTTGATGCCAACTATCAGTTCGCCAAAACTTCTGCTGCCCAAAACAAGAAGGATCTTGGGATTGACTTCAATCCAGGTCCAGTTGAGGCAAGGCCTGATGGCAGTCGTGAAGCCGAACCCAATCTCCTCGGCCCATTTGATGACTTTGCCGAATTTCTGGCACACTATGTTGTTCAGAGAGACAGTGTTGAAGTTGCTCCTGAAGAAGAAGAATAGACTGCTGCTCCTGAGCCATCAAACCCTACCAAGAAGGCAAAGGCTTCAAAGCTTGCAACTGCACCACAAGCTTCCAAAGTGAAGCCACTAAGAACTGCACCTCCTGAATCCAGTGTCCATTCTGAAGACTTGTCCTGCACTTCTACGAAGACAGAAAATTTCAGGGCAATGACTTACTCTAGTGAGCATCCTGCGCAATGAGGAAGATGCGATAGATCTGTCCAGTGATGAAGATCTTGCTGATGATGCACTGGAGCTGCTGATCAAGAGAAAACAGGAGGCTGAGATCTTCAAGAAGCTGCCTCTGTTTGAAGCTGATATATTGAACAACTTTATTGATGAATGGTTTGAAGATACTACTCTCACCATATGACGATCTGCAGCTATATATTGACATAAGTGTCACATTCCAAGGATGCATTGCCAAGGAACACGCTATTGCTCAGAAGGTAGTTGAACCAGAAAAAAAATTGACCATGAGAAAGCTGTATTCAGGAAGCACATGGCCAAGCTGAGTGTCACTGATGTTCAGAACTTCCAGCGGATGATGGCTGACCTAAAAGCAGAGTTTCACAAGAGTCCTGATGAAGCCCTCCCGAGAGGGCCTCAAATACTATGAAGAGAAATGTGTTTAGGCTCACAATGAAGCCATGAAGAGAAAGGCACTTGGGCGCCCTAGCATTGACCCCAGGCTGGCAGCCAAGAGAAAGAAGCCAGCTGAAGCTGAATCTAAGGCTCCAAGGCAAGACAAGCCCAAGATTGTCTTCCTTGCTAGCATGACTGGTCCGAAGCCAAAGGTTCCATCAGCTGCTTCCGAAGGGAAGAGGACCAAGCAAGCAGAGGCTCAAGCCAAGAAGCGCAAGCATCAAGAAGCCTCTGATGCCGCTCCCTCTCAGAAGAAGGAGAAGACCAAGTCTTCAAAGGCTTCAAGAAGGGCACAAGCACCAACAACTTCATTTGCTCTTTAGGGGAGCCTGTTTGTAGAGCCCATTTCAGTTGCCCTGCCAGCCTCCTCCAACAGAGAACATAGACTTGTTGTGCATGAGCCTACTCCCACAGAGGCCATGACACTAAAGAGATTCCAGCTGTTGACACCACCGTAGCTGAAGACATTGGTCGTGAAGACAATATTAATAGAGATGATGATGAAGTCCTTCCTCAAGTACCACAGCTCACCCAGAAACTGGTATCATCTCCTGCTCCCACGAGAAGTGAGAAAATCAGGATTGGTGGTCCCACGACGCCAATTACACAAGATGAGTTCTGGGAAGAGCAACACCCCAACTCCCCACTCCATGAAGTCACATCGTGTACTCCACATGCTCATGTCACTACTCTAGTGCTTGAGACCCCCCAAGCAACACTAGAAGACATGGAGAAGACAAGACCGTCACCGCATTCGTCATCTTCATTCCGAAGGCTTCACAAAGGCCCAAGGCCATCTGTCTCCATGTCCAGCATTCCTGAAGAGGATGGGCATACCACCAGCTCAGTAGCACATCAAGTGATCCCTGAAGCCATCCCCTCAAAGACAGCTCAAGAGTTTGAAGCCAAAGCGGCTGAAGACATTCCGGCTGCATCAGCCGATGAAGATGAAGAAGAAGTTGTTATTCCCCCTACCGAAAATGTTGAAATACCAGAAATAAACTTGCCTGACACACTAGTACACGAAGCCAGTGATGCTTCTGCTGACACACATGCTGAAGCCAATGATGTTATCGTGGTTGAAGCTAATTCACAGCCTGAAGCCTCTCTTCAGATTGAACCGATGCCACCACATAAGATGTTCAGCCATCCACCTCGGATGTTGCTGCTGCACCACCAGTTCCCGACACCATGGCGAGGGCTTTCAATCGTGAATGGGAGCTGATCAGCGTTAAGTGGCCAATTCTGACACCTCCTGAAGCTCCTAGGCCCCAATACGATTATCACATTGAGCAAAGGCCTCAGACGAAGAAGCCTATGCCACGAATGCCAAGGCTTCCAAGCACCGTCACCACTCAGACCTCATCCAGCCTCTTAAGCTTTATAGAGCACAACATCTTTTTCGACAAGGCCAAGAACCCCTACAAGAAGCCCAAGATTTCTTCTGACAGATTCTGGAGTCATCTCCAAAGAAGCTATACTCATGCATCCTATACAAGCAGGACTAGATTTTCCCACACAAGCATATGTGTTGTGATGCCATGGCTGGACTACCATGCGTGGAAGAAGCCCTTGACTGCTTTCGAGATGTTGGCTTGGTCCCTTTTGTCGTCGACAAGGAGCACTGGAATGAAGAGTTTCTGCTCCAATTTTATGCCACACTTCACATATCAGGCTACAACAGGGATCCGAAGACATGGGTCCTTGAGTGGATGACCGGTGATGCTCACCATGAAGCCAAAGCTCAGGACATCATCGAGCTTACTTCCCTGCCCACTCCTGGTGATGTTTATGAGCCATGTTGTCAGTTGTATGTGAAGGAACTTGAAATCATCTTCCAGAAGCCAGAGCCAAACATGAGCCAAATGCTAAGCATGATGAAGCCATTGCCTGCATAAGCTGAGTACCCAACAAACTTCCTCGTCAATGACCTCAAGTACCTGCCTCGCACCATCTACCACATTGTGCGGAATACTCTGTGGCCAATCAAAGGGCACTCCTCTCATGCAAAGGTTGAAGGTACCATGAAGACATTTGTCTTCTACGTTCTCAGTGGCATTCGATTCAACACTCATGACTTCTTCATCGGGCAGCTGGCTGCTTCAGGCATGATCTATTTGGCCTCAAATTCTATGCACCACGGATCGTGCGGCTGATTAAGCTTCGCTTATCTGTCAACTATCAAGCTTTAGCGCACAATCATGTTGTCTTCTTGCCTGAAGTCGATATGCCTCATGAAGCCATCTATCCCGAACCTACCAAGGAACCAGTTCGTGAAGACTATGCTGCTTTTCAAAGCTTCTCAGCACCTCCTGAAGCCGTTAATGTGCCCAATCCCACTACTACTGATGTTGGTCCCCTTGTCAGTCAGCTTAGGCTGTCGCATCGTGCTAACACCGATGCAACTGCCAACACGGTACCTCAGAGGCCTCAGAAGCGTGTTCGTGTCCTAAATGACAAAGAACTTCTAGTTTCTCTTCATCTGAATCATGATAGGCATCGTGACTGGATGAAGCATCGGATACAAAGTCTTTTTGTGAATGTAAATCGCATTTGCAACCTCTCCACCAAGAACTCTTTTGTTGCGCATGCAGCCTGTTAGCGTGCTTGGAAGAGCCTCACTCTGCTATGCTCTGAAGAACATCTTACTGCAGATGGCTTCACTAAATGATTCAAGTTTCACTCCAAGCCCCCACAATCTGCTCATTGGCGTCCTGCTCCATCAATTGAACATTATGACTACTCATCATCCGCTTCAACTATTTTTGCACGTGTCATAGATGAGGAGAACGACGCCACTTCACCAGCGATGGGTTCACCGCATCACGATTCTGCATTAGGCCCGACTGCACCGCCCAACTCCAACATCGACCCAGATGCTCCAACATCGTGACCAACACCTCTGAAATGCTTGGACACCCTATGTCTTCACTCCTTTTTGGTCACTCGATGACAAAAGGGGGACAAACATATGGGTTGATAGTATTCTAGCGGGTTCATATGGGTCGGGTGCTATATTTTTGTTAAGTCTTGCAGCTCTCGTTTGTGAACTGTTGGTTTTTTAGTTGTAACACTTAACACTTAACACTTTATGGACAAACATTTTCTGATGTTTTTAACTGCGTGGTTGAATTCCTATCATATGTGCATGAAATCATTCTGCAGACGTCCATTTATCATAGTGCACGTCATTATCTTCAATACATTTTGGTATGCACGATGATTTGACCTCATGAACTAAAGGAGATCTCCACAAAGCAAAACCTGCAATGTGCATTTGCATTCAAAGGCAAATTACTTATATGCACATCGTCAGGGGGAGCCCTTACAACTTCATGAAGCCAATGACCACGGACTTTAACTTTCACATATTTTTATCCCCGTTGAAAACTTCAACTAGTGATGAGGACATGACGACCTTGGATACGACCAAAAATATTGCAAAGATGCATATTTGTGAGGTGATTTCTAATGCAAACTATGCAATAATTTATTTACGTTATCCAGGACAAAAATACTTCACAGACTTTTGTGCCATATCTAATTGCAGGTGTATGGGACATTTGTACAATCAACATATGAAGATAACAGAAAAAGAGAAGTTTAGGTGCTATTCAAAAAGTCCTCTCACGTCACTTTTGGGCCAAGAGAAGATAGAGTCCAAGTCTCTGACGTTTTTGACTCAGATTCAGACTGCACGAACATACCTGACTCAATATGCCAAGAACTCTTTCATCCGAACTCCGAATTGGGAGATTCTTTCTTTGTTAGAAAGTAGATTTCATGCTCTTTCCAACCAAATTGGATTCAGCTTCAAATTCGTCAAGAGCATTGAGATATTAATGAAACGATCCGACATTGCAGCAGAATATGAGTCAAACTACAAGTCCAAAGGTGTTGCATCACCTCCACTTGGGCCCATGGGCCTTGTACGACCTAGGGTTAGTTTAGGCTGCCTTGGGACATCCTCCCACCTCCTTGGCCGCAACCCCTTGCTCCTATATAAGTAGAACAATCTAGTAGCTTTTTCTTTGGGATTTGTTTAGTTAAAAGTTAGCCATTGCAACTTCGTGTACTTTGTTTGTGTCCAACAACCAAAGCAAGAATGCTTCCGGATCCCCACCTTTATAAATACTTCATATCTATTCCCACCATTATCATCGAAAGATCGAGGCCCCTCGCCCTACCAAGTGGTATCAGTTTTCAGGTTGCTCGGTGAGAATTTCCAGTTATCCCTAGATTAGTTTTATTTCCTTACCTAATATCCAAGAAAAAGCCATAAAAAAGTTAGATCTGTTCATTCTTTGTCCAAGCCAGTCTGAGCCTTTGCAATTTTATTTTCATTGCTTGCATTGTTGTATTATTGGTTGCATCATCGTGTTAGTTGCTAGTCTTAGTGTCTAGCTCCTTTAGAGTTTTGAGTTATGATCACATTAGTCATGCCGCCGCTGCATGTTATCCCTTCCGCTGTCCACCACCCCATCCATATATTTCCACCATGTGCTACAAATCGTTCATTGTCATAATCACAGTTGAGGTCGTTCACATCTTCGCTTGATCCAATCTGCATCTTATCTAGTTTTTTTGGAAAAAGGGAGAAATAAGACAGAGAAAAAAAGAGAGAAAAAAGTAATAAAAAGTCAGAGAAAAAAAGGAGAGATGGAAAAAGAAAAAAACTGTGTGAGAAAGAAAAGAGAGAAGAAAAAAACAAAATTCAGATCTATCTAGACTCAATCTCGTAGCTGAATCCGGATTGGAATCTATTTTGTGCACTGTTCAGTAAAACAGGCATATCTTCCTTATAAGAAGTCTGTTTTGCCTCCGTGAGTACTCAAATTAAAGCTAGCGACGAGCCGCATCTTAATAGTTGCAGAAGCTATTTCAATATTTGGCATCTCAAAATTGTCTTAGAAATAGGTCTTTTTTGCCCTCCGAAGTTTACGAACACAGCTTGTTCCAATTTTTCAGGCCAGTTTTAGAATTTTTAGAATCCTCATATCAATTCCGAATTGAGTGATTCTTTTTGCATTGAAAGCTTGAGTTAGTAGCATTCTATAGAAAAATTATCAGAAAATTGGCACAAACTTTTCTAGAGAAAAGTTGGAGAGAGAGTTATTGGTATGTCCTGCTTGGCAATTGTTTCTCATCATTATCTTTACTGCCATTGTGATATTCATTTATATCTTGCTATCTAGAGCTACTTCATATTCTTTATTGATGCTAGTTATGCTACACCGTGACCTCATTAGTGTTCTAGGCTCGCGTCTCTAGTCCGGTCTAGCCTAGGACCAGCAGAGTACTATCGTTGAGCGTTTATTCAACATTGCATCTCTGAATTGATTGTTGCTAATCTTTTGCTACCATATTTAGCCAACCCAGCTCCACATATTTCTACATCATGCATATTTACATTCACCAAGCAATCGCTTTCTCAATCTTTGGAGTTATTTGACACCGCTGGTTGCCGGTCACCACCTGCTGCATGATAAGAACTTGTAAGATATTGATATTTGCTTTACTGTGAGCCCTTTACCACCACATGCTAGTAGTTCATAGGCACATTATTCTCGAATTTTGTTTCTTGTTTCAACTAATCATGACAGACTCCAAAGAGACAAGTTCTTGGACAATGGACATGTCTTCACCATCATGAGAGGTGGGACAACATACACAAGCACATGGTCAGCTGATCTCTTTACCGTCATTTGAGGGTACATTTAATCCTGCTATTTATCTAGATCGGGAGCTTGAAGTAGAACAAGTTATTAGTCACCATTATTTTTCTGAACATGAGAGAGTATGAGCTGCCACTAGAGCATTTACTGGTTTTTCTGCTATCTGGTGGAGTGTACATTGTAAGAAAAACATTGATAACCAACCCACAACTTGGAAAGATTTGAAAGCTGTAATGAGACAACAATTTTTTCCTCCTTACTATCGTCGTGAATTGCTTCGCAAATTGGAACAATTAAAACAAGGCAATAACACTGTTCACGCTTACTACCAAGAGTTCAAATCTTATATGCATCATTGTGACATAGAAGAATCTAACGATGATACAATGAATAGATTTTTTGGTGGTTTGAAAAATGATATTCACGCAAGATTTCACTATATTCCTCGTTGCATTACTGGTATGTATGTTCATGCTTGCACCTTTGAGAGACAGATACAGGAGGATGCATTGGATGACTACAACAACTACTATTCTAGTTCATACTCACCACCACCGGTTGCACCTACTAGAGCAGCTACACCTCAGATTGTCAGCGCGACATCATCTCAAGTGTATGGTACATTGTCATCGTTCGTACCTACATCAGCTACGTCTTTGCAACAAAGTAACAGTAAATCCACAATTCAGATTAAGCAATGCAGAGGACGGCTTTGCTTTCAACAAGGGGAGGATGATGAGGACATGACTACCTTGGATACGACCAAAAATATTGCAATGCATATTTGTGAGGTGATTTCTAATGCAAACCATGCAATAATTTAGTTATGTTATCCAGGACAAAAATACTTCACAGACTTTTGTGCCATGTGAAAGTGCTAGTTATCGACTAGAGGGGGGGTGAATAGGCGATTTTTATGAAAGTCTTCAAAACATGGGAGTTTCGGAGACAAACGATAGAAATGAACCTATTAACATGCAGCGGAAGGTAGACTACACTATGCAAGCCATAGTCAAGTATTCAATGAAGTGAAAGCACGAAGACTAATAGCAGCTAGGTAGTAATGATCAGGATGGAAGATAGTATGAAGCCAAACAAAAATAGAAGTCACACAGTGAAGTCAAACAGGTAACAGAGGCAAGCAATGACTTCACGAAGACAAACTATAAATAAAGAGAGGGAGAAGATAGAACCAGTCGTTTGGTGAGGACAAGGATTTGTTGGACCAGTTCCAGTTGTTGTGACAACTGTACGTCTGGTTAGGGAGGCTGAGATTTAACTCAGAAGACCGTGTCTTCACCTTATTCCCCTTGAGCTAAGGACACCCAGTCCTCGCCCAATCACTCTGGTAAGTCTTGAAGGTAGACTTCCAAACCTTCACAGACTTCGTTCACCGACGATCCACAATGACTCTTGGATGCTCAGAACGCGACACCTAACCGGCTGGAGGATTCACAGTCCTCAAGTGTAACAAGTCTTCAGGTCACGCGGACAAAAAGACTTCAGTGATGCCTAACACTCTTTGGCTCTGGGTGTTTGGGCTTTGTCCTCGCAAGGATTTCTCTCTCTCTCTCAAAAGCTTCAGAGGTGGGTTGCTCTCAAACGACAAAAGCCGTGCACTAACTCTGAGCAGCCACCAATTTATGGTGTAGGGGGTGGGCTATTTATAGCCACTAGGCAACCCGACCTGATTTGTCCGAAATGATCCTGGGTTATCCTGCAATTCTCACAATCACATTAGTCCCTCAACCAGGTTTGTCGTCAAAACTACAAAACCAACTAGGGGTGGCACTAGATGCACTTACAATCTCTCCCTTTTTGGTGATTGATGACAAACTGGTTGAAGTTTTCAACGGGGATAAAAGTATGTGAAATTTTAAAGGATGAAGGTATTGTATTCATAAGTAGCATAAGGCTCCCCCTGAAGATGTGCATATAAGTAATTTGCTTTTGGAATGCAAATGCACATGGCAGGTTGTACTTGTGGAGATCCTCTTCAACTTATGAAGACAATTCATCATGCATGATTCGATATAAAAAAGATAATAACATGCATAATTAAAAATGGACGTCTGCAATATGACTTAGTGCGGGATTTATCATCACACAAGCGGAATTTATCATCGCCTCACGGAATAGCAAACAAGTAGTAGACGACCATCAAGTTTAAGTGTTACAACTCAAAGAACCAAATGTATCAAAAGCGAGAGTTGTAAACACTTGGAAAAATATATAAAGCAACCACCCATATGGACCCGCTTGAAGACTATCAACTCATATGCTTCTCCCCCTTTTGTCAGTAAGGACCAAAAAGGTTTGAAGACATAGAGTCTCTACTCGTTCCCATGAGGAGTAGGTGAAGCAGCAGGGTCGTCGTTGAGGTTTGGTGGTGCAGAAGAACTTGGTGCAGTGTCGATACGCGCCGATGTTGGAGGTGGTGAAGTAGCATCATGTTGGTCACCAATGACTCTTGCATTCACCATTGCAGCTGAGGGAGTGCGACGCAAGACAACATTCCTCGGAGGAGTTGAATCAAACTTGAATCTTTCGGTGAAGCCATCGTCTTGAAGATCAGGTTCAGCACTGAGCAAAGTCAAACTCTTCCATGACCTCCGACAGGTTTCATGAGTGACGAAGGCTTTCTTCATGGCAAGATTGCGAATGACGAGATCGCTTCAGCCAGTAGTGATGCTTATCCTGTTTCTGATGCAGGGCGACGAGAAGCTCTCGGTCATTGAGAACACGAGATCGCTTCCGAGGCTGTTGAGCAATAGTGCTTTCAGTGGCTTCAGTATGGCCACGGTGAGGGAAGCGAGTATTGCCAGCTAAAGCATAAACACGAGTTACGGCCTGAACTCCTTCAATGGGCTGTGTGAAGCTTTGGTGACCAGCATTGTGAAGATAAATTGGCTCCTTGGCAGGCTCTGGGTATATGGCTTCAACTGACATATCAACCTCTGGCAAAAATATCAGATGGTTGCGAGCAGAAGGTTGATAGTTGACAGCTGAATGAAGCTTGATAAGGCGCATAACCCATGGAGCGTAGAATTTTAAACCAAAGAGGTTAGAGCCTGATGCAGCCAATTGCCTGATAAAGAAGTCTTGAGCATTGAAGCTAATGCCATTGAAGATATAAAAGACCAATGTCTTCATTGCTCCTTCAATCTTCGCTGTAGAAGAATGTCCTTTGACAGGCCATAGAGTTCGCCCGATGATGTGATAAATCGTGCGGGGCAGATACTCTAGGTCTTCAACAAATAATTCTCTTGGGTATTCAGCGTCGCGTGGCAGAGGCGTCATCATGCTCAACATTTGGCTCATGCTGGGATCTGGCTTCTGAAAGATGCTCTCCAATGCATTGCGGTGAAGCTGACAACTAGGCTCGAAGAGTTCACCTGGAGTGGGCAGGCCAGTTAGCTCAATGATATCAAGAGCTTTGGCTTCGTGATGGACATTGCCTGTCATCCACTCAAGGATCCATGTCTTCGGATCCCTATTGTAGCCGCGAATGTAGAGGGTTGCATAGTATTGTAGCAGAAGCTCATCATTCCAATGCTCTTTATCAGTCACAAAGTTCAGAAGACCAGCATCACGGTAGCATTCAAGGGCTTCTTCTAAGAACGGCAGCCCAGCAATGGCTTCACAGTCTAGGCGCATATGTGGAAAAACGCGCCCTTGATCATAGAGAACACAGGAATAGTAACTGCGCTGCTGATAGCTCCAGAACCGATCAGATGAAATTCTTGGCTTGGAGTAGGGGTTCTTGGCACTATCAAAGAAAGTGTTGTGCGCAATGAAGCCATTTGCATTGAACGACCCTGGTGAAGTTGCAGTACCTGGAAACCTTGGCAACCTTTGCTTAGGCTTCTGAACCTGAGGCCTATGCTCGACATGATAGTCAAATTGAGGACCAGCAGCAGGTGGAGGAACCAGAATGGGCCATCTGACAGTAACCAGCTGACCACGATCATATGCTTGCTCGATGGTGTGTGGCCTTGGAGGCGGTACAGGAGCAGTGGCAGTGGCAGTGGCATTAACTCCAGGCTACAGATTCGCATCAGGTGCAGCATTGGCTTCAGGTGCATGAACTTCTGGCAGCACATTAGTTCAGGTGGCACATTAGCTTCGGCCATGACAATGTCATTGGCTTCAGTTGAGTTGTTTGTGGCCGCCTCAGTATTGTTAATCTCCACTTGAGTAGCTGGAGGGTCGGGCACGTTCTCCTCAAGAACAACTTCTAGGTTAGACGAGGGTGTAGCAACACGTTCTTCTTCCAATCTTGGCTCTTCTTGTTCTTCGGTTGATGCAGCCGGAATGTCTTCAGCCGCTTTGGCTTCAGACTCGGAGATGTTCGCAGATGGAGAGGCTTCAGGAATACTTGGCGAGATACTGATTGGTGCTCTTCTCCTTCCGAAACACTCAAAAGAGTGACTTGTGGCCTTGGTCTTTTGTGAAGCCTGCGAAACGCTGGCGACGCTTGTGGAGATGGAGTTGTCTGGGCCACAAAGTCTTCATCTTCAAGTACCGGAGTGGTGACTTGAGTTGGGGGAGTAGTTGGTGTTTCTTCTTCATGGGGGGAGTCTTTAGGGTGATCAGCCCATGAATCATCCTGAGCAATTGGCGTCAAGGGACGCCCAATACTGATGAGTTCGCTGTTCGTGAGAACAGGCTATGATACCGCATTGTGCTCGATCTGAGGAAGGACTTCATCATCTTCTACATTGTCATGGTGACCAATGTCTTCAGCTACGGTGGGGTCAACAGCTGGAATCTCTTCAGTACCAGGAGCCTCTGTGGTAGCAGGCTCATGAACTATCAACCGACGCTCTTGGTGTGCAGACGCAGGACGAGCAATAGAAATTGTCTTGACGACAAGGGGCTCTATGGGAGAAGCCTGATCTCTCTTCTTGGTTTTTCTATTCTTGGTTGGTGGAGCTTCATTAGTGGTGTTCTTGGTCTTGCGCTTTCTGGCTTTAGCTTCAGCTATCCTGGTTTTCTTGAGCTCTGAAGCCACTATGGGGACCTTAGGCTTCACGCCTGTCATACTGGCAGGGAAGACAATGCGAGGTTCTTCTCGCCTGGACGCTTCAGCTTAGTCCACAACAGGCTTCTTCTTGGCAGCCATCTTGGGGTCGATGCTAGGACGCCCAAGTGCCTTGCGCTTCTCAGCTTCATTGTAGGCTTGGACACTTTTGGCAGCCAGGAGTTTCATGCACTCTCGAGAACCTTTAGCTTCGTCACACTTCTTGTGAAATGCCTCCTTGAGCTCATGCATCATTTGCTTGAAATTCTGAACATCAGTCACACTGAGCTTGGCCACATGCTTCTTGAACTGAGCCTTTTCATAGTCAATCTTGTGCTTTAGTTCAACAATTTTCTGAGCTAGAGCCAGCTCAGGAGCAATGGCTCCATGGAAGGAGACGCTGAGGCCAATGGGGAGTTGAAGATCATCAAAACTGAGATTTGGGCTGTCAAACCACTCGTCAATGAATTTGTTTAGAATGTCCACATCAAAGAGGGGAAGATCATTGAAGATTTTCGCCTGATGCTTGCTCTTTATTAGTAGCTCAAGAGCATCATCGCCAAGATCGTCGTCACTAGACAGATCAATGGCTTCGTTCTCATTCCTTAGAACAGCAGCAGGGGTTAGTGCTTGACCAGTAGACTGTACGGGCTTCTTCTTCTTCTTAGACTTGGAGATGCAGAGAGATCTTCAGAGAGCACGCTTGGTGCAGGAGGAGCAGTGCCAGAGGCTTCGCTTGCGAAGCTCTTGGTGCAGCGGAGGGCTTTGAAGCTTTGGGTTTCTTCAACTTCTTAGGCTTCGGTGTTGCAGGCGCTTCGTCAGAATCAGCATCTTCAGCAGAGTGATCCACGGCAGCCCCTTGAACCATAATGTGAGTTATGAGACCTTCAAGGTTGTAGAAGGGCCCAACAATATTGGGTTCAGCATTGCGTGTGCCATCGGCACAAGGAGCAGAGGGACAGGGGTTGAAGTCTAATCTCCGCGACTTCTTGTTCTCTTTGGCCGAGTTCTTTGCCAACTGGAAGTTGCGCTTGAACAGATTGTCTTCACGACACTATAGCAGAGAAGATGGGTTGGCATCAGCAGGCTGTGGTCCACGGACCATGCAAGGGTAGAAACCTTGATCAATGGCTTCAGTTCTGGACCTGGGTGGAAGATTTTTGTACAAGATGTCTCCCCAGGGTCGCTTGATGGCATTCTGTTCAGCATATTCCTGGGTCACGAGCCTGTACTTAAACCATTGCTCGGCCCAATATCTTCGAATCCATTGGATTCATGTTTTGCGCTCATTGTAATCCTCTTCTGGATCTGTCTTGTACAACTCATAGTGGTCAGGTGGCAAATCTCTTGATGTCCCCCACGGGCTGTCTGCCTCCCTTCCTTGCTGACTTATCTGTTGCCATGAAGTTCAGACTGAATGGCTTCAAAACTGTCAAAGGCTTCCGTCTGCTGGTCAGACAGGAACTAGCTTCGGGAGAGTTGATATGATGCTGTAAGAATTCTGCAAATGAATGCAGACTATGAGAACTAAGGGATTCTCCTGGGACATGTACTGTGACATTAGAGATGCGAGGAAGGGAAGAGGTCATATCCATTCTCAGAAGATTTTGAAGATAAAACAGTTTAGAAGACATTGACCTCATAGCGCGAAGACATTCACTTATATGTAGAGAGTTGGTTCTAGATTTGTACGAATCCAAGAATAGGTACAAGTGAGGAATCTAACTATGTGTGAAGCATAAGTGAATATACTAGGCATAATATGAGGTGCATCACAGGATAGATCCAAATTTGTGGAGGCAGAAACCACTTTTGGTAGGAAGGATGAATCTATCGGATCAAAAGGAAAGTAAAAAAGAGAGTTTTAGTTCACCACACGATGAACTGCTAGACGGAGCAGAAGAGGAGGCCGAGTAGTTCGTTCTTCCGTGCCCTAACTTGGCGCTGGAGGACACCTATGGCGGCGGCGGAGAAGACGATGTCCGCGGCCGGCGTGAGGACGGCGTCAGTGAGGTCGCTGCAGCTAAGCGCTTCGTCGCCGGCGTCGTCAAGAGCTAGCGGTGGCGCTAGTGTTTGTCGAGGTGGAGAGGTGGAAGAAATATTTTGACCGCGATGGGATGTGCATTTATAGAGAGAGGGACGGCACAGTGCAATTACGCAGTTGCCCCTGGCGGTTCACATCTGAGGGACAAGTGGCGAACATGCAACACATTGGAAGTTGTTCCATGTTCCCACGCACGCCTGGACTGTCGGGTGGTCGTTCCGGCTTCTCCCGGTTTCAGGCAATAAGGATTGAGCATTTAAAACAGATTTAGTGTTTGTCTCTATATCTTCTGCTGACAAGGACGCAGAGAAGACATTCGACAGTTTCAACAGAATGCATATGATTTGGATAGATAGAGTTTGAGGTAGAAGCACAGAGAGGGTAGGGTCCGATCACATTCACTTAGTTTAAAAGATTCAAACAAGAAGACATAGCTATAAGTGAATGTTGTAGAGGACAGAGCACTAATATATGTATATATCAGAATAAGACCAAATCAACATTGTGAAGATAAACATGAAGACAAATCAATGTTGAAGATAAATCAAATGCGAAGACTTAGCAAATGTAACGCCAAGAGAAAACATTCCAAACAAAAGTTTGGTGGTGTCGTTACCCACTGTATAGGAAGTATTAGACCCAGACACGGCGCACAATTATCGTGGCGCTCCGAAGTCAAATTCCGCATTAATGTATTAACACTCAGAGTGTAAGTCTTCATTGATTGAAGATATACATTACTTCGTGTGTTGCACATCTAAGTCATCAACATGCATAAGTGTTAGGATGTGTGCCGATCACAGGACATTCGAGGATTCCAAGATATTTAGCTCACACTGCAACTTGCAAAACCTTTTCTCATCCAAGGGCTTTGTGAAGATATCTGCCAATTGCTCTTCAGTGTTGACGTGAATGATATCAATATCTTCCTTCATAAAATGATCTCTGAGAAAGTGATGACGAATTTCAATGTGCTTTGTCTTTGAGTGCTGAACTGGGTTGTTGGCAATCTTGATGGCGCTTTCATTATCTCATTAGAGTGGTAATAGCTTCAGATGGATGCCATAGTCCTTGAGAGTTTTCTTCATCCATAGAAGTTGAGCGCAGCAAGATCCAGTAGCAATGTATTCAGATTCAGCAGTGGAGACTGATACACAGTTTTGCTTCTTTGAAGACCAATAGACAAGTGATCGTCCCAGAAAGTGACATGTGCCTGATGTAGATTTGTGATCCACCTTGTCCCCAGCATGATCAGCATCCAAGAATCCAACTAGATCAAATTCTGAGCCCTTTGGATACCATAATCCTAATGTTGGGGTGTAAGCCAAATATCAAAGAATTTGCTTCACAACTAAGTGATGCGATTCCTTTTGTGCCGCTTGGAATTGAGCACACATGCAAACACTAAGCATGATACCTGGCCTAGATGCACATAAATAAAGTAAAGAACCAATCATGGAGCGGTATACCTTTTGATCGAACTCTTTACCATTGGCGTCAGGTCCCAGATGACTTTTAGTTGGCATTGGCATCGTGTAACCTTTGCAGTATTGCATTCCAAACTTCTTCAGGCAGTCTTTGAGGTATTTCTCTTGAGATATAAAGATGCCATTGCTTTGCTGACGAATTTAAAGACCAAGGAAGAACTTCAGCTCACCCATCATGGACATCTGGTATTGCTCTTGCATCATGTGTCCAAACTCATCACTGTATTTTTGGTTGGTGCAGCCGAAGATAATGTCATCCAGATATATTTGGCACACAAACAGTTCACCATCATATGTCTTCGTGAAGAGTGTGGGATCCAGGGAACCAGGTTTAAAGCCTTTGCTCTTCAAGAAGTCTTTGAGGGTGTCATACCAAGCGCTAGGGGCTTGTTTTAGGCCATACAGTGCCTTGTTAAGCTTGTATACCATGTCAGGATGTTTTGGATCTTCAAAGCCAGGAGGTTGTGCAACATACACTTCTTCAATCTTACCATTGAGAAAGGCACTCTTCACATCCATTTGATACAGAAGGATGTTGTGATGATTTGTGTAGGCTAGCAGTATGCGAATAGCTTCAAGCCTAGCAATAGGAGCAAATGTTTTATCGAAGTCAATCCCTTCAACTTGAGTGTATCCTTGGGCAACGAGACGAGCCTTGTTTCTGACAACTTGACCATGCTCATCTTGCTTGTTGCGATATATCCATTTGGTGCCTATTATGTTGTGCTTGCGTGGGTCAGGACGCTTGACAAGTTCCCAGACATTGTTCAGCTTGAACTGTTGAAGCTCTTCTTGCATAGCTTGAATCCATTCAGGTTCCATGAAGGCTTCAACAACTTTCCTGGGTTCAGATATTGAGACAAATGCAAAGTGCCCACAGAAATTTGCTAGTTGTGTTGCTCTTGAACGAGTGAGTGGACCAGGCGCATTGATGCTATCAATTATCTTCTCAATCTGTACTTCATTTGCAACGCGAGGATGAACTGGACGAAGATTTTGCTCTTGCTGATCATTGTATCGTTAGGAGGATTGTCTTCAGGCTGAGCATTGTCTTCAGGTTGATTAGGTGCAGAAATGATAAGTTCCTCTTCAGGCTGTGCTTCAGACGGTATGATTTCTCCAGTTCCCATAAGCTTGATGGATTCACTAGCTGGAACTTCATCTATCACATTTGGCAGGTGCTCTCTTTGCGAGCCATTAGTTTCATCGAGCCACACATCTATAGTTTCAACCACTTTATAGTGAAAGAGGTTGAAGACTCTATAGGAGTGCGAATTCTTTCCGTAACCAAGCATAAAACCTTCATGTGATTTTGGTGCAAATTTTGAAGTGTGATGTGGATCCTTGATCCAGCACCTAGCACCAAATACTCTGAAGTAACATACATTTGGCTTTTTACCAGTTAGGAGCTCATAGGATGTCTTCTTCAGAAGCTTGTGAAGATAAAAATGGTTGATGACATGGCATGCAGTATCAATAGCTTCAGTCCAGAACTTTCTTGGAGTCTTGTATTCATCAAGCATCGTCCGGGCCATCTCAATGAGTATTCTGTTCTTGCGCTCCACGATGCCATTTTGCTGAGGTGTGTAAGGAGCTGAGAACTCATGAGTGATTCCCAATGTATCCAAGTAAAGGTCGAGGCTGGTGTTCTTGAACTCTGTGCCGTTGTCACTTCTTATATGCTTGATCTTGACGCCATAGTTGTTCATGGCACGGTTGGCGAAGCGTCTGAAGACATCCTGCACTTCAATCTTGTAAAGAATTATATGCACCCACGTATATCTTGAATAATCATCAACAATGACGAAGCCATAGAGATAAGCAGTAGTAGTGAGAGTAGAGTAGTGAGTAGGGCCAAATAAGTCTATGTGTAGCAGCTCGAAGGGTTGAGATGTCGTCATGATTGTCTTCGAGGGATGCTTGGCCCTTGTCATCTTTCCAGCTTCGCAGGCACCGCATAAGTGATCCTTCTTGAACTTGACGCCCTCGATGCCTATGACGCGTTTCTTCTTTGCAAGCGTATGCAAGTTCCTCATGCCAGCATGCCCTAGCCTCCGATGCCAGAGCCAGCACTCTAAAGCTTTTGCTAGAAGACATACGGCAAGCTGTGGTCCTGCTGAGAAATCTACCATGTAGAAATAATCTTTCCGAAACCCTTCAAAGACTAGAGACTTGTCAGATTCCATTAGTACAAGGCAACGATATTTTCCAAATATCACAATCATGTTCAAATCACAAAGCATTGAGACAGACATTAAGTTGAAACCAAGGGATTCAACAAGCATCACTTTATCCATGTGACGATCCTTTGATATTACAACTCTACCTAGACCCAATACCTTGCTTTTACCAGTGTCAGCAAATGTGATGTGACTCTTGTCAGTTGGACGTAAAGTTGAGCCCATGAGAAGACTTCGATCACCAGACATATGATTAGTGCATCCGCTGTCCATAATCTATTCTGAAGCATGAGGTGTCATACCGTACAGTACAGTTAGGGGGATAGGCTTCACCAAGAGTATAGTGAAGCATAAACATTTGACGCACAAGAGGATTATCAAAGCTCAGATCAAGGTTAGGACTGATAGGATGATTCGCAAGCGATTCAGGAACATAATACATAGTAAGACCATTTGGGAATTTTATCTTGCGCCCTACAAGATGTTTTAGGTCCCCAGCATTAGCATCAGACGCCTTTGATTTCCGGCTGGAGACCTTTCCCCTGCAAAAGAAAGTTAATTCTTCTTAACCACCCACATCTTCAGGGGTGGCTAGTGCAGCATATGAGAACTTCGGCTTTGGAGCCCTAGCAAATAGCCTTGCAGGAGGAGAATAATACTCATATGAATAAGCAGAAAAGTTCTTAGTTTTATGAACATAGCGGTTTGAAGAAACACGGTCATATTCATAAGTTTGAGTATGATTTCCCTGCAAAACATTGGCATTAGGGTGACTCAGTTGAGTCCTGTATCTGTACGAAGCCTTTGGACCATATGAAGCTTTTGGTCTGGGATTTGTCTTCTTCCCAGGCGGTGTCATGATGACATCCACAGGAAGATTCTCAAGACAACTTTTGGGAACCTAGATCTTCTTCATAGGTGGCCCATTCCTGCAGTTAGTACCAATATACTTGGCGAAACTTGACCATTCTGATTCTTAAACAGTTTATAGTTTGCATTAAATGATTCATCAATGATAACTGGGTTAGCACAAGTGAAGCCAGATAAAGTGGATGGATCCACTGAAGGTCCCTTTGCAGCAACCCATGTGGTTTTGGGGTACTGCTCAGGCTTCCAGTAGGAACGATCAACATTCATTTTCCTCTCGAACCCAACACCCTCTTTCCTAGGGTTTCGGTTCAGAATCTGCTTTTTGAGGACATCACACAGTGTCTGATGCCCTTTGAGACTTTTGTACATCCCTGTTTCAAGCAATGTCTTCAACCTAGCATTTTCATCAACAATAGTAGTGGTATCCTTAACAGAGGTGTTAGTTACCACATCAATAGTTGAAGATATTGCAACAGTAGCAGTAGTAGAACATTCAGCAACAGAAGTAGCGTTATCACGCTCAAGGCATTTTAGACATGGTGGTTTAAATCCTTCCTGAGCAAGACTGATATGTTGAGCGCGAAGTGACTCATTCTCCTTTTGCAGATCTTCATGAGCCGCTCTCAATTTCTAATGATCTTGCTTCCTTTGAAGATAATCATAGGAAAGCTTTTCATGAGTCGTTGAGAGCGTTTCATGACGACTTTCAAGTTCCTGGTACTTAACATGAAGATTTTTTATGTCTTCAATTAAGGACTGAGATCGGGTCATTTCCGTGTCCAACAGGTCATCGCTCTTTTCTAACAGTTTTTGAGTATGTTCCATAGCTTTCTGTTGTTCATTTGCAATTTTAGCAAGTGTTTTGTAGCTGGGTTTGGATTCACAATCAGAGTCATCTTCACTTGATGTTTGAAAGTAAGCATCGCGTGATTTTACCTTGGCACCACGTGCCATGAAGCAAGAGGGTGGGAGCAGAGTCGCCCTTGTCATTAGCATCGCCACGTTGGTGGACGGGCCATTGTCTTCAGTGTTGAAGATGGACTTGGCAACGTAGGGTGTAGCTAGAGCCAGACTTGCAACACCAGACTCGGACTCCTCCTCAGACTCCACCTCCGCCTCCTCAGAAGCATACTCCTCCTCTGAATCCATCTCCTTGCCAACAAAAGCACGAGCCTTGCCAGATGAGCTCTTCTTGTGTGATGAAGACTTGGACGAAGACTTGGAAGAAGACTTTGAGGATTTCTTCTTCTTCTTGTCATCAGAATCATATTCCTTGCTCTTCTTCTTCTTGTTGTTCTCATTGTCCCACTGTGGATACTCATAGATGTAGTGTCCAGGTTTCTTGCACTTGTGACATGTTCTCTTCTTGTAATCATGAGTGGAAGCTTCATCATTTCTTGAGCTGGATCGTGAAGACTTTCTGAAGCCCTTCTTCTTAGTGAACTTTTGGAACTTCTTCACAAGCATAGCAAGCTCCTTTCCAATGTCTTCAGGATCACCAAAACTGCAGTCAGATTCTTCTTCAGATGAGGAAACAGCTTTTGCCTTCAAAGCGCGAGTTCGGCCATAGTTGGGACCATAGATATCTCTTTTCTCAGATAGCTGGAACTCATGTGTGTTGAGCCTCTCAAGTATGTCAGACGGATCGAGTGTCTTGAAGTCAGGGCATTCTTGTGTCATCAGGGCAAGGGTGTCGAACGAGCTGTCAAGTGATCTCAGGAGTGTCTTGACGATTTCATGCTTGGTGATCTCAGTGGCGCCAAGAGCACGAAGCTCATTTGTGATGTCAGTGAGGCGATCAAATGTGAGTTGGACATTCTCATTGCTGTTTATCTTGATGCGGTTGAAGAGGTTGCGAAGAACACTGATCCTTTGATCTCTCTGGGTTGAGACGCCTTCGTTGACCTTGGAGAGCCAGTCCCAGACTAGCTTCGACGTTTCCAGAGCACTCACACGGCCATACTGTCCTTTGGTCAGATGACGACAGATGATGTTCTTGCAGTAGACTCCAGTTGAATGAACTTCCTGATATCAGCAGGGTTGACATCTTCACCAGTCTTGGGAACACCATTCTTGACGACATACTAGAGGTCGACATCAATGGCTTCAAGATGCATGCACATCTTATTCTTCCAGTAGGGATATTCAGTTCCATCAAAGACAGGGCACGCAGCGGAGACTTTGATTATCCCTGCAGTCGACATAGCTAAAACTCTAGGTGGTTAAACCGAATCACACAGAACAAGGGAGTACCTTGCTGTGATACCAATTGAAAGTGCTAGTTATCGACTAGAGGGGGGAGAATAGGAGATTTTTATTTAAGTCTTCAAAACATGGGAGTTTCGAAGACAAACGATAGAAATGAACCTATTAACATGCAGCGGAAGGTAGACTACACTATGCAAGCCATAGTCAAGTATTCAATGAAGTGAAATCACGAAGACTAATAGCAGCTAGGTAGTAATGATCAGGATGGAAGATAGTATGAAGCCAAACAACAATAGAAGTCACACCGTGAAGTCGAACAGGTAACACAGGAAGGCAATGACTTCATGAAGACAAACTGTAAATAAAGAGAGGGAGAAGATAGAACCAGTCGTTTGGTGAGGACAAGGATTTGTTGGACCAGTTCCAGTTGCTTTGACAACTGTACGTCTGGTTAGGGAGGCTGAGATTTAACTCAGAAGACCGTGTCTTCACCTTATTCCCCTTGAGCTAAGGACACCCAGTCCTCGCCCAATCACTCTGGTAAGTCTTCAAGGTAGACTTTCAAACCTTCACAGACTTCGTTCACCGACGATCCACAATGACTCTTGGATGCTCAGAACGCGATGCCTAACCGGCTGGAGGATTCACAGTCCTCAAGTGTAACAAGTATTCAGGTCACGTGGACAGAAAGACTTCGGTGATGCCTAACACTCTTTGGCTCTGGGTGTTTGGGCTTTGTCCTCGCAAGGATTTCTCTCTCTCTCTCTCTCAAAAGCTTCGAAGGTGGGTTGCTCCCAAATGACAAAAGCCGTGCACTAACTCTGAGCAGCCGCCAATTTATGGTGTAGGGGGTGGGCTATTTGTAGCCACTCGGCAACCCGACCTGATTTGTCCGAAATGACCCTGGGTCACTAAGGAACTGACACGTGTTCCAACAGTCAGATTTCAAACACACGCGGCAGCTTGACTTGGGCTGCAAGTAAAGCTGACTCATCCAGCTCTGGATAAGATTTGCTCTCATTGTCTTCACTCCAAGACATAGGATTTGGTTGACCATCACTTCAGTCACTCTGACTTTGTTCACTTGGACCCCACTTAACAGTACGGTGGTTCCTATGACTCAACAAAGAAGAAAAGGAAATAGCGAAACAACTAAGTCTTCGCGCTCCATAGTCTTCACGCGATGTCTTCCCTGTGATAGTCTTCAATGTGAATATCTTCACACACCACCATTGTCTTCAATGTCTTCATACATTTTTAGGGGTCATCTCCGGTAGGTAAACCGAATCAATGAGAGACTACTACCTGTGTTATCCTGCAATTCTCACAAACACATTAGTCCCTAACCAGGTTTGTCGTCAATACTCCAATACCAACTAGGTGTGGCACTAGATGCACTTACACCATGTCTAATTGCATGTGTATGGGACATTTGTACAATCCACATACTTTTGTAATAGTAGGTCACGTTTTCTGTCATGCATGTACATGCATGACGATTTTGTGACAGAAGCAAGCTAGTCAGACATGTGCTGTTGTAGAAGTGTTCCATGACATTACCAAAATTATCATCACGGAAGTGTCCACTTCCATGACGATAAATGTCGCGTCATGGAAGTGCTTTCGTAAAGGGTAACCGACATGTGGCATCCACCATAATGGGTCGCCGTTAAGCTATCGGGTTCCGGTTTGGATCCGATAATCCGTTAATAGCCCGAACCAAGGGCGATTTTCTACGTGTAAAATTCTCATTCACCAGTTATCCACGTGTCAGCTCAGCGTTGGGACAGATGTCAACCATCCATTGGACAAGAATCGCCCATGAAACGTTGACACGTGGGAGGCCCAATAGAGGCCCATATAGGTTTAAGACCCGGCCCAGGAACAGGCCCACAAGATTTCATCAGATCTAATGGGCCGGCCCGTTAACAGCCTAACATTTTCTGGACCCAATTATGGCCCACATTAGATACGGGCCGTTAAATTACTGCAATATTCTAGGCCAGTTTAAGGCCCATATTAGATCTGGCCCATTAACGCCCTTCAAATAGTTTGGGCCAAATTACGGTCCATACCTGATCCGGCCCATTAACTGACTTTCATTTCTTGGGCCAAATTATGGCCCATAACTTACACGGCCCTTTAACAGCTACTGTGCCATCGGGCCCATTGGGGGCCTGATTTGCTGTTCGGCCTCTTAATGGCCCATTTAACAGTTCAGCCCGATATTTGTTTCGGCCTGTCAGCGGCCATGTCTACATATGGGCCTCTTTCGGCCCGGTTTCACTTTCGGCCATTTAAAGGCCTGAGTTGCACCTAGGCCTAATTCTAGTCTGTAGTTACTTCCGGCCTCTTAGCGGCCCGTAGTCTTTGTGGATACATTCTAGCCCAAACTGCCTATCGGCCCGGTAACGGCCCTTGAGAGCATTGGGCCTAATTTTGGCCCGTTATACATCCGGCCTACTTCCGGCCCCTCATGTAATTGGGTCAGCCAAGGCCCAAAAAAATTTCAGCCTGTTAAGGGCCCATCACACGAATGGGCTAATAATGGGCCGATGTATATTACAGCATGTTGTCTGCCCATGATTTGTTTTCCACAATTAAGGCTCAATCTTGTTCTCAACCTGTTAAAAGCCTATTTAATTTTCCGGCCCAATTAAGGCAAGCGGTTTACTCGGCCTTTTAAAGGCCCGAAACTAATGGTGGGCTAGATTAAGACTAGACCTAACTAATGGCCCAAGATGATTGTAGGCCCACGGTTCGGCCCGTACTAGCGATTGGCGACCGACCAATTTTAGTTCTGAATATTTTTTTATAAACCTAACCTATTGGCTCATTGCGCACCGATTGAAGACTACGACCTTTTCTCAGAGCGACGACAGCATAAACAGCAAAAAAATTACAGCATCGTGATGAAGAATAAACATAGACTATACAACAAAGAAATTACAGCATATTACATCCCCTGGGCATCAAAGTTCACCGCTAGTGATAATAAAGGGCAACCAGACAACATATTCCATAACTGGGCAGGTCGCCACCAGTGGAAGTAAACAGTCCGACAAAATGATAGACAAAACCGACAGCACTTCAACACAGTTCAAGAAAGGTTAGCCTGGCCCACGAGCTGCAACGCAAGCAGCTTAGCAACCTGATGAGACTGCACTTGTTTGACGCTTATATCCACCAACTTAAGATGCATAGCATCAATAGACGTCATGTACTAATGGTTAATCTTGCATAGAGATTGGAGTTCCAGTCGGATTTGAGCGGAATCATGTCTTTCTTCTTGAATTTCGGACTGAAGAAGTCTAACTGATTCAGGCGACGACTTCATTGAGCTTGTGTCACTGAGTAAGTTCAACACTACATCAAGAAATGACTTTGTGGTTGTATCCCTACCCTCAAGCTATGTTGCCTTCTTCTCTGGAATATATGTTAGACGGACAAACAATGGTTCGTCTCACTATCATTGTGGCAGTTCTTCCTAGATAACATGTTTTGCACGTATAAGCATCAGCGCTGTCAATTCATCTCATTTCTTTGTCAGAAATAAAGAGACATGGTTTAAAATAGTGTGAACATAATAGGCATTGTTCATAGTTAAGACGGCAGGAAATGACATTGTGCATAAGCGGCCAGCTTCACCATGACACTGGATTACACATCAAGAACACAAGCATACATTTAGTTCTAAACAACATATAAGCATGAGTGATGCGTGTACTGTTAATTTATAGCATTTTAGATTGGTAAATAAAGAGACACGGTTTAAATAACATTAATATAATATGGAATTTGTTCATAGTTGAGACATAGCAGGATATGACATTGTGTCGGAGTTGGTAGTTTCACCACACCACTGGATTACAGATCAAGAACACAAGCATACACACAGTGCTAAAGAAGATAACTTTCTATGTTTAGTTTAATTTCCATGGTATGAATAGGAACTAGGTTGTACAACTAAAGACAAAATTGAGAAGGACAAACTTATGTTTATGTACTTCTTCGTTATAAACTTTGAACAAGCAATTTGATGCAGACGACAAAAATAAATAGCATTTGCACTCATAGCTATCCAAATATACACAAAAAATTTGAAGGCTCGAGGAGGACAAACTTACATTAGTAGTGAAGACCGGCTCTATAAAGCCCTTGTCCATATTGATGGGGGGGGGGGCAATTCAAGAAGTTTACCGCACACTCTTCTTCAAGAGCATTGCCTTTATTCTACATTTTGTTAAGAGTAAATATAGATGTGAAAATATAGGAACAAATGGCAATTATTTAACCTAAGATGCAGAGTACAAATGTAAATACAGCATACAGGCAAAAGGCGCTAACATGAGCAATGTAGAGCTAAACTTCTTCAGTAATATTGGTTTTATTCAATATTTTGGAAAGAGTAAATGTAGGTATGATGTGTAGAGAATGTATGGCAAGGGAAAATAAGTTGCAAAGTGTACATGAAGAACTAGCTGACAATATAAGTATAGTGATGAAGGATAGCAAATACTTACAAGAACAATGCTGAACAAAATTTCTTCATAGGCATTGGGTTTATTCTACATTAATGTAAGCATTAATATAGATCTGATAATTTGGAGCGAACAGTGGATAAGCAAGCTATAATGCACAATGATGTCACATAATCCACCAGGTATTAATGTAAGGACAGCGATAGGACAGTAGGTACTCACAAGAGCAAAGCAGTGACCAGCATAGTTGTGATATCCTAGGTTTTGCGGAGCTAGTTCTATCGCCAATATACGTGGGGTGCTATGTGATTTCTCCGGTAGCACCACATTTTTCAAGGACTATGCTTGTACTCCTTCAGGTTCTGCAATCACCCTCTTCCTTTTGGATTTCCGAAACACAAGAACAACATGGAAAAACATGGTATGACGACAAATGGAATAGGTATTGATAATGGGTGGGCATGGCATCTTCACATATATCATGAGTAAACTAAGTAGATGGCGGTGCAACGAAGCAAAATAAATGCAAGATATGTGCAACCAATAAAACCTTGCCAAATTAGAACAGACACTTTATTGGGTGAACAGGATAGGCAATCTGTCTTTGACTGAGCTCAGAATAGTCATTAGGATCATATTCTAAATACGGATCTATAGGTAGTGAGCATGTGGGTTTCATTGCATCCACAATGGACCTCAATCCCTTGATGCCAAGTTTGTTACCCATTGAACTGTTCTGCAATATTCTTCTGATGTGCGCATTCTTATATTCATTGTGATTACGTACAATATCTGAAAAGCATGAAAACATAAATAGTAGTGAGATTATCTTTGTAATGCAGAGGATATTGTAATATAATAGGGGCTCCCTGTAAACCCTTGTGTGCTATCACTGGATTCTGATGAGAGAGCCCATTTGTGTTGTAATATGGTGAGTAGATTAATATAATCTGGCACAACTACACACAAAATAGGCTCCCTGTTGGGAGCTCCAGATGTAAGGATAGTTGGGAGATGATAGGTTCATAATATACCGTATAGAAAGTTTATTGCCAAACCATGATAAAGAGAGCGCACATCCACTAGGGAGATCATAGTGTAGATAATAGGGGTACACCATAAACACCATAAATAAATCGGGAAAGCGGAACTGGATGGAAAATACAGGGTTTTTTCGCTACTAATATGTAGCCTATCGATCACCTACATGCCAGCTCTATTCATCTGAAGGCGCATAGCGTTACTATCATTATAGTCTATCAAAGACCGCGCAGCTCCCACCAATTCCGGGATATTATGGCAGACCAACTCGAATTGCGAAATCATGTAGCAGAACCGGCCCAATAGAGCTGTCGACTGTAGATGTCCCTGCTCCCCTTCCTGACAAGGAACATACTATACTTACTAAAGAAGAATAGAAGAGGAACATGTTAAAGAATAGAAGGGGAAGCATATTATTGAGATTCCCCTTCTTTCTATACAATGTTGCTTGCCCACCCATGATGAATCAGAGCGCCCGAAGAAATGCCATTCCATGATATCTCTCTATATGTGGCCACATGCATTTGGAAACTCAAGTGGGAGCATTCGCTAAGCATTTAAATGTGTGTCTGTTAGCTAATGTTTGTATCATATCACATTCGTGAAGAACCTTAGGATGTATGATTGGTGTGTTATTTAACTTTAAAGGGTGGACAACTGCTAGTAGGACACAAAGCACCTAGGCAAATCGTAGTGTAGATGTAATGGGAAAACCCTAAGCATCAAGAGTAAAATCAGGAAAGTGGAACTTGATGGAATATATGTGCTAGTATTGCCAGTACAGCTAGAAAGGCTTTGGATACCAGCTCTTTACAACTAAAGGCGCAATACTGTTGCTATCAGTCTAACTCTCAAAGGCGACACATACGAACGAATACGAAGAGTTGAAAGCGTCCATGACAATCAATGTGAAGACCAACACGAAGAGTTGAAAGCGTCCATGAGAAGCGACCGAATAGACCTATACGCTGCAAATGTCCCTGCTCCTCTTCACTACAAAGAACATAATGTACAACTATTATACTCCCTTTGTTCCTAAATACAAATCTTTGTAGAGATACCACTATGGATCACATAAGGATGTATATATATACATTTTTGAGTGAAGATTCACTTATTTTGCTCCATATGTAGTCCATGGAGGAATCTCTACAAAGACTTAAATTTAGGTATGGAGAGATTACTTACAAAAGAAGAATAGAAGAGGAGCATGCTAAAGAAGAGCAATCAGATTTTGGACAATAAGGGCTTCTTTGGTTCAAAGGAATTTCATAGGATTTCTGGAGGATTGAAATCCTTAGCATTTTTTCCTATGTTGGTCCTTTGATTCATAGGATTGGATCCCATAGGAATTTTTCCTATGGAATCTTTCGTACTACATTTCATAGGAAATTTAACATCCACTCCAACCTCTTTTTACAATTCCTTTGTTTTTCCCATGTCATCAAACAATCATTGCTAATTCTATAGGATTCAAATGGGCATGTCACTCCAACCCTACACTTTTCCTATTCCTACGTTTTCAAAATCCTACGAATTAAAGAGGCCCTAAAATGTTGGTTGGCCACACATGATGAACCAGAGCGCATAAAGAATGCAACTCCCTATTGTCCATTGATATGTGGCGCATGTGCTTTTCAAAAGTAAAGTAGGAACATTAGCTGACCAATTAAACATTCTATGTTTTAGTACATTTCAGCATCATATCAGATTTGTATTTGAGCAACTAAGTTTGGAATTATGAGTGGCATGTTGTTCAGTCTCGAAGCACCTACAATAATGGTACTGAATATATGGGAATGTCTACATGCAAGTCGGCTGACTTTCGTCATTTGGGTCAGTCGACCATTTCAGGCGGTTGGATGAAGATCCTATGTGTCCTAACCCTTCTTCTTCCCCGCCCATTATTCTTCCCTAAATACCATCGCACGGGTCGCCCGCAAAACCACCGGCCCCCGTCCTCCCCTGAACCGCCCACCACCTCCAGTTTTCCACCGCCCCCGACCATCCCTCTAGCTAACCCCACCCCCCACCCGCGTCGAGTTTTGCCTCGGGCGAGGCCCCACCATAGCCCGACGACAGCCCCCCACAACTACTGTCCCCACCCGAAACCCTAAGACAGATAATGGGGCAGCCCTCCGGCGAGCCCCTTCCTCCCCTCTGGCGAACTCCCAAAAATGGACTGACCCCAATTTGAAATTCAGTCGACTGTCATTTAAGCTAATGTGGAATATGAAAGGGGAAAACCATAAGCATTGCGAGTATAGTGGTGCGCGTGCCATGGCGGATCTGAAGGTGCAATCCGGACAAAGGCAACTTCGCAACCAATGTTTGGTTTCAACTAATAAGTAAGATTCTAAGTGATGGACAAGAAATCATAGTAAAGCAGTGGCGATCTATTTTATTGCTGAGATAAATAACTCAGATATGAAAGAGAACCGCCCCTGGTGTGGCACCATGTAAGCATCTACTGAGGCTTTGAGGGTGCTCGGTAGCGATGGCTGTTGGCGGCGTGGAAGCAGATCTAGTAGGGCAGACGATGGCGGCGAGGGAAATACCCCGGCGAGGTGGAAGAGACGGTCGTACAAGCGGCCTCGACAAGGTGGACGACGGCACGGATGAAGTGAGAGGACATGATGAAAGGACCCTGGTCCGAAGCCATGGATGAGAGAGGTCGATCCCTTGTAATGGACAACATCGTCAGGGTATCAGCTCCAGCATGGTGGAGGAGGACGGCAGTCGATGGGGTGGTGGGCAGAGGAGATTGCGGTGGAGAGGGTGTTTTGGCGCCCACAGAGTACGTATGGGAAATGGAGGGAGAGAGGAAGGGGGGAACCATGTCTTCAGGGCGCGCTTGTCTCAAATGTGAGGAAATTTACAAACTTAGCCCTCGTTTCAAATTTCCTACATCACAGCAATATTAGTCCGTTGGGGATAGTACGTTAATCTCGCATACACCAAATATTTGCCGATGAAGATTTCGGCCGACGAGAGTTTTTTTTTGCGCCCACTATGTCTGATTCGGGGAGGGAGGTCAGAGGCGACTTCGGCCAAGGAGAAACTGTGTTTTGGCACCCACCGTGTATGAATCCGGGGTGGTGAGAGGTGGAGGCGGTTATGTCACGTTTGAGTGAAATTGCAAGCCTACCCCTATCGAAACCTATAGAAATCTAGCTGATAGGCTTTGCGTGTAAGGGATAGGCATTAATTTCCATCTCGTAGATTTTGGTTTCGAGCGGTTACTGTGACTGTCATGGAATTGTCACGTCAGATGTCCTAGTGTGAGGACTTAGTCGTGGAGCCATCGCAACGAGATTAGCTTAGGGGGGTTAATCAGGAAAAGGACACGAGGAGTTCATAGTGGTTCGGCCCCTTGCGGTGAAGGTAAAGGCCTAATCCAGTTTGAGGTGGTATTGTTAGGGTTTCGATGACTAGGGAGCGAATATGCTTAACCTGGCTCTCGAACTGTTGTTTATTGTCCCTAAACCGTCGCCGGGTCATCCCTTTATATACACAGGTTGACGCCCCGCGGTTCACAGAATCCCGGCCGGCTCATAAATGTGTCTGGCTCAGTATCTACTCTTTCCTATCTTACAATACAAGTCATACGCCTATGGCGGTTTATGTCTATCGGCCTTAACCCGCCTCTGGGCTTTGGGCCTTCTTATTAAATCTCCTTCATAAGTCGCCATCTTCTATGTCTTCATGGCTTCAATACTGGTAATCATCATGAGTATAATCTGGCCCCTCCTGGGCGGTTTATAATCAATAGTTATATGACCAACATTAGGCCCCAGGTTGATTTGAACTTGTTCACATCAATCTTCAACACTTAGAAAAATCCCTCCTTGATTACCTTCGTGAAACATATAACTCGCCATGACGCCATCTTCTGGAATCATGATAACCCGTTGTGACGCACTTGCCATTAACTTTACACAGAGCCCAAATCTTTTAATGCATCCCCTTTTCTTTAATGAATCTCCGAAAATCGAGGCGTCTGCACATCTACAAATCCGTTTCTTGACCTCCTCGATTTCCGCGTTTGCCACTTATCCATTCACCTTTTAAATAGGAACGGGGTCACTTTCACTCCCCCCCCCCCCGTGCCTCTTCATCTCTTTGTCTTCCTCGCGACGCCCTAACGCTCGAGCTCCGCCGCCGCCGTCAAGCTTCTGCCTCAATGTTGGCCGCTGCATCACCCTGTTCGGACCAGACTCCACTCGTGCATCTCCGCCATTCAACAGCCTCAGTGAGTTCTTCCTCCACCCCTCTGTAGATCTTGTTAGGGTTCACCCGAACTCATGGAGGTTCGGCGCTTGTTCTTCATCTGTTCTTCACCGTGGCATAAATGGCAGATTCAAACTTGATTTATTCCTGTGTGGTAGCAGTAATAGCCCTTCTTTTATCATCAGATCATCTCTTTTGTGTTGAAAACCCAATCTGGAAGTTCATAAACTGCTCAAGTACCAATATTTAGGTCTGAATATCTTTTCTTTTTCTGACACGCGGTAGATCTGAAATTGTGATATCAATTTGTGAAAACTGTTTTCATCACTTAGTCATTTTCCAACTTCAGATCTATACTTTCAATATCTGTGTAGGCGGTTTAACCCAGAAAATCATAATCTGCCAGGTACCATTAGTCCCCTCTTAAACCGCCAATTGCTCATGTATGCAACTTGATAACATCAATCTCCGGTTTAACACTTTAGCACGCTTCAACACTTTCTGGCTTTTCACTTTTAGCAGATTAACCATGAATCTTAAACCGGCACAAACCTTCTTCCAGGTTATCGAATAAATGGCCAAATCGTTTTATTCCTGCAACTGGGTTCAATCCCGGGTTACAGAAGAAAGGCTGAACGGGTTTGTTGCTACTGGCCCTTTAGCCAAAAAGGAAGTCATACACTGGAGAGTCCCTGGTTCCGAATGTCCTCCTGAGCCCAAGGAAGGAGAAGTGGTCGTTTTTGCTGATCATCTGAGACGAGGATTTAGCCCTCCCAGATCAAAAAATTTCCGTGATGTGCTTCATTTCCTCCAGCTTCACCCTCAAGATATTGGACCGAACTCCGTATCCAATATTTGTAATTTTCAAGTGTTCTATGAAGCTTACCTACAAGAGGAGCCCACGGTTGAATTGTTCAGAGATTTCTACTATTTAAACCGCCGCACAGAATTTCTGGACGGGCTCAACACTGAACTTGGCGGGGTATCCATCCAAAAGAGAAAAGATGTCAGCTTCCCTCATGCCAACCATCATAGCCATCCTAAAGACTGGAATAAAACTTGGTTCTATTGCCGAGATACATCTCCAACTGATGAAAATCCTCTACCGGGTTATCGTGCTCACCGGCTTAGCAGTACACATCCACTCCCCCAAAGACTCAGCGCAAAGGAACGAGCCAAATATGCGCCACAGCTCTCAAAGCTCAGGGCCTTTGTGGCAAACGGCTTAACAGGCGTTGATTTCGTCAATTGCTGGGTGTCCTGGAGTATTTTACCCTTAAGTCGTCGCCCCGGTTTAATGTGTGAATATACAGGGGACTTAAAAGATCCTCAATGCCACATTAACATTCACCTGACTGATGCTGAAGTTACTAAGGTTGTCAAGAAAATGTTGGATATACCGGTGGCTGAATGCTGCAAAACAGGACTTAGTCCTTTCTGTGCTACAAATAAACCGCCAGCTGTAAGAACTGCTTAACTCATGCTTACTCCATATTCTTAATATCCACTTATGACCTTTTCAATTTTTAACAGGGTGATGATCCATTCTGGAAAAAGAAGCCGCAAGATAAAGCGGCCAAAACAGCTCGCCCCAAGACCAAGGTCCACAAGAAGCCTGCCAAGAAGAAAATCGCCGAATCCACCGAGTTGAACATAGATGATGACCTTGATAACCCGGAGTCAGAGGTAGAGCTTGATTCTCTTGGCTCCTTTTTCATGCACCTCATTGACAATGATCATTATCAGGATGACACTGAGGCTAGCCATGCTGGTGACGTAGAGGTAATTACTCTTTCCTCTGGCTCAGATCCTCTGCCAACACAGAAAACCCATCAAGCAAACCGGAAAGTAAGATTTTCACACCCTCTAGCTTACTTGGATCCACACTTTCTTTTGAAGAAACAGCAACACGAAGCTCGCCGCACAACCCGACATAGTGGCCAGGTGGTTACTTCCTCCGGTTTACCGAACCCACCAGTTCGTAAACGCCGCCCAGAGGTGTCTTATACTTCTGACACACATTATACCAAAGCGGGTTATCTCCGATATTCTCTTAATCCGTCTGATTCAAATTATCAGGGAACTTCCCATTCTTCCTCTGACGAATCAACAGGGACGCAAATTCCAACCCTTAAAACAATTCCTGGGTGAGCATATTTAACTGACCCTTCATATCTTATACTTGATCTTTATACTGACCTAATCTACACTCATTATTTTCAGGGCCCAAGCCAGAGCCAGTAAAAGGGCCAAAGTGAATAAACCGGCCGAAGACCCATTAAATCTGAACCAGAAAAGACCCCTGATCCGTCTAGCCCAAATGCTGAAAATCTTCCTGATGACCCGCCACCGTAAGATCATGAAACTGAAGTTGAACATATAGAAGTTGATCCAATGATTCAGGCTGATAAAGCGCCAAGCCCAACTAAAACCGCCAATGACAAAGTTGATGATGTTGTGGTTACTGGCTTTGGTTACACCACCCCTGGCAACCCCATTGCTCTGTTAAAACACAGTGCCAAAGAAGAAATATCTGCTGTTGACAAGGGAAAGTGGAAAGCGGACATGGAAAGCTATACCCACCTCAGTGCCCAAGATATCCATTCTGGGCTTTTAAACTGTTTGTACACAAGCCGTGACTATGAAGCCGGTTTAGTGAACATGATGAATGAGCGGTATGAGGTAATTGTTGTTAACTCTGCATAAATATTCTTCCCTTAGCCGCCAAATTTATTGGACCTGATAAAATGTTCTGTAAATTTCCAAAAACCGTATATATCAACTCCCGTAGCCCCCAAGGGTCGATTTATACTTTCAATATGAACCGAGACTTGCAGAATAACAACTCTTCAATTTTGCATGTGTAGCCCCCAAGGGTCGGTTTATACTTTCAAGATAAACCAGAACTTGAGTATAATAACTCTTCAAGTTCGCCTGTGTAGCCCCCAAGGGCCGACTTAACAAATATGTTAAGTTGGGACTAATTATGTTGTAAGGCTCAAAATTCTTGTTCAAGACCTTTGTAAACCGGTTGACCACCGAGCTGATAGTGGAAGAATAATCCATAGTTGTAACTTTAGAGCAATAATGCATTAGCCCCCAAGTGCCAAGAATAATACTTGTATTGAGCTTGGGACTTGTAAAAAAATTGTGAGAATAAGCAAATAGACATTTGCCCCCAAGTGCCAAGAATATACTTGTTATATGCTTGGGACTTTGAATATGCATTATCATCTCATAACTTTCTTGTTTCTTGTAGGCTGAGCTTACCAAGAAGGAATCTCAAATCGCCTACCTCCAAGAAAATATCAAATCACAACAAGCAGAGACTTCCAAGGCCAAGGATGAACTGACCAGCGCCTTAGCAGCAATGGAAAAGCTGAAAGAGAACTTCAAAAACGAGCGGGCAAGTTGGGATGCAGAAAAGACAACTCTGCTAAAGAGGGCTGAGGATGCTGAAGCAGCCCTTAATCCGGTGGTAGAGGAGCTAACTGGCTTGAAGCAACAAAAAATGCCATGACTGCTGCCCTTTTTGGTAAATAGCTTTTTCATAATCTTTAAACATGTATTATCCCATAAACTGTCGGTTTACCGACGTTTTTGATGATGCAGGATCTCGCATTACCCATCTCGGCTCAGATATGCGGAAGCAACTGAAGGCTGCCTATACACTTATAGAGCAATTATATATTGGTGCACAACGGATCATCTGCACAGCTTCCCATAACAAGCCACCCCCAACTTTGATCAAGGAAACATTAGAGAGGCTGTCAATGACGCTTGCCCGGTTTGAAGAGCTAAAGAGATCAGCTGCGAGGGCAGGTGCTCTTACCGCACTAACTCGGGCCAAGGCATGGATACCTGATCTTGATCCTGCTGATGTGGGAAACGGCTATCCGAGCATAAAGGAGGACGGGTCAGACTTTGATAATGAAGACCTCAGAGCCTTGACGAAGGAAATGCGCCCATTGGCTAGCAAATTGGCTGAAGAAACCGATCTTTCTCATTATCAGTCGGTTTATGATGCCAATAACAAGAGAGTTAATGCGCCAACCTATGATGCTCCAACTCTTATTCCTCCAATCCGTAAGCATACCTATGCCCCTGATGTTGATCCCTCCCTACTTATAAGTGATGAAGTTATATTCATAGCCTTAATTGGGATCGATTGGACAACCATTGACTTCTAGCCACTGGGTAGAGAAGTGGAAGATGAACCGGCGCAGGATGATCCGGAACATTCAAGTCAGCCCGGCCAAGATTCATAAACCGAGCATAAACCATTGACCTCCAACATCTGCTTTTCTGTAAGACTTGTTGAAAACAATTATTTTTTGGGGCACCGAACGCCTTGTAATAGGCTAGCTTAAACTCTTAATCTGTTATGCCATCGCGCATATTTGCTTTGCTTGACACTGCTATTCCGCCATGTTTAAAATATGCAACATATGCTTATGATATGAGCAATTTGAATCTGTCTCTGCATTCAACAGTGTAAAAAGTGTCCTGGCGGTTTACCGCTGGACGGGTTATCATGCCCAATATATAAAGCTATGGAGAAATAATCATAAGTTATAACCAAAGCTGGACTTAAGAATAACCATATATTTGAGCATATAGCATACGTGTGATATTTGATCACACTGTTGGTTTATCAAGCCAGTGTAATAAGGGCGATAACCCAAAATTTTAGCACTGGTAAGTATATATTGTCGGTTTATGAACAAAACCAGGCCGGGTTAATAAACACTGGATATCATGTTACCTTATACTGGCGACTTATAGTCAAAAACCAGGCCGGGTTAATAAACACTGGATTTTACTTTATCATGTACTGACGACTTATAGTCGAAAGTCAAGCCGAGTTAAAAAACACCGGCGAATTATGATAATAAAACCTTATAATCCTTATTCAATAAACCTTAAAAAATTGTTGAATAAAAACAAATGAAAAAACGAGGCTTTTCATGGGCTGCCAGGCCAAAATCCGAGGCTTTTGACAGGCTGCCAGGCCATTGAGTTAAACTGTTTTACAAACCTTATAAGATGGACCTCACATAACCAATCGTCGTTTTAACTTTGACAAGTTCAGGGTCTGCATAAGATTGACTTGTCAAACGTTCGGCGGGTCATTCCAGGAATACCTAGGACGAGTGGCTTACTTAAAAAGGCAGGATAACCCGGGGTTTTAGGTGAATACACCTGGCTTCCAAGCCTAGCTTTTAAGCCTATCACAAGGGTTATAGCAACTCTTGTTCTTTAGAACAAAAGAGCCCCCAAGCAATATTTCTGAGCTGTGCTCAATGGGTACCTATGTTTGAGTTGTGCTTTTGCAACAGACTCTCTTTGGTCCCTTTAACCTGGGTAGCAAGCCCCCAAGCTTTTTTTTGTGGCCCATAAGCCGGATCAAAGGGTAATCATAACATTGCTCTATAAAGCAGAAGCCCCCAAGTAACCAAAAACTCATTAAGAAAAAACAACAGAGGCCCTACTTTAGCAGGGATGTCGGTTTATTATATTGATCATGATATATACATTGTCAAAAATATGTACATCAGAAGAGCCAGTGGCTCAGGAATAGTAGGGCCGAAGATGAGCAATATTCCACAGCCGGTGGGTCTCCTCCTCCTCTCTCGAACATCGATAAGGTAGTAGGACCCATTGTTGAGATAACTTGTGCATATCAGTTTGATCCTGAATAAGCCGGAGCACCAGATCGCCTTCTTGAAAAGTTCTAGTTTTAACCCGGAGGCTGTGGTAATGGCGCAAATCTTGCTGATAAATCGCCGAACGAGCCACTGCGATGTCACGCTTCTCATCCAGCAAGTCCAGTGCTTCCTGACGTGCTTGTTCGTTGTCTGCTTCAACATAAGCCGCCACCCGAGGTGAGTCATGATGGATGTCACTAGGAAGAACTGCCTCTGCTCCGTAAACCATGAAGAAAGGCGTGTAACCCGTAGATCTGTTGGGGGTGGTATTAATGCTCCATAACATGGAAGATAACTCCTCCACCCAACAACCCGGCGTCCTTTTCAAAGGAACCATAAGCCGGGGCTTGATGCCTCTCAGGATCTCCTGATTAGCTCTCTCAGCTTGACCATTAGATTGGGGGTGAGCCACTGACGACACATCAAGTCGGATATTTTCACGTTGACAAAAGTCTTTCATAGCACCCTTGGAAAGGTTAGTGTCGTTGTCTGTTATAATGCTGTGGGGAAAGCCAAAACAGAAGATCACCTTCTTAATAAATTGAACCGCCGTTGCTGCATCACACTTACTGACTGGCTCTGCCTCTACCCACTTAGTGAACTTATCAACCGCCACCAAAAGGTGGGTCTTCTTATCCTTTGACCTCTTAAAAGTTCCAACCATATCAAGCCCCTAAGGTGCATGTAGTGACCCGACCTCAGACGGTCAAGCCTCGTGTTTCGTGCCATCCTCGGATCAAGTATCTTTGGCACACACAAGACATCAATGTATATATCAAAGTGCAATCACATGTATAAATAACGTAAAACTGATATATACCTCATAAGTCACAGCTGAAACAATCAAACGGGTGTGGAGTCCCATCAACGCCATCGGCAAGTTGAGTGTAGACCGTAACCTGCATCGTAACTCTTACTGTCGAGGAAATATCTGCAACATGATACATTGCAGCCGTGTAGGTCATTACATTGAATGTACCGCAAGATCACAACATGAGAAAACAGATGATAAAACTATACTATATGTATGGCTTTGTGGCTCGTGTCTGAATTTTGTTTATGTAAAAGCTGATTTATTTTCCCTACATCAAAGGAATAAATGAAGTCTGTACTATGTAGTTTTCTATCATGAGATGGTTCCGCCAACCGATGTCTCATAGCCCAAAATCATCACAAGTTGCCCACAATTAAGTTATCAATCCGGTGTTGAGAGTTCGAAATAGATCCAAGTCCAGAGGCTCAAATTGTTCGTGAATCGGGACACGGCTAATCGATTAGGTTTTAACCCTCTGCAGAGGTTTGTACACTTTACCCGCAAGATTCGATCCTCTCTTTACGTTCTCGCACTTCGTGGTGTTTGAGAACAAGATGACCAAACATGGTCTTCGAAGAGTTCCTCGACCACCGTCCGTACTCAACCCATCCTACCGTAGTTCTACATCTGCTAGTACCGTCCCAGCCAGAGTTCACAACTAAGGTCAACCAAGCGAGCCCATAATGACTTGCGGTTGCATGTAAGCTTCGGGCATGAAGTATTCTTCCGTCTCCTTGAGTCTGGGTGAAGCTTTCCGCAAGATGTCATGGCGCTTCTCCATGCATCCCGGCCAACCACTGGTTTCTCCAGGGTGCCCGTCAACCATCCTTCACCCAGTAGTGTGTATTGAATTCTTGTCTCGAGTCTTGAAGTCTTGAGGCCTTGAAGATGCAGTCCTTGCAGATTCCATCATGGGGTTGTCGTTATTGACGTAGAATCCTCCATTCTCACACCACTCCCGAGTACTCATACCAAACCCCGTCTACTATAGTGTAGCATTAAATAAAATATCGTCCCGGGCTTGGTAACAGGGGGATGGGTTCCTACCTCATGCATACTACTCAACTACAAGGATTCAATAACACTACTGAGGGGTGGTCGCAAAGATGTCACTAAATGCAATAAAACATAGGTATGAAAGCATGGTCAAAGTGAACTTGCCTTGTTGACGATCTTCGAAAACTAGGGACTCGTGGTAGCAAACTTCGCACTCCGGAAATTCTACCGAGGCAAACAATAACTATAATAAGCATATAGCATGAGATCACTTAACATAGCAACATAGTAACATAACACACCAAACAAGCAATTCAAAACCCAAAGGGAAATAAAACTCAAAGAAAACCAACTCAAGTTTTTCCTACTTCAAACAACAACTAGAACTAGTTTTTACATAACAAAATTTTCTCAACATAACCTAACCATGGGTTTATGTTAACTTAACAGAAAATTAATGCATTAATCAATTAGGAGCAAAAAAATCAATTTAAAAGCTATAGTAAAAATCCTATTAGGCCTAATTCAATTTCTATTAAGAAAAATAAAATAAAACTTTTATTTATTATAAATAAAATTTCATCCATTAAAGTGACAGAAACTATCCTAGAATAATCATTCACATGTTAAAAATAAATTTATTTACTAATTAAATTAATAAGAAAACAGTAGCTAGTTAATTAATTAGGATTAACAAGATTCTATTTAAAACTAATTTTTATTAATCCTAAAATACCCAAATTAATTTCTATGGTTTGGCAATGTCAAAATAAAGTTGGGACAAAAGAATCATCTAAAATAATTTTTCTAACTCAAGTTATAGCAGATTTACTATTCTGTCTAAAAATACAATAAAGCAATTTTAATTAATTTTAACATAGCTAAATATATATTCTACAGAAACTACAGAAAATTTGCAAACCAACAAAAAAAGAATCACCTAAAAGTATTAAACAGAATAAAAGATATGAATTTTTCAAAACAGGAACTATTCTGTTAAAATAGAAAATGAAAATAAAAGAAAAAGGGCCTAATGGGCCTAAACTACGCACTGAGCGTGAAATAACCTAAACGGGCCTAGGGTTAAACTAAAACGGGCCGGCTCAAAAATAAAAACCTAACTTAAAAATAAACCGGACGAACCGGGCCGGTTTTATTTTAAACGCAGTATTTCTTCTGGGGTCTAATCTTAGCCGCTCATCGTGCATCGGACGGGGAGGGTCTCGGTGACTCACCGGCGTTCGACGGCGGCGGCGGGCGGGCGATGAGTCTTGCGCTGGTGGCTCGGTCGTCGGGAGGTCGTCGAGTGAGTGGCGGGCGGGTCTTGGGGGCTCGGGAGGCGTCTGGTGGGGTCGGTGGGGGTCGGGGGTGGCTAGGGCGGCGACGGCGACGACAATGGCGGCGACGGATGGCTCGGGCTCCGGCGACGCGTGAGAGAGAGAGGAGGGGCTCCGGCGAGGGGGTAAGGGGGGGAATGGGGTGCGGGGCGAGGGCTTAAATAGGCGGGGGCCTCGTCGGGGCAAGGGAGGCGATCGGGAGGAGAATCGGATCCCGGATCCGTCGGGATCCGGCGATCGGCGGCGGTGCGGCGAGTGCGTGGGTGGGGGGTTGAAGACGGGGTAGGGTCGGGGCGTCAGTGAGGGAGAGAGAGGGGTGAGCGAGCGGGTGGCCGGGGCGAAGGGTTTTGAGGCGAGGGAGGGTGAGGCTGTTCTGGTCGGCTCGGCTGGCTGGCCTCTGGGCGCTGGTGGGCAGTGGTGGGGGGGCTTGCACTGGTGGGCAGGGTTCTGGTGGCGCTGGGGTTTTCTATTTTATTTTTTTAAATAAAACAAAACAGAAATAAAACAAAATATATAAATATTTTATATAGGGTATATATATACCAAAATGATCAGGGGAATATTCCCTATCATTTGAACATTTTTCCAAAGGCAAAATCCAAATTTTATAAAAATCCATTTTTCCAATATTCAAATAAAACCCAAATTTGAATTCAAAACTTTTTGGCATTGTTTCCTCTGATATGTTTGGAGTGTCATGTTTACTCCTCTCATACTTTTGATCAAGTATTTATCAGGCATAGTTTTTGAAATGATTCCCACTTGCCAAAGTTTGAATTCAAATTCAAAACTCAAAATTTGAAAGAGGGTTTCAAAGCACTTTCAAATGACTTTCAACTTGATACTTTTTAACTTCCAACTCATATTTCATATAATTGAAGAAGTCATTTTATCCTCCCTCATGAAAATCATTGAGTTGCATAAAGCTTTGAATTTGAAATATTCCCAGATGAAATTCAAATCTTTTCCAAAAACCCTTTTCATTCCAAATGGAAGAAGTCATGTCATCTTCACTCTAGGGTTTGGTGTGGGAATGAACTTGAATTCATTGAGATCCAAAAAGGCAAAGGAGAAAGTTTAGGAAAGTCATTTTATTCCCTCTCATTCAACTTTCAAAAGTTTTCAAATTCCACTCAATTTCACTCAATTAATCAAACAAACAATCAGGCAACAAGCATAGTCATTTATTTAATATAACATTCCAAAATTTGAAATTTTGGGATGTTACAAACCTACCACACTTAAAATGAATCTCGTCCTCGAGATTCGAAGAGGCTAGCAAGAAAGGTTAGGGGTTGGGGGTCTTCTAGCAGATCCGTCGGTCGGAATGGTCTAGTGTGCTACCACACTTAAAAGCAAGGTTACAGTTCCAATAAACTCAGATACTTCCTCTGGAGTGTTGACAATGTATGTCTCTTCACATATCTTACAATAGCTCCTCTGTCAGAAGCATAGAGTTTTCCTCAGAATCTTGGGTCGGTTCGTCAAAGTTGTGGTTCGTCCGAGATTGGATCTTCTTAGCTGATAGGTTCGTGTCCATTCTAGACAACTATCGAAATACTCATGGTGGTCTACAATTTATGTTTTCTCCTGCAAAAAACGGGTCTGGGTTGAACCTCACCGTATAACCTACGATTTGCAACGGTTGCCTGTAAAGGGGTTCCATCGTACTACCATCCTATGGTTTTATGGCTTATCGCGTCGATACTCTTCAAAAGTTTTCAAGGCTCTCTGATTCTCCATCAACATATGATAGTTCATGATAGAAGTCTCCGGTATGGGGGCCAATCCATCCCGTACTTGAATCATTACCACATACGTAAACAGTGAATCACGTATTCTAACACTTGGGCATACTCACAAGCATTGCGGAATTTCTCTTGTTCTCGAACTGGTTTCGAGTAAATCCATGGTTTCTGCAAGCTGAACAAACATCTATCGTTACTTCACCACTCTCAGGTTTTTGCGTAACCTCCTACGAAACGTATGCTGATTGGACTGCTGATTCCTCCAATTTATTCCTTTATCAAGTTTATATCAGTTCCTTTCAAAATCCTGGGCCTGTGGGTTATGGCCCACTTCAATACTAGTGCAGCTTTAACTCATCCTTGGGGTAACTCTCTTGTTCCATATTACACCTCCTTAAATCCAGTGGTACTCTGTTTCTTCATACCATCATATCAAAAGCACAACTCCAACTTATCTTGTCCGGCTTCCTTCTATGGACCGTCATGAATAACACATTTCTTTCTTCATTTATCTTGTGGCTTTACAGAGTACTACGACACCAAAGAAAAATGCACTAGTTTATCCATAAATCTCATTATTTTCATAACAAGCTTTTATTACATCCTTTTCGTGAATCCAAAAAGTTTATTACAAATGCTGCCACCCACATGGTTCGGTATGGTCAGACATTACTCCCAACTTTATTCATTTTTCCTCCTTGAGGATTCTTGATCCCACCGAATTGTGCGACATGTGCCTTGAATTTTCAATCTTACATTTCATCGTGGTGGCCTTGAGCTTCACCTCCATCATCTCTGTATGCACTTTGCTTAGGTATTCTGAGTATAACGGAGTCTTGCTTCAAGTATTTCTCCGATCTGGCGTATGGCCTCCATGGCTGCTTCACGAACAGCATCGAAGAAAGTTGCTTGTGGCACACGTGAAATGAAAAATACTGCCCCTCATCTTTAGGCAAACTCCTTTCAAATGGTGGAGTGTACCTCCACATACCAAAGTTCCACTCCCTTTTGCATGAAGGGGTAGCCTTTGTAGACTGCATCTCCTTCAAGGTGAATATGCTTCATCATGTCCTTCAGGATCTTCGGGTAATCACGATCACTTGTCAGGGTCATGATTGTTTCCGGACCTTTAAGGAAGGACTCATAAAGGGTCGTCATCTGTAGTTGTAAAACAGAATGATGCTCAGAATAAGGTGCTTATTTCCTGGGGGCACACATTCATATCATCCAAACAAAACTTCAAACTCAATTTCCAATATCTGATTTATGCATCACAACTCACTTTCTTCCATGTTCATCCAGAATAAATTTCGAAGATAAAATATAACAACTCCTTAAAGCCTTTCAGTATGTGACATTACAACTTTATTGAGTCATGAACTATTACAATCTCTGGGTAATCTATTACATAACTCAACTCATTGAGCTCATGAAATTGCTTTCTACTACTCTTATTATCCATATCAAAATTCCAACTACTCAACTCCAGCTTTCATCTTGTCGGGACATTTAATAGCATAATGTCCTGCCTCCTTGCAGCGAAAACAAATGACTTCCGACATGTCTCGGGGCTTCTTTGTGATTATGCGGGCTCCTTGGATTCTTGGCTTCTTTTCTGGACATTTACTAGCGTAATGACCTAAATCCTTGCACCTGTAACAAGTGATATGACTTAGGTACTTCTCTGCAAAAATTGCGTTGTTCTCGGGTTGTCTTCTTTTTCTCTTCCTGGATTTCTCTGTAGTGATCAGAGTTTCTATCTCCCGGGGGTCAAACTTCACTTCTGCTGTCGGGAAATATCCCAGATACTCTTTTCTTTCCATGGTGCAATACTGTGAAAAATGTCCTTCTTCTCCACATGAATAGCAGGCATTGGAGTAAAATATGTTGAGGCCTTCTCCATCAAGGTCTTCAACACTTTCATTCATCACTGGTCCTTTCATAACTTCTCGGAGAGCTTCTTTCATTCCTTCTTTCTGCTCCTGAATAGTTTGTTGCACCATGGGGTAAATGTGACACTGAGTCGGGTAGTGGGTGGTTCCTTCACACAAGAAACAAGTCACCCGGCTAGTTGGGCATTCCTCGGTGGGTGTTTTTCCTCACAATGAGGGCATCCATCCTTGTGTTCCTCCCGGTGTGTCCTATTTCTCCGCAAATCTTGCAGGCACAAGGTTTCTTCTTGGGTTATCATAGTGCTTCCGGATGAGACGTGATCTCAACAGGTCTTCTTGAATTCCTCCCAAGTTCTTGCTCCATTAAATCCTGTATGGCTTGATGCATTTTCCACCAGGTTGCAGCACTTTCTGTAAAATCTTCAAGAGCATATTGAACCTCATACTTCCTTGAAACCAAATTGCTCCAAGTGATTTTCCATGTTCGCATCCATAGCTCTGCCTCCGGCTGAGTCTTCGGTTCAGAGAATATCAGTCCAACTTCATTCATCATCTATGGGGTTCAAAAGTTTTGGGTTGAGATATGAGAGAGGTGGGGAGGGATATACACACAATGCAAACAATAAACAAGTTTTATTTTGTGGCTGTCGGAAAACATCAAACAAATGACAGCTCACAAATCATCGCATCTAACGTAGGTGTATAACAGGGGTTTGGCCTTCTAACGGTCAAATAATTCTTCCGATCTTCGGAGTCTTCAACTGTTGTAGCTTCTAATACATGGTGAAATCCTCTTTACTCTGAAGGGGTCATCAGTTCTCCGATATCAAATCCTTCTTGGAGCGTCTTCAGTTGATCCTCCGGGTGATCAAAGGATAAGGGGTATTTACTAACTATTTGAGGTGAGAGGGTCTATTTGATAAAATCAGAAAAGATGAGGAGTAAGAGTCTTTTTGAAAATAAAGTTTTTGAGATATCCTGTCCAAGGGGCTTTCCGATTTCTAGGGTCACGTTCTCTGATCAACATGTGCTCGATACCATTTACAGAGCGACCCGACCTCGACGGTCAAGCCTCGTGTTTCGTGCCATCCACGGATCAAGTATCTTTGGCACACACAGTACATCAATGTATATATCAAAGTGCAATCACATGTATAAATAACGTAAAACTGATATATACCTCATAAGTCACAATGAAACAATCAAGCGGGTGTGGAGTCCCATCAACGCCATCGGCAAAGTTGAGTGTAGACCGTAACCTGCATCGTAACTCTTACTCGTCGAGGAAATATCTCGCAACATGATACGTTGCAGCCGTGTAGGTCATTACATTGAATGTACGGCAAGATCACAACATGAGAAAGCAGATGATAAAACTATACTATATGCAAGTATGGCTTTGTGGCTCGTGTCTGAATTTTGTTTGCGTAAAAGCTGATTTATTTTCCCTACATCAAAAGAATAAATGAAGTCTGTACTATGTAGTTTTCTATCATGACATGGTTCCGCCAACCGATGTCTCATAGCCCAAAATCATCACAAGTTGCCCACAATTAAGTTATCAATCCGGTGTTGAGAGTTCGAGATAGATCCAAGTCCGAGGCTCAAATTGTTCGTGAATCGGGACACGGCTAATCGATTAGGTTTTAACCCTCTGCAGAGGTTTGTACACTTTACCCGCAAGATTCGATCCCTCTCTTTACGTTCTCGCACTTCGTGGTGTTTGAGAACAAGATGACCAAACATGGTCTTCGAAGAGTTCCTCGACCACCGTCCGTACTCAACCCATCCTACCGTAGTTCTACATCTGCTAGTACCGCCCCAGCCAGAGTTCACAACTAAGGTCAACCAAGCGAGCCCATAATGACTTGCGGTTGCGGGTAAGCTTAGGGCATGAAGTATTCTTCCGTCTCCTTGAGTCTGGGTGAAGCTTTCCGCAAGATGTCATGGCGCTTCTCCATGCATCCCGCCAACCTTGGTTTCTCCAGGTGCCCGTCAACCATCCTTCACCCAGTGAGTGTGTATTGAATTCTTGTCTCGAGTCTTGAAGTCTTGAGGCCTTGAAGATGCAGTCCTTGCAGATTCCATCATGGGGTTGTCGTTATTGACGTAGAATCCTCCATTCTCACACCACTCCCGAGTACTCATACCAAACCCCGTCTACTATAGCGTAGCATTAAATAAAATATCGTCTCGGGCTTGGTAACAGGGGGATGGGTTCCTACCTCATGCATACTACTCAACTACAAGGATTCAATAACACTACTGAGGGGTGGTGGCAAAGATGTCACTAAATGCAATAAAACATAGGTATGAAAGCATGGTCAAAGTGAACTTGCCTTGTTGACGATCTTCGAAAACTAGGGACTCGTGGTAGCAAACTTCGCACTCCGGAAATTCTACCGAGGCAAACAATAACTATAATAAGCATATAGCATGAGATCACTTAACATAGCAACATAGTAACATAACACACCAAACAAGCAATTCAAAACCCAAAGGAAAAAACTCAAAGAAAACCAACTCAAGTTTTCCTACTTCAAACAACAACTAGAACTAGTTTTACATAACAAAATTTTCTCAAGATAACCAAACCATGGGTTTATGTTAACTTAACAGAAAAATAATGCATTAATCAATTAGGACCAAAAAAATCAATTTAAAAGCTATAGTAAAAATCCTATTAGGCCTAATTCAATTTCTATTAAGAAAAATAAAATAAAACTTTTATTTATTATAAATAAAAGTTCATCCATTAAAGTGACAGAAACTATCCTAGAATAATCATTCACATGTTAAAAATAAATTTATTTACTAATTAAATTAATAAGAAAACAGTAGCTAGTTAATTAATTAGGATTAACAAGATTCTATTTAAAACTAATTTTTATTAATCCTAAAATACCCAAATTAATTTCTATGGTTTGGCAATGTCAAAATAAAGTTGGGACAAAAAGAATCATCCAAAATAATTTTTCTAACTCAAGTTATAGCAGATTTACTATTCTGTCTAAAACTAAAATAAAGCAATTTTAATTAATTTTAACATAGCTAAATATATATTATACAGAAACTACAGAAAATTTGCACACCAACAAAAAAGAATTACCTAAAATATTAAACAGAATAAAAGATATGAATTTTTCAAAACAGGAACTATTCATTAAAACAGAAAATGAAAATAAAAGAAAAAGGGCCTAATGGGCCTAAACTACGACCGAGCGTGAAATAACCTAAGCGGGCCTAGGGTTAAACTAAACGGGCGGCTCAAAAATAAAACCTAACTTAAAATAAACCGACGAACCGGGCGGTTTTATTTTAAACGCATACCCTTTGGGGTCTAATCTTAGCCGTTCATCATGCATCGGACGGGGAGGGTCTCCGGTGACTCACCGGCGTCGACGGCGGGCGGCGGGCGGCGATGAGAGGCGCCGGTGGCTCCGGTCGTCGGGAGGTCGACGGAGTGGCCGGGCGGGTGCGGGGGAGCTCGGGGGAGCGTCTGGTGGGGTCGGTGGGGGTCGGGGGTGGCTAGGGCGGCGACGGCGACGACAATGGCGGCGGCGGATGGCTCGGGCTCCGGCGACGCGTGAGAGAGAGAGGAGGGCTCGGCGAGGGGTAAGGGGGAATGAATAAAAGGGCGAGGGCTTAAATAGGCGGGGGCCTCGTCGGGGCAAGGGAGGCGATCGGGAGGAGAATCGGATCCCGGATCCGTCGGGATCCGCGATCGTGGCAAGGGCGAAAAGTCGTGGGTGGGGGTTGAAGACGGGTAGGGTCAGGCGTCGGTGAGGAGAGAGGGGTGAGCGAGCGGGTGGCGGGCGAAGGGTTTTCAGGCGAGGGAGGGTGAGGCGGTTCGATTCGGCTCATTGGCTGGCCTCTGGGCCGCTGGTGGGCAGTGGTGGGGTGGGCTGGCATTTGGTGGGCAGGGGGCTGGTGGCGCTGGGGGTTTTCTATTTTATTTTTTTAAATAAAACAAAACAGAAATAAAACAAAATATATAAATATTTTATATAGGGTATATATATACCAAAATGATCAGGGAATATTCCTATCATTTGAACATTTTCCAAAGGCAAAATCCAAATTTTATAAAAATCCATTTTTCCAATATTCAAATAAAACCCAAATTTGAATTCAAAACTTTTTGGCATTGTTTCCTCTGATATGTTTGGAGTGTCATGTTTACTCCTCTCATACTTTTGATCAAGTATTTATCAGGCATAGTTTTTGAAATGATTCCCACTTGCCAAAGTTTGAATTCAAATTCAAAACTCAAAATTTGAAAGAGGGTTTCAAAGCACTTTCAAATGACTTTCAACTTGATACTTTTTAACTTCCAACTCATATTTCATATAATTGAAGAAGTCATTTTATCCTCCTCATGAAAATCATTGAGTTGCATAAAGCTTTGAATTTGAAATATTCCTGATGAAATTCAAATCTTTTCCAAAAACCCTTTTCATTCCAAATGGAAGAAGTCATGTCATCTTCACTCTAGGGTTTGGTGTGGGAATGAACTTGAATTCATTGAGATCCAAAAAGGCAAAGGAGAAAGTTTAGGAAAGTCATTTTATTCCCTCTCATTCAACTTTCAAAAGTTTTCAAATTCCACTCAATTTCACTCAATTAATCAAACAAACAATCAGGCAACAAGCATAGTCATTTATTTAATATAACATTCCAAAATTTGAAATTTTGGGATGTTACAGTGCAAACGCCCAAGTGATTGGAATCATCCTAAACTCCTGAGCCGGAACATGAGCTCGACGTGAAAACTTCTGACAACCGTCACATTTTCTGACCAAGTCATCAGCATCAGCATGAGCCGTCAGCCAATAGAAACTGTGATGAAAAGTTTTGGCTAGTAGAGATTTTGAGCCGGCGTGATGACCACAGTCTCCTTGATTAATCTCACGCAGGATCTCACTGCCCTGTTTTGAAGAAACACAACATTGAAAGGCCCCTGTAACACTGCAGTGATGCAGTTCTCCATTGACAATTGTCATTGACTTAGACCGCCGGGTTATCTACCTGGCTAAGGTTTCATCCTCCGGTAACTCGCTCCGGGTCATATAAGCCAGATATGGAACTGTCCAATCAGGAATTACATGAAGAGCTGCCACCAACTGAGCCTCCGGGTCAGGAATACCAAACCCTCCTCTGTAGGTAGCTTGACCGACAGGTTATGCAAGACGTCAAGAAAAATATTGGGCGGCACTGGTTTACGTTGAGAACCCAACCGGCTTAATGCATCTTCCGCTTCATTTTTGCGTGGATCGACATGCTCGACCTGATAACCCTTGAAGTGACCAGCAATAACATCCACCTCTCATCGATAAGACGCCATGAGTGGATCCTTGGAATCCCAAGTACCAGAGACTTGTTGAGCCACCAAGTCTGAGTCACCAAAACACCTTACCCGGCTTAATTCATCTCCTAAGCCATCCGAAGACCGTGGAGCAAGGCCTCATATTCACCTGCATTGTTAGTGCAAGGGAACATCAAACGGAGAACATAACAAAATTTATCACCTCGAGGGGAAGCGAGCACAACTCCAGCCCCGAGCCCTCCAATTGCCTGGACCAATCAAAGTGAATAGTCCAATATGTGTTATCCGTCTTTTCCTCTGGTGCCTGCAACTCTGTCCAGTCATTGATGAAATCCACAAGTGCTTGGGACCTGATAGCCGTACGAGGCATATACTTTAACCCGTGAGGTCCAAGCTCAATAGCGCACTTAGCAACCCGACCAGTTGCTTCCCTGTTTTGGATGATATCTCCCAAAGGAGCAGAATTGACGACAGTGATGGGATGACCCTGAAAATGTTGCTTAAGCTTCCGGCTTACCATGAAAACTCCATACACAAGCTTCTACCAATGTGGGTATCTCTGCTTGGACTCAATAAGCACCTTGCTGATATAATAAACCGGCCGTTGAACTGGATATTCCTTGCCTGCCTCCTTTCGCTCCACCACAATAGCCACGCTGACAGCCTGGGGCAGCCACATATAACAGCAATGGCTCCTTATCAACAGGGGCAGCAAGAACAGGTGGCTCGGCTAACTGCTTCTTCAAGTCCTCCAACGCTGCATTAGCGGCATCACTCCAGACAAAGTTATATGTCTTTTGGTGGCGCCGCAATACGACCCGCCAAACGTTGAACATCATTGATACACGCTGGTTTAGCCAAAGAAGTAATGGCTTTGATCTTCTCCGGATTAGCTTCAATGCCCCTGTTACACATCAGGAAGCCCAAGAGTTTGCCTGCTGGTACGCCAAAAACACACTTGGCCGGGTTAAGCATCATCTTATAGACCCGGAGGTTATCAAAGGTTTCCTTCAGATCCTCTATCAATGTCTCCCTCTTTCTGGATTTCACCACAACATCATCCACATAGGCATGAACATTGCCCCCAATCTGATTATGAAGACAATTCTGCACACATTGCTGGTAAGTCGCCTGGGCACTCTTGAGCCCAAAAGGCATAGATACATAGCAGAAGGCTCCAAAGGGGGTTGTAAAAGCTGTCTTCTCATGGTCCTTAACTGCCATCTTGATCTGATGATAACCAGAATAAGCATCCAAAAGACTCAAACGCTCACAACCCGCCGTAGCATCAATAATCTGACCAATACGAGGGAGAGCAAAAGGATCAGCTGGACAAGCCTTGTTTAAATCCGTATAGTCCACACACATGCGCCAAGTGCCATTCTTCTTAAGTACCAGCACCGGTTTAGCCAACCACTCAGGATGAAAAACTACAACGATAAACCCAGCCGCCAAGAGCCGGGCTACCTCTTCACCAATGGCCTTACGCCCTTCTTCATTAAAGCGATTGAGAAACTGCTTGACCGGTTTAAACTTGGGATCAATATTGAGAGTGTGCTCAGCGAGTTACCTCGGTACACCTAGCATGTCAGAAGGTTTCCATGCAAAGATGTCCCGGTTCTCACGGATGAACTCGATGAGCGCGCTTTCCTATTTCGGATCCAGATTAGCACTGATGCTGAACTGCTTGGATGAATCTCCAGGAAAGAAATCAACTAGTTTAGTCCCATCAGCCGATTTAAACTTCAAGGCCAGATCATGCTCTGTAGTTGGCTTTTTCAAAGAAGTCATATCCGCCGGATCAACATTGTCCTTATAAGACTTTAACTCCTCTATTGCACAAACCGACTCAGCATAAGCTGGATCGCCCTCTTCACACTCCAAAGCTATCTTCCGGCTCCCATGTACTGTGATGGTACCCTTGTGACCCGGCATCTTGAGCTGCAGATAAACATAACAGGGCCTGGCCATGAACTTAGCATAAGCCGGCCGTCCAAACAAAGCATGATAAGGGCTCTTAATTTTCACAACTTCAAAGGTCAAGGTCTCTGATCTAGAGTCATGATCATCTCCAATCGCAACTTCCAGAGCTATCTTACCAACTGGGTATGCCGACTTACCAGGCACCACGCCATGGAAAACAGTGTCCGACGGTTTAAGATTTTTATCTGTCAACCCCATGCGACGGAAAGTCTCATAATAGAGAATATTGATGCTGCTCCCCCCGTCCATGAGTACCTTGGTGAATTTATACCCTCCAACCTGAGGTGCGACCACCAATGCCAGGTGACCCGGATTATCAACCCGGGGCGGTTGATCTTCCCGACTCCATACGATGGGCTGCCCAGACCAGCGCAAATAACGGGGAACTGCCGGTTCAATGGAGTTCACCGCCCTCTTATGAAGCTTCTGGTCGCGCTTACATAAGCTAGTGGTGAAGACATGATATTGTCCACTATTCAACTGCTTTGGGTTGCTCTGATAACCCGACTGTTGCTGCTGTTGACTCCCCTGATTATTCTGCTGATTGTAACCACCTTGGTTGCCATGACTGCCTTGATTTCCTTGGAACCCGGAGTTAGAGCCACCTCCACCGTAACCCGGTCCATGAAAACCGGATCCTGAACCGCCACCCGGCCCATGATTGTCTTGGAAAAGATTCGAATTTTTGAACTCCTTCATAATGAAGCAGTCCTTCCAGAGGTGCCCAGACGGCCTCTCTCACGTCTCGTATCTTGGGCAGGGCTGATTTAGCAGCTGCTCAAGATTGATGCCTGACCATCCAGTCTGCGGGGGCGGTTTACCCTTACGACACTGACCATTATTCTGCGCATTGGTGTTAGCCACAAACTCAAAACCATTGTCAGCCTTGCGCTTACCATTGCCTCCCTGGTTCGCCGGGTTATGGTGCTGACCCTTGGAGTTGCTGCTCTTCTTTCCCTTTCTCGGCTTTTCGTCATCAGACTCGGGGTCCTTGGTACCATCAGAGTCAGCATACTTAACCAGAGCCGCCATGAGTGTCCCCATGTCATTGCAGTGGCATTTGAGCTGCCCCAATTTCCGCTTCAGGGGTGTGAAACGACAATTGCTTTCGAACATCAAGACTGCTGAGTCGGCATTAATGCGATCTGATGAGTGCAGGATTGTTGAGACCCGGTGCACCCAATGAGTCGTCGATTCACCTTCTTCTTGGACACATGCGGCTAGATCCACAATTGACATGGGCTACTTGCATGTGTCTTTAAAATTCTGGATAAACCGGGCCTTTAACTTGGCCCATGACCCAATGGAGTTGGCAGGGAGCCCCTTTAACCAAGTACGGGCCGTCCCTTCCAACATTAGGGGGAAATACTTAGCACACACAGCTTTGCTAACACCCAGCAATTCCATGGCCATCTCATAACTCTCAATCCATGCCTCAGGAGGTAAGTCGGTTGTGTAGTTAGGCACTTTGTGAGTACCTTTGAAATCCTTGGGCAGATGCTCATTACGTAGAGTTGGCACTAAACATGGCACGCCCAAATTCCTAAAGGTTACACCTGGCTCCACCGAAGTTGTTGAACGAACCGGAGTGGGTTGATGGGCCGCATATTGAGCCGCCAGTTCAGCCTCCCGACGTGCTCTACCTTGATCCACTACGTTCTGAGCATCAGCACCTCCACCCGCCGGGTTATGTCCGCGTGGCGGGTTATGATTTCGTCCACTGCTTGACACATCCGGCTCATCGAAACGCCTGCTGTAACTCCGGCTTGGGTGAGGGGTGGAATGAATCCTGTCACGGCTGTAAGAATAAGCCTGCTGTTGAACCAAAGCTGTTTGAAGGAGCTCTCTAGCCCTTCGTGTTTCAACCGCCGTTGGGGACTCGCCTTCAACCAGGAGAGCCGCTAATCATGACGCTGCATCGATCATGTTATCCAAAGGGTTAGAGTAATGACCCAGCGGTGTGGGCACGTGCTGCGGCAGGTTATTGTTCTGACAAGGCGGGTCCGTCGTGCGTTGCTGAACCGGCGTACCCGTACCAGGCGTTTCGACCCGGTTTACCACTGCCGCATTATTGGTTCCTGCTCCTGGTGTGTTAAAGAGATTTCTTGCCTCGTAAACCGGGGGCAGATGACTCCGATGCCCCCTTCTCATCACATCATTTGAAGCATTTTGATCTAGCATGAGCCGGTAAGACTCCGACTGAATCCGCTGTACCTGAGCATCCAAGGCGGCCCGCTCCTCGGCCATCCTAGTGTTTTCCGTGTTCAGCACCACCTTGGCCTGTGCTATCTCATCACGCAATTTTGCAACCGCCGCATTATGCTGTTCCTGTTCCGCCGGGTTAACCACCGAACAATGATGTCAGTTTATCTAGCAAATCAGTTAAGGCCTGAGCCGGCGGACGCACAAGGCCTCCTGCCCCGGCTGCCGTCGTTGTTGCTGATCCAGAAATCAGCGCTGCTGCAGTTGAAGAATGTTGTACCGGTTGTGTACCGGCCATGAAGATCGCAACTCGGTTCGGCAGCTCGCAGGGGTCCGAAATACTGTCACCATCGGAACAGCCCCCAAGTCGGCCATCTTGCAGTTGGTACAATGACTCGGTCTCACCGGTGGATGACTCGCCATCTGAATAGACAATCGTCTTACCATTAGATACCGATTCAGATTCCGCACTGTTAATGAATCCCACGAAAGCACGCTTCATGGCATGCTGAACTCGGGCAAGTCTTGCACGCTGAGCCGTCTCGATGATGTCGGTGCAGATGTCCGGCTCAGGGCCCGGTTCGCCGATCATGCCAATGAAGATGTGAATTCCGCAGAAGGGAACCCAGTACCCGTACTCGATTGAGCCGGCCTCGGGGCCCCAGCCTGCGTCGTCGATGTAGAGCTTGCCGCGACGACTCTTGGTCATCCGACCCACAGCGTATCCCTTGAGCCCTTAGAAGTTGCCCTCTAAGAACCTGAAACCATCGTGCGATAGCCCCACGGTGGGCACCAACTGTCATGGAATTGTCACGTCAGATGTCCTGGTGTGAGGACTTAGTCGTGGAGCCATCGCAACGAGATTAGCTTAGGGGGGGTTAATAAGGACAAAGGACACGAGGAGTTTATACTCGTTCGGCCCCTTGCGGTGAAGGTAAAGGCATAATCCAGTTTGAGGTGGTATCGTTAGGGTTTCTATCGGTGTCAAAACCGGCGGATCTCGGGTAGGGGGTCCCAAACTGTGCGTCTAGGCGGATGGTAACAGGAGACAAGGGACACGATGTTTTTACCCAGGTTTGGGCCCTCTCGATGGAGGTAATACCCTACTCCTGCTTGATTAATATTGATGATATGGGTAGTACAAGAGTAGATCTACCACGAGATCAAGGAGGCTAAACCCTAGAAGCTAGCCTATGGTATGATTGTTGTTCGTCCTACGGACTAAAACCCTCCGGTTTATATAGACACCGGATAGGTTAGGGTTACACAGAGTCGGTTACAATGGTAGGAGATCTACATATCCGTATCGCCAAGCTTGCTTTCCACGCCAAGGAAAGTCCCATCCGGACACGGGACGAAGTCTTCAATCTTGTATCTTCATAGTCTTGGAGTCGGCCGTGACGATAGTCCGCTATTCAGACACCCCTAGTCCGGGACTCCTCGGTAGCCCCGAACCAGGCTTCAATGACGATGAGTCCGTAGCGTTGATTGTCTTCGCATTGCGGCGGGTTCTTCTCCAAATTCCATATACTTGTAGAATAGTGTCCGGCTTCGATAAATGCTGCGCTCGCTTCGCACACCAATAATGGCCATCTTCCACGTGTTTGAATGAATGCGAAAAGCCAGGGTATTTTTACAATTATCCCCCTAGCCGCGCAAATGAGCCGCTTATAAAAGGGGCGAGGATCTAGATCTGAGTCACACCATCCCTCCTTTGCGAGCTTTCATCGGAGCGCCTCTGACCAAAGCCCATTCCATCATGGACAGTCAATGCGGCTCCTCCTCCCGCGCTCCTAACCCCCAGCCAGGAAATTGGGAGAGATGCTCAGTCCCGCATAGCGAGCTAGTTATACTCCAAGCCAAGGGATTTCTCCCTCCGGCCTTCATGGTTCCGGTTCGTGCCGGACTTGCCACCTACAAGGGGGGAAAGCAAGCGGAGGGCGTCCCCGATCCCTCTAACGGAGAGCGGGTGTGCTTCACCTCTTATCTAGTAAGAGGACTCGGATTTCAAATCCATCCGTTTCTCCGGGGGCTCTCGAAGTTCTCCGGCCTCCAATTGCACCATCTTACTCCTGCCTCCATCTTGCACATCGCGGGCTTCGTGGCCCTTTGCGAACTGTTCCTGGGCGTCGAGGCTCATTTCGGGCTGTGGAAGAGAATATTCTGCCTAGTACCCCGTTCTCATGAGGGGTCAATATATCAAGTGGGCGGAGCCGAGCTATGGCGCATCGCCGGGACCGGATACCTATCTGGAACCCCAAAGAAGGCGTCTGAAGACTAGCCTTCGGAATGGTTTTACATGGAGGACGTCCCGCTACCGGATCCTATTCGGATCGGCCTTCCGGAGTTCAGCAATGCTCCTCTGAAGAAGCGCCTAAGCTGGCGCCCTCGGAGCCCCCGGAGAGAAGATGACCGGGATGTCCGTTATTTGATGAGCCGAATAAGGTTACTGGCTCATGCCGGATTGACCATGACAGGAGTCATGGCAATCTGCATTATGAGGGGAGTGCAGCCGCCATAATACTGAGGACCACCCATGTGGGACTTCAACGGGGAGGACGATGCCACCGCCATGGCTGCAAAGGGCGATGTCGGTCACCGAACTGGTGAAGATCTTGTCTGCCATGTACAAAGGGGAGGAGGAGGATTTCCTCCGTGTCAATCCACTGAAGGAGTTTTCTTCGAATAATCCTCGAAGCTGGGTAAGCAAACATCTTTGTGACCTGTCCGATCCATGTTCCCATGGTTAAATATCTCATTTCGTGGTTTCAAGAGGAAGCTGCGCCGCATCTTATGGAGAAGATACAGCCCGCCCCACAACCCGAGGATCCGGAACGGTCCCTCGATCCGACCTCCGAAGAGGATCCGGATATAAATGTGGAGTTGATCGACCGGGTGTTCTACCAACTTAGCATCGACAATGCTTTGGTAGCCATTACGGCCGATTACCCCGGAATACTTCCAGCCCCACAGGTAATCTGAGACCAAGATCCCAAAACCCTGATAATGACCCATCCGTGCTTAATTTTTATCACCGTATACCAATGGTGTTTCACAGGGGGTTCCTTCGAGGCGGGAAGCCGAGCCTGCGGCGGCTGGCCAACAAGGGGCAGCGCGGCCCCGCAGGTTAAAAAGAAGTGCGATCCGGATCGAAACTCCGCCCAGAAGCGGTATAGCGTGTCACCATACTCCCGGATTGATTCACGGAAGGCGACTAACGCTGATGCTCTTTTCATGAAAAAGCGCCGCGGACCGAGTCGAAGAGATTGCCAATCGAACCTTCACCGCCAAGCTTCAAAGCCGGGTCCGGAGGCCGAGGCGAGCACGAGACGCGTGTCGGATGCTCCTCCGGCGAGAGGATGCCGACAGGTTGTCCGCCACCAACTCCGAGGTGGAGAGCGCCTTGAATCACAGGCGTCGCCGGACAGTTCTTCGTGACGCATGTTTCTCCCAAGAGGCCTTGAATACCTTTGATTCGGGAGATGTGCACCTCCGTGCCGCTCAAGATGGTCTAGCGAGCCACGGAGCAAGTATGTAAAGGACATACGGGTAAGAAAATCTGACGATTATATATGCCAAGAGGCCCCGAGACTTAAAATAGTTAGAATAACTGATTTAAGGATCATTTGTTATCTGAGATCTTCTGTAAAAGAATACCCGATCGTCCCAGAGCTTGAAGAGTGCAAGGCCCAACTTGAGGCCGCACTAGCCGCTTCTGGGGAGCTACAGAGGCCCCTCCGTAATATACGCTTGAAGATAAATAATTTATGAAGTGCGGCGGGTGTGTAAATCTGACAAAAACATTGCAGATGGCGCCGGACTAGATCCGGACAAGCAACAGCTCTTACGCCAGTTAAAGGCCGGCGAGAGCATGCTTACGAGGGTGCGGCAAGAGAAGAATAACCTCCGAGACGCCAACACCACGCTGGGTGAGGAACTAAAGGACGTTCGTGCCCAGTTAGCTGACTCCGTAAAGGAGAATCGGCGGCTTCGTCGTGGCATTTTCAGCAAGTGCTTGAGCGAACTTTGAAAGAGTTCGGCGAGGAAGGCGACTAACATAAACATGTATGTAGGTTTGCTCACAGGTCGTCCTAAGGAGGAGATGCCCAATTCTTCGGGTGATCTTCTTCCCGAACTGCGTCAGCTGCTCGAACGAGTCCGGCAGGTGATGAAAGGCATCGGCCAGGCCTTGTGGCCCTCTATCTCCATGCCCGAAGGCATTGGGGAGCTGGCGGAGCGGCTTCAAGGAGCACGGCAGCGCTTCCGGCTATGGAAGATATCGGCATGCCGTCAAGGCGCCAGGGAAGCCTGGGCCATGGTAAAGACGCGGTACACGAAGGCTGACCCAAACCACATGGCCGAGGTCGGACCTGTGGGGCCGGATGGGATGGAGATCCTGTAAAGTTTAGTGTACGCCAAGTAGAATTGGCCGCCAAGTATTCCCAGCAAGTTTGTAAATTAGATAGCCTATTAGATGGCATTGAGGAGGAATACAATGAGTCGAGTTGACTATGTAAAAATATGACATGAAAGAATGTCTTCTAGCCGGATTGTAGATCGTTTGTCATAGCGGACCTTTTTGCTTCGACCTCCGGACCCAATAGTCCGGAGTGTGTCTGAATACCTTCGTGGTTATATAAGAACCGTGGTATGCATGGAGACCAGGCGTAGGGGTCATTGTTGTTGTATCAGACAAGTGCCCAACTAGTTATGTTATATTACATGGGTAGTAAGAAACATCTTCCAGGGAGAATAGTTCCGTTAAGGGTTCCTTTCGCTGGGATGCAAGCCCTAAAGTGCATGTCAAAGCTGCTATAAAAGCAGAAAATCATCTGGGGGCAGATGGGTAAATAGATAAAAATCATCTTTCAGTTCACCGACCGAATATTCCCTTAAGAACGCTAGCTTTCGGCTTCACCCAGTCTGAGGTACACATCCGGCTGACCAGCAAGAATAATCGCAGAGGTGCTCCTTTACCACCTAGCGAAGAATCGGGAGCGAGGGGTAAGCACAGGAGCCAGGCAACCCAGCTTGGCCAAAACTTAAGTCATATCGATGCATATAATGGTGAATAAAAGGTACATGCGGAAGTTTAACGCATGTGTTGGGCATGAAAGCCCGTATAAATAAGCTTCTGTTAAAGAAGCCCCCAGGTATAATGAGCGCGGACAGCGCGTCAAGTGTGTGCGGAAAAAGCGCAAACGAGCCTCTAGAGGCTACAAGAAGAAGAAGAGGGAAGGAGAGAAATAAAAGACAGCAAAAAGCAAAAATAAAGAATGCGGACGGAGGAAGGAGACGAACTTGGAGTCCAACACTTAGGCGTAGAATCTTCGTAGACGGGCTGCGTTCCATGGGTTCGGCTCGAGTCAGTTATCCGATGCGTTTCGCAGACGGTATGCTCCGCCGGTCAGGACCTGGTCGATGATGAAGGGACCTTCCCATTTGGGCTTGAGTTTGTCCTTTTTCTTGTCCGCAGCGAGAACTAGTTCGCCAACGTTATAAGCTTTGGCCCGCATTTCCTCGCTTTGATATCTTCGAGCCTGCTGTTGATAGAATGCGGAACGAGCTTTTGCCACGTCGTGCTCCTCCTCCAATGCGTCCAAACTGTCCTGCCGATCAAGCTCGGCTTCTCTTTCTTCGTACATGCGCACTCGAGGTGGGCCATGTATTATGTCGCAGGGCAAGACTGCCTCGACGCCGTACACCATGAAGAATGGTGTGAATCCGGTAGTACGATTCGGCGTGGTCCGCAGCCCCCAGAGTACGGAGTCGAGCTCCTCAACCTAGTGCGTGTTAGATTCCTTGAGGGACCGCACTAGTCTGGATTTAATGCCGCTCATTATTAGACCAGTTGCCCGTTCGACTTGGCCGTTGGTTTGAGGGTGATAGACTGAGGCGTAATCAAGCTTGATGCCCATGTTTTTGCACCATGATTTGACCTCGTCGGCCGTGAAGTTGGTGCCATTATCAGTGATGATACTGTGGGGGACACCGTAACGGTGCACTACCCCTGATATGAAGTCTATCACTGGTCCGGATTCGCCGTTTTAACGTGCTTGGCCTCTATCCATTTGGTGAATTTATCCACCATGACCAATAGGTATTTTTGCTTGTGGGTTCCTCCTTGAGGGGTCCAACCATGTCAAGCCCCGGATCGCGAACGGCCCGGTGATGGGTATAGTTTTAAGGGCGGTGGGTGGCATGTGGCTTTGGTTAGCAAAAGCTGGCAACCGACGATCGTTGGACTAAGTCCTCAAGATCTGCCCGGCCGTCGGCCAATAAAATCCTGTACGGAAGGACTTGCCTACAAGGGCCGGGCTGCGGCGTGGTGCCCACCCAGTCCGCATGAATTTCAGCCAGGAGGTTTCGCCCTTCCTCTTGGAGATACACCTTTGAAGGACTCCGTAGTGCTTTTCTTATAAAGCTCTCCTCATGGACTTTATAGGCTTTAGACCGCCGTACTATGCAGCGAGCCTCATTTTGGTCTTCGGGGAGTTCCTGCCTAGTTAGGTAGGCTAGGAATGGTTCCGTCCACGGGGCGATAACCGCCATTATTTCGTGAGCAGAGGGTGTTATCTCGGGGGCGGAGCCTCCGGTTGTGTCAGAGTGTTCGGCGTCACGCGGTGCGGTTGGGTCCGGATTGTTATTGCCGGACTCCCCTTCCCATAGTACGGATGGCTTGAACAGCCGTTCCAAAAAGATATTGGGTGGGACGACATCGCGTTTTGCACCGATGCATGCCAATATATCCGCCGCCTGGTTGTTATCCCGGGCTATATGATGAAATTCGAGCCCTTCGAACCGTGCTGGCATTTTTAGGACCGCATTGCGGTATGCTGCCATTTTCGGATCTTTGGCGTCAAAGTCTCCGTTTATTTGAGATATTGTGAGGTTTGAATCCCCGCGCACCTCTAGGCGTTGAATGCCCATGGAGATCGCCATCCGGAGGCGTGCGAAGGGCCTCGATTCGGCCGCGTTGTTGGAGTCCGTATACATTATCTGAAGGACGTACTGGACTGTGTCCCCTGTTGGGGACGTCAGGACGATGCCAGCCCCCAGGCCAGCCAACATTTTGGAGCCGTCAAAGTGCATGATCCAATTGGAGTATGCGCCATACTCTTTAGGGAGTTCGGCTTCAGGCCATTCGGCCATGAAGTCGGCCAAAACCTGCGACTTAATAGCTCGTCGTGGCTTATAGGTTATGTCGAATGGGAGGAGCTCTATGACCCATTTAGCAATCCGGCCTGCCGCGTCGCGGTTGTTTATAATGTCATTAAGAGGTACTTCGGAGGCTACCGTTATCGAACACTCTTGAAAGTAGTGTCGCAGCTTCCGTGATGCCTTCAACACTGCGTATGCTATCTTTTGATAGTGTGGGTACCGGGACTTGCATGCAGTTAGGACAGTGGACACATAATAAACCGGTTTTTGAATGGGGAACCGGTGTCCGTCCGTTTCTCGTTCGACAACGAGCACCGCTACCGACAACTTGATGTGTTGCGGCGATGTATAATAGCATTGGTTCGCATACGTTGGGCGCGGCCAGACCGGATTTGTTGCCAAAATGGCCTTTATTTCTTCGAGTCCGGCCGTGGCGGCATCCGTCCACTCGAAGTGTTCGGTGCGGCGGAGGAGGCGGTAAAGAGGTAATGCCTTTTCTCCTAAATGGGAGATAAAGCGGCTTAGAGCCGCTACGTATCCCATCAATTTTTGTATTTGTTTGAGGTCTTTTGGAATGTCCAATTGTGACAGAGCTCGAATCTTGGCTGGGTTTGCTTCAATTCCTCTACCGGACACAATGAAGCTCAGAGCTTTCCTACCGAACGCCAAGACCCATTTTTCCGGATTGAGCATGATGTCATATTTTCGAAGATTGTCGAATGTAAGCCTCAAGTCGTCTACTAGAGTTTCGACGTGCTTGGTTTTGACGACCACGCCATCTACATATGCTTCCACCGTTTTGCCGATCTGGTTTGCGGACATGTACGAATCATGCGCTGATATGTTGCGCCGGCGTTTTTGAGCCCAAAGGGCATAGTGTTGAAGCAGAACGGGCCGTATGGAGTGATGAATGCTGTTGCAGCTTGGTCTTGCTCCGCCATCTTGATTTGGTGGTAGCCGGAGTATGCGTCGAGGAAGCACAATGAGTCGTGTCCTGTCAGAAGGCCAATGATTTGATCAATTCGAGGGAGGGGGAAGGGATCCTTTGGGCAAGCCTTATTAAGGTCTTTGAAATCAACACATAGGCGCCAGGATTTATCCTTCTTTGGTACCATCACCAGGTTCGCTAGCCAGTCCGGATGTTTTATATCTTTGATGAATCCGGCCTCCAAAAGTTTGGCTAGCTCCTCTCCCATGGCCTGTCTCTTGGGTTCGAAAAGCGCCAAGAGCCTGTTTGATCGGCTTGAATCCTTTTAGGTACTTAGGTTGTGCTCGGCTAGTCGACGTGGGATTCTGGCATGTCCGAAGGGTGCGTGCAAAGATGTCCCGATTTTCTTGTAGAAATTCTCGTAAAAGCCGCCTATATCAGGGTTTAATTGTGCCCCGATGGAGGCCGTCTTTGTGGTCCGTTGGGTGGACTTGGAATTTGACTATTTCATCCGCTGGTTTAAAAGAGGTGGACTTGGATCTTTTATCAAGTATCACATCGTCCCTGTTCACCGTGGAGCGATCGCGGTGAGTTCCTCGCCGCTAGGGCTTCGGATAGTGCCTCGAGGGCTAGTGCGGCTGTCTTATTTTCGCGCTGAGTGCTATGTTCGGATCACTCGAGAGTGATGATTCCGCTGGGACCGGGCATTTTAAGCTTCATGTACCCATAATGGGGTATAGCTTGAAAAATTGTGAATGCCTCTTGTCCTAATAAAGCATGATATCCGCTGTTGAACGGGGCCACTTGAAATGTGACCTCCTCGGACCTGTAATTGTCCGTGAAATAACACTACGCCCAAAGATGATTTTTCTGTGCAGCATGCTTCCGGCCGGGATTATTCCTCTAAAGGTTGTGCTGCTTCGCTCTATGCGGTTCCATCTATTTCCATTTTTCAAGGGTTTTCATAGATGAGGTTTAGTCCTGCCGCCATCCATGAGTACCTTAGTAAGGCGAAAGCCGTCTACTATCGGGCCGAGGACCAATGCGGTGGTGCCGGGCAGTTCGAATTTAGGTTCATCCTTGGCATTGAAGGTAATAGCCGTGTTGCTCCATGGATTTATTGTTGCTACTTGGTAGACTTCGCAAGGTTGCGGAGTGTTCGTTTGCATGTTATTTGATGCGAAGTCTCAAGACTATTAACACCGCATTAGTGTTCTTTGGGCTGGGATTCAAGCTAGAAGCTCTTCGCCACTTTTGGCCACCGCCGTAGTATCCAACATGCTCAAGGCTATGAGTTGGAGTGGCGCCCTCGTGCTATGAATTTTGCAGGTCCGCTTAGCCAACCCTCCAAGACGGTTCCATACCCTTTAGGGGTTTTGGTTTTTGGTATTCAACCCGGTGCTTGATAATGATGCACCCTTTTGTTCCGGACTAGGGATGTATTCGGGGCGGATTATCCCAAAATTTACTTTCGGTTTTCCAGCGCTCTCCATCGCACAAGACTTTTGTACTATGGTCGCCAAGTCAGCAAAGCGTGTAATTTATGACGACTTATGGTGTTTAGGATTCCTTGTCCGTGCAATTATTGCAAAAATTGGGATTGCGTCCTCCTCTCGGCAGTCCTTTATCCTGTTCATAACCAGGAGGAATCGCCCAAGAATGATGTCTTGTTTCGGCGGGCTCTTGCCGAATTCGAGAGAGATCGCTAATGTTTGGGTGGGCGGGTGGTACTAAATCCGGAACCCCGTCCAATTTAGGACTCAAGGGCCGAGAAGTTTCCGAACTCGGAAGTTTGGATTTTTGAGTGCTATCCAACGAGTCTGACCCGCCGCCTGACTTTAAGTTCAGGGCTTGATCGACATCCGTCCCTCCGTAGGAATCCGGCATGGAGGGATCGGGAATCCGGACGTAGCTAGTCCTTAAGATAGAAGAAGAATCGCCGCATTGCTCCTTTATCACAGCAACATGATGGGTAGCACGGGAGAGTTGATCTCTCAGATCGGTTTTAGGCCCGATCCGTCGTAATCTGTGGCGACTCCTGTGGCGGCGATGCGATCCAAGAGCTCGTTTATGGAGGAGAGCTCGATCAGATCTAACTGCTCGCAAGTTCCAACTAACATGGAGATTGGTTTCGATGACTCGAGAGGTCATCGTCGGTAGCAGCGGCGAACTAGCGGTCATGAGAAAACCGCCTAGCCGGAGAGTCTGACCAGTGGCCAAGGCTTCTTTGGCGATGGTATCGTCTTTATAGACGAGATGAGGCATCCTACCTGATGGCGACGACACAGAGGAACTCTCGATGAAAGCACCAATGTCGGTGTCAAAACCGGCGGATCTCGGGTAGGGGGTCCCGAACTGTGCGTCTAGGCGGATGGTAACATGAGTCAAGGGACATGATGTTTTTACCCAGGTTCGGGCCCTCTCGATGGAGGTAATACCCTACTCCTGCTTGATTAATATTGATGATATGGGTAGTACAAGAGTAGATCTACCACGAGATCAAGGAGGATAAACCCTAGAAGCTAGCCTATGGTATGATTGTTGTTCGTCCTACGGACTAAAACCCTCCGGTTTATATAGACACCGGATAGGTTAGGGTTACACAGAGTCGGTTACAATGGTAGGAGATCTACATATCCGTATCGCCAAGCTTGCCTTCCACGCCAAGGAAAGTCCCATCCGGACACGGGACGAAGTCTTCAATCTTGTATCTTCATAGTCTTGGAGTCCGGCCGTGACGATAGTCCGGCTATCCGGACACCCCCTAGTCCTGGACTCCCTCAGTTTCGATGACCAGGGAGCGAATATGCTTAACCTGGCTCTCAAATTGTTGTTTCTTGTCCCTAAACCGCCGCCGGGTCATCCCTTTATATACACAGGTTGACGCCCCGTGGTTCACATAATCCCGACCGGCTCATAAACGTGTCCGGCTCGGTATCTACTCTTTCTTATCTTACAATACAAGTCATACACCTATGGCGGTTTATGTCTATGGGCCCTAACCCGCCTCTGGGCTTTGGGCCTTCTTATTAAATCTCCTTCATAAGTCGCCATCTTCTATGTCTTCAAGGGCTTATTCCATTTGTAATCATCATGAGTATAATCCGGCCCTTCCTGGGCGGTTTATACTCAATAGTTATATCCCCAACAGTGACTTTCCCCGCTTCGTTCAAATTTTTGCAGAGAAACAGTGCACGTTTACAGTGTCAACTCAATTCGTATCTAGTTTGTATTTTTTTCAGGCAGGATCCATTTTGTATTCGAATACAAATCTATATACATCATTTTTATATATACTTTCAAAAGCACAACACCCTTTATACATAAATGTGGTTTACAAATGGAATAACCTTAGATTCATAAGGCTGGATCCATCTTAATTTGGATTTTCAAATATTTGAAACCACTTTATGTTGAAATCCAATGTATGCATTCCTCGCTAACTATCTCCAATTAATGTGTGTTTCATGCATTTTTTTACTTCTCAAACACGTATAATGTGTTTGACACACGCAACATATAGTGTAATCCCGTTTAGACATTGATTGCATATAAACCATGCATTGTCTCTAATTGAAGAATCTATGGATCACTAATATTGATAATTTATATAACATTACATGTGTCCCCAAATTCAAATGAATATGCATGTTTGGTAGACCAATTTTTTTATATATTATCGATGTCGTGATCTCTAGTTTAAATATTTGAATCCACTTTAATCCAGATATTCGTCTCATATAGCTATCACTCATGCTTATATATCTCTCTAGACCTATACGCCTTCATCGTCTCTCGGGTATCTCTCATGCTACTTGTATGTCGAAAATGATCGTTTATCTTCGTAACACAGTAACGGTACTCTTTCCCTCGATCGTCACTCTATGTCTCTCTAAGTATATCTCGCTTCCTGCTATGTGTCTCTAACTATGATTCTCCCTGTGAAATCTCTTTCTCTCACACAAACACAAACTTCGTCTCTCGGGGTCTCATTTCTCTCTACTATTCCCCTGTGTGCCACTCGCGCACCCCCTCTCACACAGATATGTCTTGCACTCCTTAAGTATGAGAAGCTACGACTCTCCCTCTTAAATATCTCTTTCTCACACACAAACACAAACTCTATCTCCCAAGGTCTCATTGCTCACACACACTCTCTGTCCCTAGAGATATCTCGCGTTCCCTGATATGTCTCTCTAGCTATCACTCTTCTTGTGAAATATCTTTCTCTCTCGCAAACACAAAACTCCGTCTCTCGGGATCTCACTTCTCTCTAATATTTGTTTATATGTGACTCACATGCACCCTCTCTCTATCTCTCTCACACCAACACACATAACTCAGCCTTCTGATACACTCGACTCTTATCTCTAACACACACACACTAGCTAGCCGATCTCTCACTAGCTAGCATCTTTATCTTTCTATTTATCTGTTTCTCCATTAACCTTCTTTCTCGCCCCCACTCTTGCTTCTTATCACGCACACTATATATGTTTCTCTCTATATGCAGTCATGCACCCTCTTTTTATTTTTCTCTCATACACACATAACTTCACCCCTCTGAACCACTCGACAGTCATCTCTAACACAAAAACTAGCCGATGTCCCTCTAGCTAGCATCTCTAGCTCTCTATCTATCTGCAGTTTCTCCGTCAACCTTTCTTTCTCGCATGCACTCTTGCTTCCTATCACGCACACTATATCTGTCTCTCTATACATGCATCTATAGGTTGATCTCTTTTGCACAATCGTTGTGTCTCACTCTCTCTGCCCGCCATAGATGCATGCTCCAGCCCACAACACTATCTCTTAAAGACATAAACACATGCTCAATTATCGGGACTTCTTCCCTCCACTCTCACATGCATGCATATTGTCATACTGATCCATCTCTCCCATGTCGTTGATCTTATGACTTATGTCTTCTTTCTTTTATCTCGATCATGTGCACGCACACACACACACATCCCACGTATACATATATACCTCTCACACGTGCATGTTCAAGGTCTCCTATGTCTCCATACCTAGTTAATTACCCTCGGCCCTAACCCCACATCGAATCATTCTGTGCACATGACTTCCGCCTGGATGGGTCTCTTCTCTAAAACACACACTCACACTTACTCTCCTTCTAGCTACCACCCTCTCTCACTCTTCCCCTATATCCCCGAAACCAATAAGACCATCCCTTCGTGTAATTCCCGCCTGCATGCACCATTGATATATAGTAGTCTTCCTTGGTGTCTCTCGAACAAACACGTTATCTCCATGTCAACTCCTCTCACGCGCACACGCCTTCTCTTCCCTCTCTACGGGCCTCTTCTCTCTCGCACCCCCTCATTGGTGGCCTCTGTCATACACATCACCTCTCTACGATGAAGCCACACGCACTTAAATTACTTTTGCCACTGAAGACTCCGCTTCACACACACACACACACACACACACACACACACACACACACACACACACACACACACACACACACACACACACACACACACACACACACACATGCTCTAGGCGGACCATTTGTTCCTACCACCCTTCGTCCAACCTCGCCCGTATGATAAACAATCACCTTAATTTGCTTATATAACATGGACAAATTCCACTTTATTTTAGTAGTTAGCTAACTTCTCATAATTATATAACGCAAATCACGAGCAGGAAGTGATATTTTTTTACACAACCACATTAACATGGCCATGTAAATCACAAGCTAAAGTGTAATACCATTATACTTATATCCCGATGCAAAAGGTGGAGTACATGTACGAAGAGTAGAGTTGCACACACACACTCTGTCTCTCAGAATCTCACACACATACCAGTTATGTGACGCCCCCTAAGCAGACCCGTATGTTACAATTTGTGCACCCGCGGGTGGGTACACGTGATGGTGTGCATTTATTTAAGCCGGACGGCAGAACAAAATAGTATCTGCATTCATTCCCCTCCCGCCGCCTCTTCTCTGGTCGCCGTCGCCCGATAGCCATGGCCCGGCCGAAGGTAACAACATACGCAATACTCCCGCCGGAGCGACGCTTTGATCTGGAGGCGGCGCGAAGCCCGGATTGCAGCCACCCTGCCTCCAGAGTCCGGACTAGCCGCAGCCGGACGAGGAGGCATTGTAGGCGAAGTAGCACGCGGAGCCAAAGGAGGAGAACGACGATGCGGAGCCGGAACAGGAGGACGACAACACGGGCAAAGCGGAGGATGATGATTTCCTACTCAGACTTAAAGAGCTTTGAGTTTCACTCCACATTTATTTCATAGATATAGGATAAAGGAAATTTTAGTCGTCATGCATGCATCTTTTTGTGCTAGCACTCCAATATAGGGGTTGACCGGTCACTTCCCACAGACGAGCGCGGGTGGTGGAAGAGGAAGGAGAAGGGAAGCAGGCTGTAGAGTACGCCAGTTGTAGCACAAGCTCCAAGGAACGTTCATGCCAAACAATGCATAGTAGTACAGTATAGTCCAGCCGAGTATGAATTGGCCTTTAGGTTGCGTGTGGATGACATGGCTGCAACATGCAGGCTGCAGTTCGAAAGCCTACCACTCCGCTTCGCACGGTTTGGTCACGCTAGATTTTCATGCACGCATGTCACACACATACTTGTCGAAGGCGTGCTAAAAAAAGGGCGACCAGGTCCGCTAGTCCGCGTTGGTCCATGCGCTCGGAAAACAACTAATCCCAGTCGCTGTAAATGTTGTGCGTGCTTTATTTCCGGGCTAATGGATGAACATGAACATGCCATACAACGAATCACCCACCAGCTCCCTAATCTCTATCTCTACTCTTATAATAATAATAATCTATCTATCTGTCTACTCTTACAAAAAACAGAGTCGGTGATGATGGTGTGCCTGCCATCCTGCAATATAGGCCGTCCGATTTATATCTGACAGATAGGAAGGAAACCATGGCAATTTTGCAAAAAGATGCCCACACCCCTCTCCACATTTGCAAATAAGGCCTTCCCTCGTTCATCCTTTTCTCTCACAAGATAAACTACTCGTACAAATGCATCTTGATGTTACGTGCAACGCACGGGCATCTTGCCAGTAATAAATAATAATAAAAATAAAAAAACCGAGTTGGTGATGATGGTGTGCCTGCCATCCTGCAATATAGATCGTCCGATCTATATCTAACGGATAGAAAGCAAAGTATGGCAATTTTGCAAAACGATACCCGCATCCCTCTCCACATTTGCAGATAAGGCCTTCCCTCATTCATCTTCATCTGCCACGAGATAAACAGCTCATATAAATGCATCTTGATGTTTCGTGCAACGCATGGGCCTCTTGCTAGTCTCAAATATAAACTGCACTAGTGCGCGCCCGCAGAACATCCTTTCCGAAGGGACGAAGCCCTGCAGTTACCATCTCCTCTCGTGTAAACCATCTCCACAAGGGACAGGGCAGTTGGTTGCCATTGCCATGAATTCACAAGGCGGTGGTGCTTCTCGTCCTCGTCGAGGTTGGGAGACCTTGGACAAAGATCCTCTGGGACAAATCATGTCGCGGGAAACCACGGCTACCTATGGGACCAAGAGTCCCTTGCTTGTACGGCGATGGGATGGCACATTGTACAAAGAGCAGAGGAGCGTGAGACAACACGTCAGAGATCACACGGGCAGTCTTTACCCAGGTTCGGGCCGCCGTGAGGCATAAAACCCTACTCCTGCTTTGGTGGATTGATGGTTGAAAAAGTGGTAGTGAGCGCAACACGCCTGCCCGGCAGGGTTGGCCTGAGCGAAACGGCTACGCGCGTATGAATGACTGAGTGGGTGGATTCGCTAACCCGTTCTGATGCGGAGCATCCCACGTTCATCCCCATGTACTCTCCGACTATTCTCCAAGCCCCAAAAGGACATATGACGAGACCTCGAACATACACCATTGGACACAAGGTGAACTCGCTCCTCTTCGAACCATCACTTTCCATATGTGAGACATGGCTACAATCTCAAATATATGTGCTATGCATGACTAGGAACAAAGAGGAAGACCATGGACAAGACGGCGAGGACACCAAGTACAAGAACTACCGAAGAAGCTCCAGCGAGCGGACGTTCGGTAGCGATCGGACGACCGACCACTCACAACGAGCGGACGACCGGCACCTGAAGCCCCAGCCTACCCAAGTCCCAGCCAGCGGGAGCCACAGCGATCGGACGCCCGTCCAGGACCGGACCGGCCACACCTCCCAGCGAGCGGACGTTCGGCCCACACCGGACGACCGGTGCCACGACACCCGAGCCAAACCAGCGGAAGTCCGGAGACTACCGGACGACCGGACGCCCACGAGCCACCGGGCGACCGGTCCCCAGCAGACGTCCGGTACCTGTCTGCGCACAGTGTATTGGGTCGAGCCCATGTACCCCTTGAGGGAGTCCTGGATTAGGGGGTATCCGGACAGCCGGACTGTGTACAACGTCCGGACTATTGAAGCGTGAAGATACAAGATTCAAGACTTCGGCCCGTGTCCGGATAGGACTTTCCTTGGCGTGGAAGGCAAGCTTGGCGATCCGGATATTATATTTCCTTCCTTGTAACCGACTCCATGTAAACCCTAGCCCTCTCCGGTGCCTATATAAACCGGAGAGGTTGGTCCTTAGAACCGATCACGATTACAATCATACCATCATAGGCTAGCTCTTAGGGTTAGGCCTCTACGATCTTGTGGTAGATCTACTCTTGTACTACCCATATCATCAATATTAATCAAGCAGGAAGTAGGGTTTTACCTCCATCGAGAGGGCCCGAACCTGGGTGAACATCTGTGTCCCTTGCTTCCTGTTACCATCAGCCTTGACGCACAGATCGGGACCCCCTACCCGAGATCCGCCGGTTTTGACACCGACATTGGTGCTTTCATTGAGAGTTCCTTTGTGTCGTCGCCGTCAGGCTCGATGGCTCCTTCGATCATCATCAATGACACCGCCTGTATAGACTTTCCTCCCGGACAGATCTTCGTGTTCAAGCCAAGCCAGATCGGGCCAACTCGCTTGGCCATCTGGAGCAGATTGACAGCAACGCCCCTGGCCACCTGGTCAGGTTCGGAAACCTGAACTACACGGCGGATATCCGCGGAGACTTGATCTTCGATGGATTTGGGCCTATGCCAGGAGCACCGGACAGTCTCGACGAGCACGGCTTAGACCTGCCATCGGACGAAGCTCGGTATCGCCCCCGTAGTATCTCCGGACCTAGATCCGGAGCAGGTTGCGCTTCCTAAGGACGGAGGAGGGACCCGCCTGTGTCGCGCCTCATCGCCGGTGGAGCCGAACACGGTCTTACCTCTGCTGTGGCTCGCGACCAACCCCGGATTCAGATCCGACCTCGGTTCCATTCCAGACACTCCCGAGCCTGTCGTGCCAGGATGGGCTCCGGTAATGGAGTTCATCGCTGCGGATATCTTCCAGCACTCGCCCTTTGGCGACATGTTGGACTCATTAAAGTCTCTCTCTTTGTCAGGAGGCTCTTCGCCGAACTATGTCCGGCTCGAGTGGGAAGCAGACGACGAAGGAATTCGTTGCCCACCCACCACCCACTTCAATGCTACGGTCGATGACTTAACCGAGGTACTGAACTTCGAATCCAAAGACATCGACGGTATGGACGACGATGCAGGAGAAGAACACGAACCACCGCACACTGGGCGGTGGACAACCACCTCTTCTTATGATATATATATGGTGGACACTCCAAAGGAAACCAATGGCGATGAGGCATCGGAGGATAATCCCCCAGGGGAAAAGCAAGGTATGGGCGTCTTCGGCCCCGCTCCGAGCCCCGCCACAGGAATACCGGACCAGAAGTCGAAAACAATCTGGTTGGCGCCGAAGATGAATATAACCCTAGTCAGCGTGCCTTTCATAAGGCCGGACTGGCCACTTTGGGATACTTGGAGAGGGACAACTATACGCCCCCCTCCGAGGAAGAGGCAAGCCTTAGCAATGACGAATTCGGCGTGCCTGAAGATCCAGTGGAACAAGCTCGCTTCGAGTGACGGCTCATGGCCACGGCAAAAATCCTGCAAAAGAAGCAACAACAGCTTAAAGCTGACCAAGATTCGCTGGTAGACAGATGGATCAAGGTCCTGGCCACTCAAAGATACGGACCTGACTGCCCCGACAAAGGGCACAACCAGCCACCCCAACCTAAGCAGGAGAACTCAAGGCACATGCCCCGACATCAACACATCACTACGGTCCAAAACAACACGAAGGACACAAGAAGAAGCATACTCAAGCCCCGGCGCAACGGCCACAAGCGTCAAGTCAGGAAAGTCGGTGCTAACTTCAGCAACTCCCAGTCCGGTCAACGGACAAAGAAGAGCTCAGACCTATCCGGCCCGAGCCACACACTAGATCAACCATGCGAAATTCATGGTACTCCTAGAAGGACGGCAAAGCATACCAATAGAAAATGCTGGATCCTCAAAGCAGAACGGCTAGCCGCGTGCCGGAAACAATGAAGGGAAACTTCTAGTCAGGATATCTCCCCCCTCCATAGCATATAAGTACAGCCGCTCCCCCCAGACCGCGCTAACCACAACAACTCAGTTGCAGTACCTAAGGACATAGCAAACCAGGGGCTCCACAACACATAAAACCCAAGGAAATCACCGACAACATCTCTTAAAAGATCCTGGGAACAAAGGCCAAGTTTTTCTGGCCCATCACTCTAAACGGTTGTCTTCGGATCACCAAACAAATACTACGCCAAAGAATAAATCTTCGGCACCTTCCCACCATGCGGTAATTTACAGATGTTAACGGACGAACCACGTTGGCTGGATCCGGCGTGGTAAATAACTCAGGCCAACACCATGTGATGTAATCACACCTATAGGCAAGGCCGAACCCCGCCCTCGGGGCGGATATCATATAGCCGCCGGAGTAGCGAGTCACGCATACCTATCAAGATTTTGATATGACAGACGACTATCCGGACACCAATTGAGGAGTCCGTGCTACCCACCGGTGTGACGGCTGGGTTTACCAGGGCCCGATCAGGAGCCCTCGGACCAACCACAAGCGGACGCTCGGCTACCTCTGAGTATTTGCCTTACAAACTAACTTTGATGCAGAACAGGATAGGTGACGTGGAATCGGCCAGGACACACAAGGAGCCCCCTCCCCCCCTAAAAGAAGGCAGTCCAGACTCACTTCTGATCCACTGACAAACTCCCTTCAGTCCGGCCATCACAGGTTCCGCCAAAACAACACCTCTTTTCATAATCATACATCGTACTCATATGCATAGACATATCATTTTGCTACAATTCATAGACTTAAATAACACTTACCGGCCGTCGCTTTTCATCGACACCTCGTGTTACGCCCGATTACGCCAGGGGCTTCATAATACGGCAATAAAGTCCGACCACCTTCTCGGTCGTCCGGCACCCTGAACTTATAGCACTATATGCATCAGCTCTGAATCATGTCTTGGGTCATTGGTTGGGTTTGCCCGGCTCCCTTGTTTTGGTACCTTACGTTCCGTTATATCGGCTAAGGTAGCGCTGGGAGAACTACTGCGATTGTGTCCCGGATCTGCCGGACGAGCACCTCAGTAGAGAAAGCCGAAAACCGACTGTCATGATACAACGAGAGCTGGTCAGCTGTTCGAGAGGTTGTAAAATCCCAAAATATTTATTCCGCACAACGCCATTATAAATGCTGAGTGCGACGGATCGGTCTTCCGATCAGGCGCCAATAGAGCCCCTAGTTCGGCCTTCCGAACACTAGGGGTTGCGCCGACCATACTCGAATTCCTATGGCTAAGTGAGAGTAATAAAGCCTTATAGTCCGATTGCCTGGTTCGTGGTGAGAAACGCCTCCGCAAAGGGACCCAACTATGGGATCAAGAGCGTTCAGTTATATCACGAACACCCCAGTATTCTTTTTACATGGGGCGGTTTAACGATCGCCAACTCTCGTGATTTATATGCATTAAACGCGCAGACAGAAGAACATATGTTCAAACAAAACAGCAATATATAAACGCCATAATGCCATATTACAAAAAATGGCACGACTACCCTCAGGGAAATATAATGTCTTTGGTACATTTATTCACCGCAAGGCGGGCCCCCTTCAATACACCTTCATAGTACAATTCGGGCTTGCGATGCTCCTTACCCTCAAGCGCCCCTCACCATCGCTTCTCCGTCAAGCTTCCCCAATGCACTTTTGCACGGGCGAATGCCATACGCTCACCCTCTATGCGGACCGATCGCTTAATAGCATCAAGCCGAGGACAAGCACCGCAATCCGCTTCACGAGCCCGGTAATCGCTCGGAATTGGCTCACGCCACAACCGACAATCAAGTCCTTCATGGCTAGTTCGCCGCCTGGTGCAGTTCGACCAGCTGCTTCAGCTGATCGATAAAGGGCCCCGGATAGTTCGGCGCCAAATACTGCGACCAGAAATTCCTCTCCGCAAACTTCTTTTCCTCGGTTCGGTAGAATTGGGCGGCATCTGATATGCTGCGAGGAAGATCCGCAAACGCCCCTGGAAAAATAAGAATTCAGCTTGCCGCTTAGTATTCTTCCATTATCATGAATAAATGGCTAAGAATACAGAAGGCCTTACCAGCTGCAACTTTCCGGGCATCTTGAATGCCCCGTACAGCACCTCGAGCTTCTTCCCGGGCTTCTTCCGCAGCTTGGAGCGCTTGGGCGAGTTCGGTTTCTTCCTCTATTACACTTTGCTCCAAGCCCTCGCCTTTCTTCACAGCCTCCTGGAGCTCCAGCTCAGCTGCGACAACCCTGGCCTCGTGTTTTCCACGGAGTGCCTGTCCGGCGGCAGCCTTCTTGTTGGCGTCATCCACAACCTTCTTCAGTGCCTCGTATTCAGCACTCGCTCCTAGGGCGTATAACACAAATACTTTTCAATAAGCACAATTACTTATTTGTGCCTAATGCAAGACAATGTTTTATCATACCTTGTTCATCTTCTAATTGCTTCCTCACGCGGCCAAGTTCTTCCTCGGCCCGTTCCAGGCTCCGCTTCAGTTCGGACACTTCCGCATTATGAGCGGTCGTCCTCTCCATAGACGCATGTATTCAAATAAAGAGGTACATGTCATTAACATAAGTCCCCACGACAAGAGAGGATTTGATCCCCTGCCCGGCTCCCTCTCCTTTGCCGGACAGTGTATCAGGGGCTACTACTCATATAATGACGATTCCTCAAAGGTTTCTTGGAAAACATACCTCAAAGGCCTTTATAAGGCCAAGGCAGGATTCGTTCAGCCCGCTCTCGGCGGACTGAATCTTTTCAACCACCGCACCCATAAGGGTCCGATGTTCATAGATGATAGACGCGTTCTTTAACGCCGTCGATAGACCGCCTGGCAGCTCCGTCCGAACAGAGGTTGCCGGCGGAGTAGGCAGGCCCCCCACCGTTGAAGGTGGCTGCTCGCCCGATCCAGGGGCCTTAGAGGTCTCCCGGACCTTGTCCGGCTGTGGGCCGAACCCAAGGTCGTCCCCGCTGAAGGCACACTCCGGGGCCATCTCTCCCGTGTGTCCGGCCCTAGTGATACGCCCCCCTGGTCCGTGCCCGGTTGATACGACACCTTAATGTCGTGCCGGGACTTTGGGGAAGGGGCCTCTGGAGGTGTCTCGCTCGCCAAAGCGTCCGAGCTCAGCGAATCCTTGGATGAGGACTGGCCGGCGCAGGATCCCGCCGGACTATGCAAAATATAGCAACAGTTAAAACTAATATACCCAAAAACAATCCCGGACACATATGCATGTTCGGAGCTTGTACACTTACAACTTCTCTAGGGGCTGGGCCCTAGGATCCCACTCCGGACTGCTGTCGGCAGCCGTGGTGGATGCCTCTGGGAGGGAACCTTTTCTCCTCTTGGGCGATTCGGCCTCCAGGGACGAGGAAGCTACGCGTTTCTTCCTACCTCCAGAATGAGGCTCGCCCTCCTCTGCTTCTTCCTCTTCCTCTTCCGAAGAGGAAGCGTCGCTTGAGTCTTCGGAATTTGCGTTCGAAGCCTCGCGGTGATGGAGGCCACTCCGGGTCTTCTTGACCTTCTTGGGGGCCTCCTTCTTCGGCGCCTCGTAAGGCACGAGGACCAGCATCTTCGTCAGAAGAGGTCCGGCCGGTTCCTCCGGCAACGGGGCGGGACAGTATATCCGCTCCACTTTCTTTATCCATCCCTGAGGTCACGATGTAACACGATTAGGATGTTTCCCCCATTACATGCCAACTAAAGCATGAATAGACAGAACTTGGATGTGACTTACCAAGCTTGGAGAATGGGATAGCTGATACCCACGATCCCTGGTGGGGTCCGGCCATGATTTGCCGGACTTGAAGAGCACCTTCCAGATATCCTTGTGGGAGGAATCGTAAAGCTCCCGAAGGGTTTGGTGCTTGGCGGGGTCGAACTCCCATAGAGTACAAGATCGGCGCTGACAAGGGAGAACCAGGCAAACTAGCATCACCTGGACTACATCCACAAGTTTGACGTCCCTATCGACCACACCCTGAAGGCGCGTCTGGAGCAGTGATAGCTCGTCAAACGAGGACCAGTTCGGGCCCTTCTCGGGCTAGGATGTAAGCCGAAGCGGAGCTCCGGATCTGAACTCTGGAGCGGCCGCCCATTTTTTTTGCCGCGTGGCTCGATGACATAGAACCACTGCTGCTGCCACTCCTTGACGAAGTCGTTGAAAGCGCCCTTCGGCCAAACGGCCTTGGGCATCTTGCTTACCATGGCGCCGCCGCACTCGGCATGTTCGCCACCCACCACCTTGGGCTTCACATTAAAAATCTTTAGCCACAGGCCGAAGTGAGGTGAGATCCGAAGAAAGGCCTCGCACACGACGATGAACGTCGAGATATTGAGGAAGGAGTTCGGGGAAAGATCATGAAAATCAATCCCGTAGTAATACATGACTACGCGAACAAATGGGTGCAGGAGAAACCCAAGCCCGCGGACAAAGTGAGGAAGGAACACGACTCTCTCGTGAGGTTCCGGAGTGGGGACGACCTGTCCCGTCGGGGGGAGACGGTGGCCGATCTTCTGAGCCAGATACCCGGCATCCCGAAGCTTCTTAATATCCTTCTCCTGGACAGTAGAGGCCATCCATTTGCCTCCTCCTCCGGATCTGGACATCTTTGGAAAGCCTCGCTTTGGTGGAAAGGAAGAGTGCTTGGGCGTTAGGGCTCGAAAAGGGGGGAACGAGCGAGCGGAAGGAGAGAGGCGTGGGTAAAGAGAAGGAGACAATGCCTATTTATAGGGGCGGTAAGTGCCTTTTGCGCCTCCCCACTTACCTGGTTGAGCCCGCTTGCCTCCCACTCGCCGCGATTAACAGTGCGGTTGGATTACCCATGCCCGTATTGATGAGAATCCTGTGATAAGGGGGCACGATCTATGCTTTGAGAAGACGTGTCAAGGAAACCGCCTCGCAATATGCGCTGTGGCAGGTTGAGGGTGGACGGTTCGAATACTGACCCGACCGTAATAACACGTCGCGTTTCTTGAAAAGTTGTCAGCAGGTTGCATTTGCGAAACATCGTTCTCTCTGCGGTGGCATACGAAGACCATCTTGTGGATCCGGACACGGTTTGAGTGTTCGATAATTACCTTGGAGTATTCGGAGGAGGAACCCGCCCTGGAATGCCGAAGACAAGACTGCGCGTCGGACTCATCGTCATTGAAGCCTGGTTCAGGGGCTACTGAGGGAGTCCTGGATTAGGGGGTATCCGGACAGCCGGACTGTGTACAACTCCGGACTATTGAAGCGTGAAGATACAAGATTCAAGACTTCGGCCCATGTTCGGATGGGACTTTCCTTGGCGTGGAAGGCAAGCTTAGCGATCCGGATATTATATTTCCTTCCTTGTAACCGACTCCATGTAAACCCTAGCCCTCTCCGGTGCCTATATAAACCGGAGAGGTTGGTCCTTAGAAGGTCGATCACAATTACAATCATACCATCATAGGCTAGCTCTTAGGGTTAGGCCTCTACGATCTCGTGGTAGATCTACTCTTGTACTACCCATATCATCAATATTAATCAAGCAGGAAGTAGGGTTTTACCTCCATTGAGAGGGCCCGAACCTGGGTAAACATCTGTGTCCCTTGCTTCCTATTACCATCAGCTTTGACGCACAGATCGGGACCCCCTACCCGAGATCCGCCGGTTTTGACACCGACACCCCTTCACCCTCACTTACCCCTTCGTGGCTCTAGACTATATATACTCCTCCACCCCCTCCTAGTTAGGGTTAGCAAAGGCTTAGCTCATGTTTGTGTGAGAGCTTTGCTCATCCACTTGGTTACCTTCTCCTCGGAGATCGCGCCTCCACCGGAGAAGATCCTTCCAAACGGATTCAAGATCCCCTCTTGGGTGGCCCCATCAAGACCTCCTTACGGGGAAGAACCGGTTACCTTTGTATCGTCCTTTGTTGGACTTGGATCTTGTATCTTACCTTTGTGTTCATCGATCTAGCACATGTGTGATCCATTCTTGTTGGTTGAGTGATTCTCTCGTGTTTCCTCTTGTGTTTTCCCTCGTTTTCCCCTCGTGTTCTTCGTGTCCTTAGTTGGGATCCGCTCCTTTTGTGAAAGATCGGCCTACGGAGTTCCACTCCACATCATCTTGGATCAGAGCAAGGTTGATCACGAATTTGGAGCCTCCCCTCTTCATTTTCTAGCTTGATTTTGTTGTGTTCTTCCCCAATTTCGAAAATCCCCACCAACAATAGCCCCAATTTTTTTTGTGATTTGTTGGTGTAATGATGTTTTATTGATTTTGATCCATGGATTTGCTTGGTTTCGAGTGGATATAGCATTTCCCCAATTTTCCCCATCTTTCATCCACGAAATCTCCACAATTTTGCCCCAAAAATCCCAAAATTCCACCCAAAATCACGTCCCGAAACTCGCATCGCGCGTTGACCCCGACCCACCGGACGACCGTCACTTTACCGGACATCCGGAGCCCCTGGAACAGCCGGACGTCCGTCATCCACCGGACAACCGGAACCCCTAACCTGATCTGAAATAGCGGATTTCCGACCCGACCGGACATCCGTCCATTAGCGGTCGTCCGCTACCTGTAGATATCACTTTCGGCTGATTTTTGTTTTGTCCATAACTAATTCATCCGGAGTCCGTTTTTGACGTTCTTTAGCTCGTTTTGAAGCTATTGACATCCTCCTTCCCACAAAAATACCACCAACATCATTTGAATCCATCAAATTTTGTGAACTGTGGCATCTTTGCCTAGGGTTTCCACCACATCATCAGCTACACCACCACTGACTTCCGCAACCTAACCCTTTGTGATCCATATTGCATATGTGCTTTCTTGAGTAGTGATTAGAGTCTCCTAACGTGTTTCGGCTACTTAGGGACGGTTGCTTCTTCATCAACCACCACTGCCACTTCCGCATAGTCTTACCCACCATACACTTCCGACACCCCAACTTAACCCAAATTTGTTTGAGCTTGTTTGAGTTGTGGCTTGTGTCTCCTAAGGTGTTTCGGCTACTTAGGGACGGTCACTTCAACATTGACTCGCATAACACATCATTCCACTTCCCCATTGCCAAGTGCAAACCACCATCGCTTTCCGCTACCACCATTGGGCATTTGTCATTTGAGATTTTGAGTTCGCGGTTTTTCCGTTTCCTAAGGTGTTTCGGCTACTTAGGGACGAGTCTCCACCATCTTGGTATCTACATCAAGAACACCGCCACTCATCATCGCAAAGGATGGTAACCTCGACGACACCATTGTATATTCCCTTGCAATTGCATTGATAACCCCTAGCCCATTTTGCGTTACTTGCCTATCGAGACTAGCCATTTGAGTATTGACAACAACTTTACTTGTGCACATTAGTGATCTATACCTTCCATTACATACATACCATATCATCTTGGTATCAAATCATCTCTTGTGTCACAAAGATCGTTCCTGCATATACACAATTGCTATCTTGGTTTGTGCATTTCACATTGTGGCCACAAAAAAAAAGAATAAGCTTTTAAGCAAAGAGAAAGAGCAAAGAAGCTTGTAAGCAATAGCCATAGCATCTTACCACATTGCATAATATTGTCATATCCGATCATCTTGGATCAAACACGGGGAACCGTACATACATAGCATACTTGGGATAGAAAGTTTATCCATTTTGAATCTTATAGGTTGTGCACAAGTGTCATATCCGCCTATTGAGCAATCGTGCTAGCGTCTCTCTTGAGTTGTGCAACACGGGCGTTTTCCGTGGATTCCACATTTTGTGCTCATTCCTTGGTTGCACGACCCCATTTATCTATCCGTGTGTGCGTTTCCCTGTGCCATTCATTGCTATTGGTCTACTTGTTTCTCTTGCGAATTTGTGAATCTCTTTCAACATTATTGACTCTTGCTAACATTTTGCATCAAATTTTTGTGCCACTATCCTCACCGAGCTCCACCATAAGCCTTACTTGTGTAGGTGTGAGAAACCGACAAGAATTGGTACCAATTGTGCTATTTCCTTGTTAAACATTGAGTGACCATTGGTCCATTTTCAACATCGGTCAAGGCACATTTGGTATAAGTTCTTCTCTTTCTCCCACTCATATTTGCTCGAGTCTTGTGATGGATAGGCAAGGCATTTCATCTCCGGTCTTTGACAACAACGACGGCGCGAACAACTACATCACCAAAGCGTCCATCTTTGATCTACAACGACAAATGCAAGGCACACAATCTACCTTGCGAGAGCGCCTCGACAACCTTGCCATCGACATACACCACTCCGAAGCAAGGAAAAGGGACTACATCGACATCAAGTTGGGTGAGCTAAAGGATCAACTACGAGACATGGTGGCCGACTACAAGTATTCTTCCCCTTCATCATCCTCATGGCGGCGGCGAGCAAGTCGATCATCTTCGGAGCGCCCTGCGATACAAGCGCAAGTCATCCATGTCCACTTCTACATGGCGACCACCATCACGTTCGTGATCTACATCATCATGAAGAGCAAGTCACCTCCAAGCATCATGTGCACGTTGACGACGAATGGCATCTACTACGAGCTCAAGTGCGACAACGACACCATCATCATGAAGATGCTCCACAAGCACAAACGCACAAGTCCCAACAAGCCCTACTTCACGACAAGTCCAAGCGTCATGAGCAAAAGAGAAGACCGCGAGACGAGCACCACCAAGACGGAGCTACGGCTACCACCACCACTTCGGCATCTTCGCCAAGTGCTATCAAGGCATCTTCGCCTTTAGACGTACGGCATCTTCGCCTACTTCCCGTGAGTTCACCTACATCGACATCTTCAACAACAAGGCGACCACCTATGAGTGAGGGCGACACTTCCATCTTCGGAAGCCCCTCAACGAAGATGGCCGAGCATGGGACATTCCCTTCGGTCATGGAGACGAGCTACGAGGTGCCACATCATATGGGCCTCCAACAACAAGACGGTGACAAGAAGGTCGAGCAAGGGCCATCCCCTTCGACCAAGGCGATGAGCGCGAACCTCTTCAACAACACGAACACGGCGCCCATATTGGACTCATACTCCGAGTCAAGCTACGCGAGCGCACATGAGACCTTATCTTTGGTCTTACAGGAGAGTGATGTTGTGCCATCTTCGGTCTTCATCCAGGGCTACGACTACGACATGATTGAGCATGGAGACATTTGCACCTACATCTCTCCGACACCCACATATCATGAGATGACCCAAGTGCCATGTGAGGAGAGCCACTACCACATGAGTGATATGAGTGACTCCACCATACGTGACATTGAGAGCATTTCCTATGAGAGGATGAGTGTAAACACCACTAGCCCCACACATGAGACAATTCCACACATCCTATGTGAGGTTGAGAGCCATTTGAGTGACTCCACCAACCATACGAGTGAGAGCATCCAAGAGGGAGTGAGTGAGCCACAACACTTAGTGAGTGAGGTAGTTTACATGGCACGTGAGGCCACTATGATTTCTAACGACTTAACCTCTACTCCGAGTGTGTTTGTTCTTTGGTGCTAGGTCTCCTACAAGATGACGAGCCTACCCTCGACGATTCCATGCCTCCAATGGGAGAACCGGTGGCCATGGTGGAAGAAGATGCACCCCCCACATGGTACCATCAAGTTGCAACCTCACCTACAACACATGAGCGATTCTCCAAAGGTAACATAGGTGATGGTGCTACTCTTGTCCCACTAGTGGACTATCTCACCAATGCTTGCTTGCATGATGTGAACACACCTATTACCGTGCTTCATGATAGTGCGACTTCCTCATGTCATGACTTACCAAATTATGATGAATATGATGATGAGCATGTTGAGTTGCCTAGTTGTGATGCTATGCTCCATAGGATATCATGTGAAAATTCTATTGGTCACTTCATGTTTGACAATCCATTGAACTTGTCATATGCTATGAGTGAGATCTCCCATATCGCATCATTTCAAGCTCAACATAGTAACTATGCATGCCCCATTAAAATAAATCCCATTTGCACTTATGGCATACATGACGAGATGATGGTCATTGGATTTTGTTTTTCATGTGATGATATTGCCATGCTTCCTTTACATAATTTTCGCAATTCATCTACTATGCCATGCCATGATCACATTGTTCCAAATATACATTGTTTTGGATGTTGTCAATATTCTCCATGTGATGTATCCACTAATTCTTATGAGGAGACCCCCATAGTGTCCTCATACATATTAGGAGATTTTTGATGCATCCCATACTTTGCATGATTCCCATAATTGCGTGCACCATATGCATTCCATGAATAACAATGCTCTACATATTTCTCATGAGGAATTACACAATTTGAGTCTCCATTATGCTATACATAATAACAAACCTATCATGATGGATGACATGTTTCTATATCATACATCTCATTTATTTGAGCATTGGCTATTTTGTGCTAACCAACACATGCACGTATGCATCATGATGGATGATGTCTACATCTACCACGCACACACAATTTTCCCTTTGTCTTTGTTTTGTGCTCACGTATACTCGTCAACCTATCAATCCCAAGAGTTGACGAAACGAGCTCTTGAGAGCAATGATGATTTGGGATCCCGTGGACTATCCTTACCACCATTCCCTTCGCGCAAGAACTACGCACATCTCTTCTACTTGAGTCTCACAAGGCTATGGGCTATATATCACTTGTTACCTTATGCCCATTGTATCTTATTCACTTTGCATGTTATGCCTCTTTACATGATTTTGCCATGCAATTGTGACCCTTGCTTGCATTTACCCATGATTCACAATTATGCTACTTCTATGTGTATTTGCATGCTTGGTGGAGATCCTTGTTGCTATTGCCATGTTTATCATGTGCCTCATGCTATTGATGCTATTTTTCTCATATCTTGCTTCCATACTTGTGATATGTCATGTGCATTATTCATGCCCACCATTTGCACACATGACATGCTTGCCATGATTCCTCCTAGTACGTTGCATCTTCGCACTACTAGGTTGATTGACTTGATCACTATGATTACTTGCTTGGTTGCATCACCCGTGTTCCATTCTTACTCGCTTTCTTGGGTTGATGACATACATGTTCATTCCTCTCACTTGATTTGTCTTGATCATTGTCACTTGTCTCCATTAGTTGTATCTCTCATATCCTCTTGTATTGAGTGCCGACTTGCTATGCTTATTGATCATGGAGACTTGGACATCTTACTTGTGATGCATGCTTGTTTGATTGAGCCTATTGTATTTGGTTGTTCTCGCATCATATGCCTCCATACTAGGAAATGCCCCCTTGTCCTTTCTTATGATGAGCATGATGCATACACTTGTTGGGTATCTTACCACACGAATGATAGGTTTTGCACTTCCGCTAACCTCATTTGTTTTTCCAAGTGTTTGTCATGTTCTTTCATTTTGAAGGATTCACAAGGCGGTACCATCACGAGCCATATTGGTTATGTGAAGGCATACAAGATGAGGAACTCCATCATCCTTGCGAAACTCCTAAAGGTGAACTCCTTCCCTTTGAGCCATCCTCAAATACGCATATTGGATGGGTCATTCTTTCATTGTTGTTTCATTCTTGTTGTCTACATGATACATCTCGCGACTGAAGGACCAACATTGGAGATGGACCCTATGGACCTTCAGGTTGAGGAATGCCACGACATCGAGCTTTGGTACATCCACACTCCTTTGACTTTTTGTACCACCACATCCATATTTGTTGATTGTGCTCATACATGTCATGCTCGATGGACATATCATACTCACCACAAATTTGCACCCTATGCATGGATTGACTCACATTATGCTTGTCTTGTTGCATCTATTCCCATGTCATCCATGATATATGAGCTTGTGCATTTTCTTAGCAAATTTGTTGTGATCTTCCATGATGGCTTATTCATACATAATGATCACATTGCCTACTATCATTTGCATGATCACATTGCCTACTATCAATTGCATGATCACATAGTCACATTGAGCACCAATTACCATGTTCATGCTCTTGATAAGCCATCCCATTATGACATCATTTTGCACAATGGTAGAATTTGTTGCTTTGTGCACCATACAAATTACAACATCTTTATGTGCACAACAAATGAATTTTCTCTCATGAATGATTTACATGTCATTTTACATCATTTGGATAAGCATCTCGTGCCTTTTCATGAACAATTCCTTCGGATGAACTCATGCTTATTTGATGGACACCTTGTGTGCGCTAACCATTGTATTTCCGAGTGTTATTTGTGTTTGCTCTTTTTGCATGTATACCACTCCGGCGACCTCTTGGAGTCCTTGGATTGCGGCATGTTTTCAACACCGTCCAACTTCAAGTCCGTCCACGACAACCGTCTCCATGGTGATGAGGATCACGATCCGAGGTCGGATCTTTCCCAAGGGAGGGGAGATGATGTGGAGCATCCCACGTTCATGCCCATGTACACTTCAACTATTCTCCAAGCCCCAAAAGGATATATGACGAGACCTCGAACATACACCATTGGACACAAGGTGAACTCACTCCTCTTCGAACCATCACTTTACATATGTGAGACATGGCTACTACCTCAAATATATGTGCTATGCATGACTAGGAACAAAGAGGAAGACCATGGACAAGACGGCGAGGACACCAAGTACAAGAACTAACGAAGAAGCTCCAGCGAGCGGACGTCCGGTAGCGAGCGGACGACCGGCCACTCACAGCGAGCGGACGTCCGGCCTTCAGCGGACGACTGACACCTGAAGCCCCAGCCTACCCAAGTCCCAGCCAAGGGGAGCTACAGCGAGCGGACGCCCGTCCAGGACCGGACGACCGGCCACACCTCCCAGCGAGCGGACGTCCGGCCCACACCGGACGACTGGTGCCACGACACCCGAGCCAAATCCGCGGAAGTCCGGAGACTACCGGACGACCGGACGCCCACGATCCACCGGATGACCGGTCCCCAGCGGACGTCCGGTACCTGTCTGCGCACAGTGTATTGGGCCGAGCCCATGTACCCCTTCACCCTCACTTACCCCTTCGTGGCTCTAGACTATATATACTCCTCCACCTCCTCCTAGTTAGGGTTAGCAAAGGATTAGCTCATGTTTGTGTGAGAGCTTTGCTCATCCACTTGGTTACCTTCTCCTCGGAGATCGCGCCTCCACCGGAGAAGATCCTTCCAAGCGGATTCAAGACCCCCTCTTGGGTGGCCCCATCAAGACCTCCTTACGGAGAAGAACCGGTTACCTTTGTATCGTCCTTTGTTGGACTTGGATCTTGTATCTTACCTTTGTGTTCATCGATCTAGCGCATGTGTGATCCATTCTTGTTGGTTGAGTGATTCTCTCATGTTTCCTCTTGTGTTTTCCCTCCTTTTCCCCTCGTGTTCTTCGTGTCCTTAGTTGGGATCCGCTCCTTTCGTGAAAGATCAGCCTACGGAGTTCCACTCCACATCACCTTCTATGGTTGCCCTAGGCCTCCTTTTATAGATAAAGGGGTCACCACAGTGGCAAATCAATCATTATGCACTGATTAGGTAGAAAACAGTGCTATCGTACCTAACTTTGTAGGCTGATAGGGCGCATTAAATGGGCCGCTCAACATCACATCATAGCTTGCACGGCAGGCCCTACCGGGCTGTTTTGCCAGCTTCACGCCTACTCGCTTGACACGTCGCAGGACGGGTGTCGCCTGGACGTACTTCTCGTAGGAAGTGGCTGTCATGTGGCGAATAGTAGCCACTTAGTCACTATGGAGCTTGACACCGCACCGATCGACGATGTGCGTTGTGATGAGGTGGTGTGGTGAGATGGTGTGGTGAGGTGGTGTGGTGAGGTGGTTTCGCCTCAGCAAGCCCCGGCAGGCCTGCCGGGACGACCTGCAGGCTTACTTCTGGGGGTAACCCCATCCTTGCCAGGCCCGCCTGCCCTTCAAGGGAGGTATCTTCCTTAGAAGTATCTTGCTTCTCTGGCTAGTCTTCGTCGTCTTGTGCTTCATGTTGGTTCTTCAAAGAACTGATCCTTTGTGCTCCAATCTAAGTTTGGCTCTGTGGTCTTTGCTCTCGTGCCTGTGCACAGTCTAGGCAACGGACGCAGGGTTTGTTGCACCGATAGAAGCCCCTGGGCCTGCTCCGAATGTGCTGTCGAGCATCGTCGGGGTAGGCCCTAATAAGTGCACATGAAGGGGCATGGAAGAGGCTGGCCCCTTGAGATCTTCTTTGCTTCTTCATTAATCTTGAGTCCAGGCCAGTTTCCGGTTTTCTTGCGCATCATGTAAAGCCAATCACGATGGGGCCACTCATGAGGAAAGGCGAACCTGACCTCTCCGGCGCCGTTCGCTTCGTCGTGCAGGAGGGCTCTTTGCTCCCATACACGTCTCCCGGACGTGCGATGATTTCTGATGTCAGGGCCGCTAGGGACGACCATGCTCTCTATGGTTTTACCCGAAGAGCATGGTATCGGACGTGGCTGTCGTGCAGTGGTCTTCGGATGTCCGTGATATGGAAGCCGGCGGCAACCTACGATGTGTCAATAACGGGGACGACCGTTCCAACGAGTCGTGTTTACCGGTGACTCCGTCTCTCCTATCTGGGCCTCCGGCAGCGTCACCAACCGCACCTACCCTTCGATTTCTTCCCCCTTGCTGGGAAACGACGCCACCTATCCTGGGGAGGCGACGAATCCTATCCAGGTCCTCCCTTCTCCCTCTCCGCCTCTTCCTATAGGAGATGGACAAGGGCAAAGGCATCACAGGGCACTTATCTTTTTTCAATCTTAAATCTGTAGGCACTTGCCAAATTTTAGTTGAAATAATGTAATCTCTTGAGTCCATGTTTGTGTCCTGTAAGGCCTGTACTTGTTTGATCTGCATATTAGTGAAAAAGATGAACCTTGCCGGAGGACTCGTGCATGTATATGTCCATGCAGAGGTGGAATGCCTCTATATTTTAGATAAATGAGTTTCCCCCGGCAGGCTATCCTACCGGTGCCCTCTATTTTGTTGCCGGAGAACTAAGCCTACCGGGCACAAATTGTGATGAGGGACCAGCCCCCTGCTAATATTTTCTTAGCAAAGGCCACAGTGACCACCCTGACTGAAGCAACGTTCGAGTCGAGGGTTGGGAGCACCTAAGTTTCAAAAAGCGGCGAGGTTTTCTTATGAACAAGTTTTTGCTTACAGAACACGTATGGACAAGAGAGAACTTATCTTTTTGGCTTGTCAGAGATCGCATTGTTGGCCTGTCTCCTTTTCTCCTCTTGGGGACTGAATCCACAACACGAGCCTGCAGTTTTATGCAGATGGAAATGATGCCAGATGCAATCCTATCTACATGAGTATGCAATGCTTATGCAATGCATGTGATATGATCATGCAATGCTGATGATATGCTTATGCATGCATGCAACTTGTCGGGGGCCCCTAGAACTTCATCCATTTCTCTGTTGCTCAGGGTCTGCGCCTGGCTTTGTATAAGGGGTTACATGCAATTGAGGCAAGGCATGTACAAAAGGGGGCTGCCGGTCAGGGCCCGACAGCCGCGCCTTACGGGAACTTGCGGAGATACTCAACATTCCATGAGTTTTGCAATTGAATGCCATCTCCGGTCTCCAGACGGACTACGCCAGGTCTGGTGACTCGAACTACCCGGTAAGGGCCTTCCCACTTCGGCGTCAACTTGTTTGTACCCTTGGCGGACTGAACGCGCCTAAGGACAAGGTCGCCTTCCTCTAAACACCAGGCATGAACCTGTGGGTATGATAGCAACACAGGGCTTGTAGATAGCATTCAGTAGCGTAACAACTCGAAGACGGTTCTCCTTGAGAAGCACATCATCGTCACGCCGGTGCTGATCCTGTGCCACTTCATCGTAGGCAACCACTCGAGGGGGCCTGTAATGAGTTCCGTGGGGATAACTGCTTTCGCCCCATAAACAAGGGAGAAGGGAGTCTGCCCGGTAGCTTGATATGGTGTCGTTCTGAGGGACCAGAGAACTACTGGGAGCTCATCGATTCATCGCCTGCCGCCCTTCTGCAGCGTATCAAAAGTTCTTGTCTTGAGTGATCGCAACACTTCAGTATTCGCCCTCTCAGCTAGTCCATTGCTTTTGGGATGTGCCACAGATGCAAATGAGATCTTGCTTCCGAGGGCATGAACATATCGCATGAAGGTGCGGCTCGTGAACGGGGTGCTGTTGTCGGTGATGATCCGTGCAGGGACCCCGAAGCGGCACACCAATCTGTGCGGCTTTGGCCGCCTCTTGCTCTACCGCCCATTCGGCCTTGACAGCTTCAAAGTCTGCCCACGTAGGTGTGAGGTCGCGAGCGGCGATGAACTCGGCACGGCGGGATGCTATCGCTTCCCTACCATTTTGTGTGCGGATGTAGGCGACGAGGAACTCAGCGCGGCGGGATGCCATCGCTTCCTTACCGGTTAGTGTGCGCCGCGGTGGCATGAACGACGCTTGGTGAGAGCTCTGGGGCGAAGTGGTCGGACAACCGTATAGTGCATTGGTTTGTCAAGAGCTCAAGGACAGCCGACGAAGGAAATTTGGATTCCCCTTCAATCCTGGTCATTTATTACTGAGTAAAATGCATTGGAGATCATCGAACTTGTCTTGATAGCTCACTTTGATTATTGTACTTAAGAATACGGTCAATAGGGTCATTATATACGAGATATGGTGATTATACGGTCACTGACTCAGCGTATAGCATCGTATTTGTCTGGTTGACTAGTTAAACAGTCATATGCGCCTCGTCAGCTCGTGTTTTGTATCTATCTATCTATGCGGACCTACCTATCAATTGAGAAAGAAATAAAAACCAAAATTATGCGTATTTGAGGAACCAAACCATGGACTCATCGCTGCAACGCACACTCGTCAGCCAAATGAAAATGAAATACTTTGTGTTAAATGCACAAACTGGTTTTTTGTATTATACATGATGCGCACATTAGCGCACACCGTCCGCTGACGCAAGTAGCATGTACGCGTGCAGACACTCACGCTCATGCTGTCAAACCATGGTAATGCATGCACATCGCCCTCTCAATCAAAGTCATGCTCATGGTGCAAAGCAAACAGTGAGCCCGTCACCTGCGCGCCCTGGCGATGCATGACATTACTGTTTAGACATTTGCTGGCGGCCTCCACGAACACCGAGCATGTATTCACCTGGCTCAACACCAACGTCATACTCGTGCTTGGGCGCCGAGCTTCTCGACATTAGCAATGGCTCTGCACACGATGCAACGACGTGACTCGGCGCCTTGCTCACGTATATCATCCATCACAACGACAATCTATGAAACAACCTAGCTAGAGAGGGTACTATGGTACCTATATATGTATCGTGAGCGACCGGTCATAGTGCCACTACACACGAGTGTGTGTTCGATTGATTTGTCCATTATTCGTAAGTTATGCATGGTTGTGTGGTGCCTAATGGTGGTCGTCGAAGGCTAGCTGGCGACAGGAGCGGTTGCATGGACGCCAGGTTGTCTATACGTGTCACATACGCTTCCAAGGCTCGTCATCCATGAGTTCACATAATTTATCTCGGTACAATCATAAGCATAACTACGTAAGTGTGTCCGTGTGTGTGCTAGTATGTATTGTGTTCATGTGCGCGGGGCTTTACTAGAGAGGTTCGGGGTTAATTCCCCACTCATGCAATGCACAATTTAGCTTTTCTAATTTATTTATTTTTGACCCATTGACGGGTGGGGCCGTAGAACCTGGGTGAGGCGCATGTGGACTGTTTGACCGGTCAACCATACAAAATACGGAGTTATACGCTAAGCCAGTGACCGTATAATCATCTTAAGTCGTATATAGTGACCGTATTGATTGTATTCTTAAGAAAGTGACCAAAGTGAGCTATCGACACAAGTTCGATGACCGCTAGTGCATTTTACTCTTTATTACCACACACGGCCTATGGAAACTGTGTGTGCTGACCCTATTGTGGGTTGCTTTTTGATAGGCTGCCACCCCAGCCATGCAGATCATGCGCGTGCACCATGATCGAACGGCATTCCATGTCCCTATCATCACATCCGTGTATCTGTAGCTAGGATTTGATGTTTATGCACCTCCATCCTGGTTGATGCATGAAACTACAAATAATATCACTAGAAACTATGTTTATTAGTAAGGTACACGTGCATTGCGCGCATGAGATTTGGCAACCAAATTATGAATAAATACCACACTATAGCATGTAAGCTTTGAGTCATATATGCATGATGTAGATGTTCGTTTCTTATAGTGGTAGTAAATTTCTACAAAATGCACATAATGGCCTAAATATGGTAAATAAACCCGGAGAACTGCCAAATTTGAACACGGTGCTTTGTAGGGTGTATGTTAATCGTAGAAAAAAGTGAACTGCCACATTAATTGAGTACTTTTGCAAACTAAAAAAACAATATACCACCACGCCAGCGTCTGACCGCCTTGGCCTACCGAAACCCCTTCCATCGCTAGCGCATGCTTCCCGCATGAAACGGTAACCGTCGCCCCAGAACATCAATGTCGCATTCACGCCAGACGCGACCTCTCACTGGCGCCGGCATTACAGCAGCGCGACAGCCGAGAGAGCGCCACCCACGCGGCATCCCGGTGCAAGCGACTGCTCTGCATTAATGAGACCACTGCCATCCGTCCGTCCACCGCCCACATTAATGACACGTGGCTGCCGACGAACATACTTTGGTGCCAGCCGTCCATCCGTCTACCGCGGCTCATTGCCATTCGCTCGCTATATTAACTTCAGCCCCAGCTCCCAGGCATAGCCAAAGACCCACAGTCATTCTCCTCCGGTCCCTTCCTTCTGTCGGCACCACTCCAACCATGGCCTCCTCGCGCTCCAAAGCTCTCTTGGATGTACTATCGCAGGAGCAGATGAAGGACATCGCCGGCTCCGCTCCGGGCCCACTCCAAAGCTCTCTTGGATGTACTATCGCATGAGCAGATGAAGGACATCGCCGGCTCCACTCCGGGCGCGCGCCAAAGCTCTCTTGGACGTACTGTCGTAGGAGCAGATGAAGGACATCGCTAGCTACCCCTGGCCGCCCTCTGCCGCCACGATCATGAAGCCGGCGCGCGTGCACGGGCACAGCCAGCCGCGAGTAAGAGTACTACATGGTAGGTTGCCGCCACTCTGGTCCCAGGAAGGCCACCGCTCCTCCATTCAGTCGATGCCAAGCTTGGTGGGATAAACATCGGTGGCCGATTAGCCGCTTGACGGTGACATGGAGGCGGAAATCTTCAGAACCTTGTGCTCCAGAAGAGGAGGTTATCGAGGCGGAGCAGGAGAAAGAGGAGGCAAAGGCAATAGCCTGAGCGTCAGTTCTCGGGGCTCATGGCCAGACACGGTGGTCGGACGCCGGCGATCGTTTAGATTAGGTTTACAGTAGGTTTTAGTACGGTTTGTATGAAATATGTAATGAATTTTGCCCAGTTTATAGGAAAGGTTTTCGAAATGTAATGAATTTCATCCTGTTAATTTGAAATTTGCTTTGTTTGCACGAATTTCGTCCGGTTAGTTCATATAGTTGTCGAAAGGTACGTGGGCAGCATTGGATGGCATCCTCTGGCATCAGTGTCCTCGGACAGATGCCGGAGTAAATTTGTGGATTAGCGCCGGAGATGCCCTACTATCATGCTATAATCGCTAACAGTGCTCCATTATTTTGCAGGGAACAGTTATCCCTCGATCATAATCAGATCCGCCGTGTTTTGCACTCCTCCCACGTAAGAGTGGAGATGTTGCTTACATAAAAATGGAGCAAGTGGACGACATTGTAGCACGTCATATCACTCAAACCCACTAGGCCAAATTAGCCCGCCTAACGCGCGGAAAAGCCCAACCCTCGTCATTTTGTTCTGGATTTCTATTGATCGATCGCATGAAAATGTTACACTTTGCAGGTTCAAAAGGAAAAGGCAGCACACTTAAAGCATGCCTGTCGCATTCGCGTCGAACCCCCGCAGTCCGGCTCGCACGCCGCTCACCAGAGGGGACACGCGTTGTCTTGCATTTTCACCGACATGTGGGACTGCAATTGAAAAACCATCGATAGCCGAAATCTAATCGCTCGGCACGCATCGGCAAAGAAGAGAGAGATGGGGGAGGGAGAAGAGATCGCCCACCTGTCGCGCATGGACTCCAAGAAATATGGTGATAATGTGAGGTGGGCCATGCGGGAGGTCCAGACCACTTCCAAGCCCGCTTATGACCACCCTGGCCCACCAGAAAACCCCTCCCACCTCCCGCGCGTGCTCCCCGCTCAAACGCCAGCTGCCCGCATTCATAGCAAGTACAATACTGGGATATAAGCCCGCTTATGTGGAGGAGAGAGGCATTGACAAAGTCAACGAGTGGGCTCTACAAGAGCCCGTCTCTACACGTGCTCCTAGGTATAAAAAACTAATTCTAAAAAAAGTGGTATAAAAAACAATTGTGTCTAAAAAAGAAGGTAAAAAACCATATAGTCAACACTATGGTACGTGAGGAAGGAGGGAGTTGTGCACATGCCAAGTTCACTGGGCTGCAGTGTTTCACACTCCTCCGTCGTAACAGTGGCGAAAATAGCTTTCATAAAAAAACAATGAATACTCGTTGCTCATCCTTGATATCGGAAATAATACTTTCATTCGCCGACATGTGGGATGTCGACTATCCTGGTCCACTTGCCATGCCCAAAATTATCCTGGTCCACCCCGGTCGTAGAGCAGGCCCAACCTTTCCCACTGTAAGTCGGTCGAACGAAGGAACCATCATGACTTCGTTGATTTCCCACTACTAGGGAAATCCTTATACACATAATCTAGCAGCAGCGCGGTACAAAAGGAGGCGCTACTGCTAATTATCAATAGCGCGGAAGTGAAATAGGCGCTACTGCTACCCACTTAGCAGTAGCGCGGTTCGGTGGAACCACGCTGCTACTAAAATCGGCCGACAGTTCCCGCCACCCTAGGTTTAGCAGTACCGCGCTCGAGCTAACCGCGCTACTAATAAAGTAATAGTAGTAGCGTGCTTTTTTGCAGGTCGTTACTGCTAATTTTGAAACTGGCCACATGGCGGGCCCCACTTAGCAGTAGCGCGTGCGCCGAAAGCGCGCTGCTGCTATTACTTTAGCAGTAGCGCAGTTTTCCACCCGCCCTACTGCTAAGCCGCAACATATTCCACCTTTTCCCCTCCCCGTCCCCCTTCCCCATCCTCTCTTCCTCACTTTCCCCACCTCCCACCTCCTCTCTCCCTCACTTTGCTTCTTCCTCACTACTTCTCTCCCATTACTCTCCTTCTTCTACCTACCTTTCTCTCTCTTTATTACTCCTAGCTAACTACACCACCTCCATTAATGCATCTCCTTTCTCTTTTTCCTTCCCCCTCCACTAGTTGAAGTTGTCTCCTCCCAAATTAGCTAGCTAGGTAGATGTAGCATTTAGGGAAGTGACCTACGTACCCCCTAACTAGATGTAGCTTTGTCAAGAAGAGCTTTGTCCACTTCTGATCTCCCTACTACATCATCATCTCCACCGTGTGCTCGATCTCGAGATAGGTGATTAAAAATTCATGCTTCTGCAAGAATGGAAATATGTGTATGTGTGTGCGATATGATAATCAGGCGATATGGTGGAAATTGTGTGTGTGGCATGAGTTGACGCCGAATTGTGCTTGTGAGTTGCCTATGTTTTGCCGAAATGTCGATTTATTTCAGTTTCGGCGAATTCCGGACAAACTCTAGATCTATATGTCCTATTTTTAGGGAAGTTCATGCTGAATTTTTGTATGACTTTGATGCATGCATGCATTTTTATAATAAATTTGTTTATTATTACCATGCAGGCGTTCATGATGGTCAGTGGAACGATGGTGGATAGGTGGTTGCGGTCGGCGGTGCAGGACCTGAAAGAAAATAACCTGACAGAGGTTTTATGTCCGTGTTGAACATGCAAAGGAATAGTTTTGCTCGACCCCTATGATGATGGTCGTGTCGAAGCGCACCTGCTCATGACTGGTTTCATGGATGGCTATACTCGATGGATAATTGAAGATGAGGATGATGATGCTAAGGACGCCGATGGGGCAGGCAATAACGACACGGGGCAAGACGAAGAGATGGTCGATAATGGCGGTGGGGAAGAGGCCGGACATGGTGGCAAAGAAGGGGCCGTACATGGCGGAGGAGAAGGGACCGGACATCGCGGCGGAGAAGGGGCCAAACATGGCGGCGGAGAGAACATGGACTCCACGCTGCAGAGTTCGTCGGTACTAAGTTCAATCATGCAGGACCCTCATGTTCAAGCACTCCTTCGCAAGGAGATGAGTACTGAGAGAGCTGCTTCTAGAGAGGAGGCTAAGCTGCAGCAACTGGTGGTAGACTCGAACACTCCATTATATGATGGATGCAATCCCGAGGTGACCCGCTTGAATTTCACGCTCCAACTCCTGAAGACGAAGGCTAAAAACAAATGGACTGACACTAGCCTTGATGAGCATCTCAAGTACCTAAAGGATGTTCTTCCCGCGGGGAATCTATGTCCTACTAGTGTGGATGAGGCCAAGAAGATTGTGTGCCCTCTTGATCTGCCGCACGTTAGATACCATGCATGCGTCAATGATTGCATAATTTATCGGAAGGAGCACGCGGAAAAAACAAGTTGTCAGGTGTGCAATGCTTCTCGATACAAGAAGGCCGGGAAGAAATCTCCCCAGAAAGTTGTATGGTACTTACCGATCACTCCCCGTCTCCAGTGGTATTTCATAGATCCCAAGGAAGCAAAGCTCATGCGCTGGCACGCGGAGAGGAAGAAGCCCGACGATGGAGATGATCCGAAGTTGAGATACGTCAAGGATGGAAGCCAGTGGAGAGCATTGAACGGCTTCTATCCGTATTTCAAAGGTGATTCAAGGACCATCATGCTCGGCGCGTGTACCAATGGCATGAATCCGTTTGGCAACCAGAACACCAACCATAACACATGGCCCATGTTTGTATGGATGTACAACCTCCCCCTGGTTGTGCATGAAGTTGAAGTACATTAACATGCGCATGCTGATTCAAGGGCCAAAACAACCGGGAAATAATATTAGTCTGTATCTGGGGCTACTTCAAGAGGAGTTAGACACGTTATGGAAAACACGGGCCAAGACATGGGACGCCAGCAAAGGTGATTATTTCTACATGAGAGCCGCGCTGATCATGACAGTGCATGACTATCTCGGTTACGGATATGTCGCAGGGCAGGTGTGCCATGGATATTACGGATGCACGTGATGCATGGATGATACAACGTCTCAACAGCTGACGTCAAGGAAAGATGACGGGTCTGGGAAAATCATGTACATGCGGCATCGAAGATGGCTAGATCAGGATAATCCCTGGAGATCTATTCAATGGTCACGCTGAGCATCGACGACCTCCACGTAAGCGGAGCGGCGCCGAAATCGATGAGCTGTTGAAAAACTGGGAACAGTGCCCCGCACCGAGAAAGACGATGAAAAAGGCACTGGAGCCGCTGGTGAAGGTATGGAAGACGAGGTCTTTGTTCTGGGCCTTGGAGTACTGCCACAAACTCGACACACCTCATTGCCTTGATCAAATGCATATCTGTAAGAATGTCCTTGAGAGCTTGCTCGCGACACTGATGAACATGTCGGATAAGACCAAGGATGGGCCGAAGGCAAGAAAAGACTTGCAAGATTTGGAAATTAGGGAAGATCTATACATGCCGCCCCGTAAAAAGTCAGATGAGACAGAGACGGAGATAGAGGCGCAAGAGAAGAAGGCAAAAAAATAAAGGAAGAGGATTATTTCCCCCCTTCTTGCTTCACCTTAAGTAAGGCTGAGATCGATCTATTCTTTAAGTGCCTTACCGAGGTCAAAGTTGGTTCTGGTTACTGTGGCAGATAAGCAGATATCTAGACACGAACAAGAAAAGGTTCAGCAGGATGAAGTCCCATGACTGTCATGTGATGATGTCACATATACTACTTGTTGCCTTAGAGGGATAATGGACAAGCACATCTGTGACACGCTTATTAGTCTCTGCAACTTTTTCGACGTCATCTCTCGAAAGTCGATCAGTGTGAAGCAGCTCCGGAGGCTACAGGAAGATATCGTTGTGATACTGAATCAGCTTGAGATGTACTTCCCGCCCGCGTTCTTTGACGTCATGGTGCATCTGTTTGTCCATATTGTGGACGACATAATAGACCTGGGGCCGTCATTCCTGCACAACATGATGTCATTTGAGAGGATGGATGCGATCATCAAAGGATTCGTTTGTAGCATGTCCTGTCTGGACGGCAGCATCATCCAGGGCTATCTGACACAAGAGTGCATCTCTTTCTGCGAGAATTTTCTATATGGCACAGACCAGCCGCCTAGTGTTGGTGTTGGTTTGCCCGTTAACAAGCACGATGGGAGGCTCGAAGGAGAAGGTCACTCCAACGATCGCAGGGAATTACACGTGGCATACTGAGATCAACGCAACGACTTTGACAGAGCAAACTTGGTAGTGCTACAACACCTAGACGAGGTAGATCCTTTCGTGGCACTGCACAAAGAAATTATCGCAAAGAAGTATCGTGACCGGGGTATGCAGGACAGACGCCGGGTTACTAGAGAGCACAACTCCACTTTCCTGCATTGGTTCAAAGAGCATATTATTGCTAATCCCCCGGAAGAGGGCTCTAAGGACGGATTGCTCATATACGCCTTAGCACATGGCCCCTCGCCCATCCTCGTCACCTATCAGTCATACGATATCAACGGATACATGTTCTACACGGAGGCCAAAGATATGGACAACGATGATCAGAACTCAGGGGTGATGATGGAATGCATGACCGACAATGACAACGACGCAACTGAGAGATTTTACGGAAGGGTCGAGGAGATCTGGGAGCTTGACTACTCTGGACTGCACAACGTGACGATGTTCCGTGTCAGATGGGCTAAGAATGTCGAAAGAGAAAACTCGTATTTCACTACCATGACTATACCCAAAGCCAAGAGCGCTACCGTGAACGCTATCGCAAAAAGCGAGCCATGGGTACACGCTAAGCACGTGACACATTGCTTCTTGATAACCGACCCGCGCAATCCCAGCGGTGTTGTTGTGAGGAGAGGCAAAAGGAACATCATTGGAATGGATGGAGTCTCCAACGAGGAAGACTACGACCAGTACGGCAACCCAGTGAGGGAAGATGACGATGACGATGAAGTATATGTCAAAAGAAGAATCAATACTACATTACCTAAGAAAAATCGTACTCCATGGAAAAGGGAAAGTCACAATGAGGGGCTCAATTATTCTTCAACGCACAAGAAGGGAAAGAAGCTCACTCAAAAACGAAAACATCAACGCTGAGGAACCGTATGTTATCGGTCAAATGATGTAATATATATGTTCCTATTTTGTGCACACACTTAGCCATTATGCATGGGTCAAATGATGTAATATATATGTTCCTATTTTGTATATATACTTAACTGTCAAACGATGCAATATATATCGCCTTAGTTATATACATTGTATCACCTTCCCTTCATTCACTGTTATCGAAAAAAAGGAAAAGAAAAGTGAGAGAAAATAAAGGAAAAGAAAATAGAAGAAACATACAGAAAACTGCTATAGGTACTGGTTATAGCGAAGCGCTTTCGAAAAAGAGCTACAGACTAGTCAAGCTAGCGAGAGCGCTTTCGTATAAAAACGCTATAGCTACCTTTAATAGCAGTATCGCTTCTAGGATAAAAGCGCTATAGCTAACTTAGCTATAGCGCTTTAGTCCGAAACACGCTACTGCTATGTCGACTTAACCCCCAAAATCCTCAATCTCTCTGGTTCTTCCCGCCTCTGCTTTTCCCCCCAAATCCCCACTCTCTCTAGCTTCCCCCATTGGCGGCGCCGCCGGAGCCCTGCCCTCGCCCCCTATCCCGACCCCGAACCCGACGCCGACCCGTCTCCGGCTGGCCTCGACCAGCGCTCGTCCCGTCCGGCGCTCGCTCCCGACCCCGGCCCGACCCCGACGCAACACGCCTCCCTCCTCTCCTTCCCCCCTCCCAACCTCAGTTGTCGTCGGGCCTGCCTCCTCGCCCCTTCACCATCTGTAAGCGCCCCACCGCTCCTCCTCTCTCTGCTAGCTAGGGTTCTTTGGTTAATTTACTTACGTTTTAGTTAGGGAAGTAGGTTAATTAGGTTATCTATTTAGTTATGAATTTAGCTAGGTTTTTATGAACAATAGGTTTCAAAATAGGACAGAAATTTAGGTTCAAGCAATTGTAGTTAAAAGAAAAGGCAAAATTCATTATATAGGTTTCTTGCATTTTGTAGTTTAAGTAATTGTCCAAATCAACATGACTTGGTAAAGCAAAAAAAAATTAGTTTCAAATTTAGGTACGTTGAATTTACTTTCAAACATTGTGACGAAAAATGACTTTTTGCATTTTTCTTCAAGTTCTATATTTTTCTTCCTTTTTATATGCAAATTTGAAGTGGAGATGTCATATGTGGACATGTGATGTTTTAGACATGTCATATTTGGAAAATGATGATTATGTGCAGGGTAAATGATTCGAGTGGCCTATGTTACGCTGGAATGTTGATTCATTTCCGTTCCAGTGAATTTCAGGTGCTCGGTATGTCCACTTTTTAGCAAAGGTCATGCCGAAATTTTCCGTGAATTTTGGCATTACTTGTGCTAGATAGTAGGCATATCGAGTGCCGGGAGTTGCTGGGAAATGACATTCCGGCAAACATAGATATTTTTGATGTCATTTCTCATTTTATCATAGTTTTTGAATCAAAATGAGGAGACTTAATAATAGGAAACATGTCGAACAACGAAGAAACCGGGCCTTCTGACCAGGATGCAGACGAGATGGATTATGAGGGTGAACAAGAGTACTTCAACTTTTTGTCTGCTAAGCACAGTCAAGGTTTGCAGGTCTGCCTCGATGATGGTACTGACGCCGACATCGCCACTGACGGCGCCGGCACCGACGGCGGCGCCGAGACTGGCCGGGAAGGTACCGGCGGGGAAGATACCGGTGGGGAAGGTACCGACGTCGATGCCTCTACCGAACAGAAGAAGCAGAGGATACGAAAACCTAACTAACTTGGCATTGGACGACTAGTGATGACAAAGATGGCACCTGGCAAGTTTGAGCCATTAGAGCCAGAAGACCCTCGCAAGTGCTATGGGAACAAAGTAGGATACATCCTACGGGAATACGCGAGCATCAATGACGATGACTTAAGGAGTAAAGAACATTTGAGGCAGTTGCTCCTGACGAAGTTGCACAATAGATTCAAGTTCCCTGACCGGGATGATAACATAGAACAACCGCAGGATGATCCGAAGATGAAAAAGATTAACAATCACGCCATGGGCATGTTCAGCAATGATTTGGCCTCCTCTAAAGGGAGGGTGAAATGAACTATTGAGGCTAAGGAACCCCTATCCAGGATTGTGGAGGAAAATCCTTCACTTACGGACGAGGAGTTCGAAAAGTCGAAGGACAGTTGCGCTACCGAGGCAGCCAAGGCTAAGGCCGCGAAATTCAAGAGCCTTCAGCAAAGGAACACATGGAAGCATCGCCTCAGAAGCTGTGGCTACCTTGGTAAAAGGCCCATATGGGATAAGGTGGACGCGGAACATGAAGCCGTGGGTCTCCCAGACCCCTTCGCGAAGTTCACCAACCCCTTGGAGCGTGACTTCATCAGGGCCCGCTACGAGTGGGACAAGGAAAAGAAGGTTTTTTACACGGACCAGATCATGAGGAGACTGATTAGAATACTAGTAATTATTCCTTTACCAGCATACATTTAGCTCCAGATCAAGTCAACTACACATTCATAAATGGTTCACGTTCCTTCTGTAGGAGAAGCAACACCAGCTTGTAGCCGAAAGCCCTACTTGTCTGATGAGGCCCAAGTGGGACACCCCTCTCAACCGGGCCTTGAACGAACTTAAGGGAATCCCTTTGGGCCAGCGGCCGCAATATGGACGTGTGCACGACACCGGAGACAGTGCCATGTGGAAGGTGTTTTACAACAAGGGCCCGGAGGCCAAGAAGCAGAAAAAGAAGTTTAGTCAGGCGGACATCGACGAGAATGTGAAGCTTGCGTTCGAGAAAAAAGCAGCTGAGGACGCGAAAAAAACAACCGAGGAGAAAAATGAGTTGCTACAGCAGGCAGTCAATGTAGCTGTAACTGCCTGCAGAAATGATTTCACTTCTAACTTGGTACCGGCTATCATCAGCTCGACGAAGGAAAATCCAGACAAGACGGTACATGATTTCCCGTTGCCCAGTTTCGTCGCGAGCAACTCCGTGAACAACAACACCACCGCAGCATCACTTGCTCACGCAACCGGGCTTGCTCTCGCACCTGCATCCGCTCATAGCAGCCTGACCTCAGTCTCTAGCGCGCTAGGCGGGCCTTCATCTTTGGCTGAGCTCGACGCCCTCACGGTAATTACATGTCGCATGAACATATATATCTAGAATATTCCATTTCAGTTGCCTTTCGGGTATTTTACGCCGCAGACATGTGTTTGCAGGCCGACGAAACCCCGTGCGCCATACTCTACTTGATCAAAGGCCAGAAGGTGGACGTGGGAAAGGGGGTGATAATGAAGCCCTTGGATCTCACGTTCCACAACCAGCCGATGCCCGTTGGGCACTTCAGGGTTACCTTGTCGAGTGTGACATCGGGGCACGAGGATTTTCCTCATCCATTACGCCTAGGGGGAGAGGACGACGAGACCCCACTGTGGATTGGAAGCATGCAAGGGTTGGGTGCTACTATGGAAGAAGAATCTTCTTCATCTGGAGCCAGCCGAGAGCACGCCAATAACCACACATCATCAAGCATGTATGGAGACCACCACCCCGCCTACGCAATTACCAGCTCCTGTAGTGCCGCGTGAGAGCGGCAGACGAGTGATGAAGAGGGTCCAATAGTACTGGCTGATGTAATCGGTCCCGTAGAATAGAGAATGGATGATGAGACAGAGGAGACGGAGGACCCAATGGGTTTCCTCAATACAAACGCCTATGACGGTGACTTAGATATGAAGAGTCAACCATATGATGAATCGGGCTATCAGCATGCTAATGAGGATATGGATGATCTGCCCGGGCAGGAACTTCCTAGTAGGGATTGCAAGAAGTCTCTCTTCATGAAATCCTCACAGGACATGCCTGAAGATGCCGCCTCACCACAGGCTCAACTAGTCGGGGGTCATACAGTGCTTAGCCTGGCAACACAGGGGCAGGGGTTAAGGAAGGGTCTGGAAGGTGTGCCCAAGGAAAAGGAGAGGAAGAGACCGGGGAAGATAGCTGCCTCCAAACAAGCTAGAGCACATAGCAGCTAGACGGTGGATTTTAAAGACCGTGTACCCGTGAAAGGTGCGGCCATGTTCTATATCACGGACGAGTCGATGCTACCACCGAAACCGCTGGAGGCACTATCAGGGGATCTCAGGAGACTGCACGACCATGTGTTGTCGATTGAGAAAAGCCTACTAGCCTCGAAGAATCCAGGATATCCGACATACACGGCTCGTGTGCCTGAGGGGAAGTGATACGTCGACACACGGCCCGCAGAGGTGTTCTTCCTATGGTTTGACCATATCTTCGAGATGTTTCTGACAAGGCGGCTCGACTTTACAATCATCCGCCTTTTTGCACTACATATGAGCTCCGTCATGAAGAGAGAAGAAGTCTCGCAAATCTGTGTGGCCGATCCGTACTACATGTACGGGTCCTTCTTGAGTCTCGGCGACTTTGAGCATGAAAATGCTAGGGAGTACCTCCAAAACTTCATGGTACAGAATAAGGACCAGGAAATTGTCCTCCTGCCTTATCATCCAAAGTAAGTTAGTTCCGGACAACCCTTCCGTACATTTCAATCATTCCTTCTCGCTCATATGGAGAATAATTTGAGGTGTCTTTTTCCCCGCAGCAATGGGGGCACCGTCCTTATCGTTCTTTACCCGCGAGTCTCCCATGTTGTGTATTTCGACCCTACCAAGACTACGAGAAGAAGGACTACACCCACATAATGAATATTCTAGATGATGCTCTCCAAGCCTTCAGCATTAGGGGTGGCCACCTGCAGACCAGGAAACAAAGGAACAAGAAGTTGGGTTTCTCGCATAAAACTAACATCTGCTGCATCCATGTCCCAAAACCAAGCAAGAAAGATGGATTCTACCTCCTCCATGATTGAGTTCAACACGGATCACCAAAAGCTTCGCATGACAACCAGAAACGATGATCATATCCGCAAGTGGGTAGAATCTCATGGAGAAGCGGATTATAAACTTAGAGATGACTTCTTTCACATCCAAAGGGACATTGCGTCGATCATCATGAAAGAAGTCGTCAATGAGAAGGGGATGTTCCACCACGACCCTATATCGCGAGATGACGTCCGGACTAGCATAGGCATGCAACGTCATGACTGCACGCCGTTCAAGAAGCTAGGGTCCATCCTTGGTGATATGGAAGGATGGAACTTCTAGTGATTTACGATGCCGATGATGATGATATCTGTCCGTTGAACTTGTATACTTTCTGTAGCGATGAAACTTTGTGATGTCCGCGATCCCTGCCGAACTTGCGTAACGCTACTTTGTTAGTTTGGGTACGATGACCTGCGTACCTCTAGTTAATTAGTTTGCATACTATATGTTGCATCTAGTTGCTAACCCTTTCTTTTTCGTGTTGCTCTAGTATATTTTGTTGCATATGGTCGTACATTCTCTTGATGAAGATGCATCTCTAACAGGTACCTAGATTCTTGATGGCGAGGAAGGAGTGCTATGTCGTGTACAAAAGGAAAGTTCCGGGAGTGTACGACGAGTGGCCTGAGTGTCAGGCGCAAGTGGAGGGGGTCTCGGGCGCCAGCCATAAAGGCTTCAAAAGCAGACAAGAAGCAGAAGCTAGTTACTTGAGGTTCATGCTAGCGCGAGAGAGGACTCATAACCGCCGCCTCATGTACTGCATAGTTCCGCTATCACTCATAGTGATAGCTCTTCTCACGTATATCATTGTTTATATGGATGACGATGTAGTTGCAAGTATTCGAGAGTTGTACCGCTATTTTCGAGATGATGACGAGAGACCACTTTGTGTTGAATGATGATTATGATGATGACATGATTTGATGAGACTATTTGTATGTATATGCTATGATTACATTGTATGTGTATGATATCCTAGAGATTATTGTATAAAGTCCTTAACAAAATTCAACAGCAAAAAATATGGAGCAGAGTTTTTTTTCAAAAACTAATAACAGTAGCGTGGGGTATGGCTTTAGCAGCAGCGTGCTCTTAGCAGTAGAGGTCTTTATTAAAGGGCGCTGCAGCTATTAGCACTAGCGTGTGCTGCATATAGATGTTGCTGCTATACCTAGATAGCAGCAGTGGGGGTCGAACCGCGCTACTGATAAGCATTAGTTGTAGCGTCGTATCAGTAGCGCGGTCACCCGCGCTACTGATAAGCATTTAACCCGGACTACTGCTAGGCTTTTCCCTGGTAGTGTCCGCTTCTTTAAGAAAACTTACTTTACCCACAATACTGCTACCACATGCCAAGATTGGACGACACTGTAGCATGTCATATCACTGAAACCCACTAGGTCAAACTAGCCCGCCAAGGATTTGTACGTCTCTGTACTGCTATGATTTTGTGTTCTCAAAAGGTATCCTTTGTCAATCTAACGATTAGGAGTAGAAATAAATGGAGGCCTCCTTTGGTTTATAGGATAGGAATTTTATAGGAATAGGAAAATCATAGGAAGTGAAATGACATGGATCTCAATTCCTATAGAGAAAGAGATTTTATTTGGTGGATAGGATAGGAATTTTTCCATTGAGTCTAGGCTAATTTTTTCCCTCCAAAATATGAAGGATTGATTTCTATTCTACATAGGAATAGGAATCCATTCCTATAACCAAAGAGCTTCAAAGGAATTTTTCCTTTGCAAATCCTATCCTGTAGAGTTCCTACAAAATTCCTACAAACCAAAGGAGGCCGGAGGGTCTTTCTCTCTCTCTCTCTCTCTCTCTTGATCTGTCTCCATCCCACAACCCCTCTAGCACACATACACTCTCCGTAGCCACTCTGAAAGTATGATGTCACTACACATTCATGCTTGCAACAAAAAAATTACACATTCACGCATGTTACAAGTATATGCCAATTTTGCTGGCTATTAATGTGAATGTATCCATGAACCAACTCTTTTGAGTCTGATGTGAATTAATGTATAATTGTGTACTATTGTATGACCGATCGCTAAGCCTACATTTTTAGGAGCTTGGGCTATTGGCTGATCGACGACGGATCAGACCTATAAGCGTACCACGAGCTTATCAGCCCCAATGTTTCTCTTTGGTGAGTGTTTGCAAGTACTATAGCTCGCACAGTAGCTAGCCTACCAACACCAAGAATCATCAAACATGCCCTGCTGATATGATAAATAGTTCAAACTTACATCTAAGCATGCCATATATTACATCAAAAGCTGGTGATGATACATCTGTTTCCATAACTCAGAGAGGGTTCGCATGATTCACTATCAAACAAAAGTAGCAAGTACCGACCACACAAGACAGTGCACTAGCCCTAAGATGGTTTGATAACACACATCGTTCTGGTAATTAAACACAATGCAAACTACCTTGAAGGATTAGCACGACCAACTATTTCTTGTCATCGATTTCTCGGGCAATGACCACAGCACGGACAGCGGCATGGGAATCAATCTCAAGGGTGATGTCCACAGGACGGCCCACGACATCAAAATCAATCTCTAGGGTGATGTCCACAGGACGGACAGCGGCATCGGAATCGATCTCCGGGGCGATGTCCACAGGACGGACCGCAACATCGAAAACGATCTCTGGGGCATTGTCCACACGACGGACCGCGACATCGTAATCATCAAGGACGTCCACCGGCACCTGCACAACCCTAACATATTAGCAAGCACATTGCAAATAATCAAAAACCACAACTACGGTAAGCCATTTTTTTACCCTGTGCAGCTCAACGGGGGATCCCATCCCTCCGGGGGCCATCTCCTCGATGGGAGCAATCACCTTGCCAGGGAAATACTGCTTCTCAACAACGACTATCTCCTCAAACTCGCCCTTGAGCCTCTCATTGGTGACCATTAGAGTTTCTGGGGTAGGCACGGTGGGCCCCTTGCTATTATTCCAGCTTTCTTTGAGGAGTTCGTCCGCCAACGTCGTCAACTCTTTGGCCAGTGCTTGTTTCTTGGAGTTCTTCGTCTCCATGGGTTGGCCCGCCAACATGGCCAACTCGTTGGTCGGTGCTTGCTTCCTGGAGATCTCTGTCTCGAGTGGTTTGTCTGCCGGCAACTCTTTGACTAGTGCTCCCGAATCCATCAATAAACTGACAAACAAAAAGCATCGAAAGGAAACCACAATCGCAATGAAAATGGGAAATGAATAGGCTGTGAGAATCGGTTGGTGCTTCGCAAAAAGAAGATTCTTGGAATGACAATATAGTAGCATCACTGATTCGCCCACATTTCCTTCGTCGGTACAGAAGAAAAATGGCAGAAGTGAGTAGCCTGGAGTGAGGTTTTCTTCAAGGAAGGGGAGAAAGGGTTTCAACAAGCATTCCAGCGAAATGATGGTTGCTTTGTGCAGTCCAACTTCGAGGCCACTTTACCAGTGTTGGTAAAAGTGTGGGTTTTGTGATATGACGGGTCATGAGGGCCACACTGGGGTGACTGGTGAGTCTCGGCTGTAGCACCTTGATGTGATTTGGTGGATGGCGTGAGGGCTCGGATGCTTGATGTCCCGCATGTAATAGAGCGGCTAGTCATATAGTAGTTTGGACGACACACGAGGAGCTCCGTTCCAGTTTATTGGTCCCTATGATAATCTGTGCCAAATTTTGACTATAAATTTGACTAACCAAGTGCATGTCACACAAAAATACACACTGGTACGCGTTGGATCTATAAAAACGGTTTTAACCCCTTTCCGCGATGGCATTTGGGACCGTCGCCAAGTGCGTGTGTGCGATAGGGTGTCCATCCCACACGACCCAGAAACCGTCGGGGATATGGAGCAGTGATCTAGAGGCCTTCCCACACTAAATTCTTTCACACGTGTGGTATCGGTGATTAAGCATTTCCAATGACGCAGTGAAACCATACGGTCTGTCGTAACGAACCGTTTGGGAAACAGTATGTCAGGCACACGGGCCAACATATGAACTGTGTGTGATTTGTGCCCCATCGAACACGAGTTTATTGCGTAACCCGTCTGCCATGCTATACTCCATCGCACACGTTTGCCAACAATTACCGTCCGCGATAATGTTCTATCACAAACGGTTCAGGAGCCCCTTGATACGTCTCCAACGTATCTATAATTTTTTATTGTTCCATGCTATTATATTATCTGTTTTGGATGTTTAATGGGCTTTAATATGCTCTGTTATATTATTTTTGGGACTAACCTATTAACCGAAGGCCCAGCGCCAGTTTCTTTTTTTTTTTTTTGCCTATTTCAGTGTTTTGCAGAAAAGGATACCAAATGGAATCCAAATGGAATGAAACCATCGTGATGATCTATCTTGGAACAAAGGCAATCCAGAAGACTTGGAGTTGAAGTCTGGAACTCCGCGAGGCGGCCACGAGGCAGGAGGGCGCGCCCCCCACCCTCGTGGGCCCCATGGAGCTCCACCAACGTACTTCTTTTGCCTATATAAACTCTTATACCCTAAAAACACCAGGGGGCACGAAACCACTTTTCCACCACCGCAACCTTCTGTACCCGTGAGATCCCATCTTGGGGCCTTTTCCAGCGATCTGCCGGAGGGGGAATCGATCACGGAGGGCTTCTACATCAACACAATAGCCTCTCCGATGAAGCGTGGGTAGTTTACCACAGACCTTCGGGTCCATAGTTATTAGCTAGATGGCTTCTTCTCTCTCTTTGGTTCTCAATACAAAGTTCTCCTCGATGTTCTTGGAGATCTATTCTATGTAGTACTTTTTGCAGTGTGTTTGCCGAGGTCCGATGAATTGTGGATTTATGATCAAGATTATCTATGAATATTATTTTGTTCTTCTTTGAGTTCTTATATGCATGATTTGATGTCTTTGCAAGTCTCTTCGAATTATCGGTTTAGTTTGGCCTACTAGATTGATCTTTCTTGCAATGGGAGAAATGCTTAGGTTTGGGTTCAATCTTGTGGTGTCCTTTCCCAGTGACAGTAGGGGCTACGTATTGTATTGTTTCCATCGAGGATAAAAATATGGGGTTTATATCATATTGCTTGAGTTTATCCCTCTACATCATGTCATCTTGCTTAATGCGTTACTCTTTTCTTATGAACTTAATACTCTAGATGCATGATGGATAGCGGTTGATGTGTGGAGTAATAGTAGTAGATGCAGAATCTTTTCGGTCTACTTGACACGGACGTGATGCCTATATTCATGAGCATGCCTAGATATTCTCATAACTATGCGCTTTTCTATCAATTGCTCGGCAGTAATTTGTTCACCCACTGTAAAATATGCTATCTTGAGATAAGCCACTGGTGAAAACTATGGCCCTCGGGTCTATTTTACATCATATTAGTTTTCCATCAACTTGCCAATTTTTGTCGCTATCTATTTTGCAATATTTACTTTCCAATCTATACAACAAAAATACCAAAAATATTTATCTTACTATCTTTGTTAGATCTCACTTTTCGAGTGACCGTGAAGGGATTGACAACCCTTTTATCGCGTTGGTTGCAAGGTTCTTGATTGTTTGTGCAGGTACTAGGTGACTTGCGTGTAATCTCCTACTGGATTGATACCTCGATTCTCAAAAACTGAGGGAAATACTTACACTACTTTGCTGCATCACCCTTTCCACTTCAAGGGAAAACCAACGCATGTTCAAGAGGTAGCAAGAAGGATTTCTGGCGCCGTTGCCGGGGAGATCTACACTCAAGTCAAGACATACCAAGTACCCATCATAAACTCTTCTCCCTCACATTACATTATTTGCCATTCGCCTCTCGTTTTCCTCTCCCCCACTTCTAAAACGATTTTCGAAAACCCTTTGCCTTTTCTTGGCCTCTTCTCCATTCGCCTCTTCTCCGTTCGCCTCCTTTCGCTTGCCTCTTGTGTGCTTGTGTGTAGGATTGATCCTTTGTCACGATGGCTCAAGACAACATTAAATTATGTGACTTTTCCAATACCAACAATAATGATTTTATTAGCACTCCGATTGCTCCTATTACCGATGCTGAATCTTCTGAAATTAATGCTGATTTGTTGAATCTTGTCATGAAAGATCAATTTTCTGGCCTTCCTAGTGAAGATGCCACTACCCATCTAAACAACTTTGTTGATTTGTGTGATATGCAAAAGAAGAAAGATGTGGATAATGATATTGTTAAATTGAAGCTATTTCCGTTTTTTCTTAGAGATCGTGCTAAAACTTGGTTCTCTTCTTTGCCTAAAAATAGTATTGGTTCATGGAATAAGTGCAAAGATGCTTTTATCTCTAAGTATTTTCCTCCTGCTAAGATTATCTCTCTTAGGAACAATATCATGAATTTTAAGCAACTTGATCATGAGCATGTTGCACAAGCTTGGGAGCGGAAATTAATGATACGTAATTGCCCTACACATGGTTTGAATTTATGGCTGATTATACAAAACAATTATGACGGATTGAATTTTACTTCTAGAAATCTTTTAGATTCAGCCGCCGGAGGCACTTTTATGGAAATCACTTTAGGAGAAGCTACTAAACTCCTAGATAATATTATGGTTAATTATTCTCAATGGCACACCGAAAGATCCACTAGTAAAAAAGTTCATGCGATAGAAGAAATTAATTTTTTGAGTGGAAAGATGGATGAACTTATGAAATTGTTTGCTAATAAGAGTGTTTCTTCTTATCCTAATGATATGCCTTTGTCCACTTTGATTGAGAATAATAATGAATCTATGGATGTGAATTTTGTTGGTAGGAACAATTTTGGTAACAACGCGTATAGAGGAAACTTTAATTCTAGGCCATTCCCTATTAATTCCTCTAATAATTATGGTAATTCCAACAACAACTCTTATGGAAATTTTAATAATATTCCCTCTGATTTTGAGACTAGTGTTAAAGAATTTATGAATTTGCAAAAGAATTTCAATGCTTTGCTTGAAGAAAAATTGCTTAAGATTGATGAGTTGGCTAGGAACGTGGATAGAATTTCTCTTGATGTTGATTCTTTGAAACTAAGATCTATTCCACATAAGCATGACATCAATGAGTCTCTCAAAGCCATGAGAATTTCCATTGATGAATGCAAAGAAAGAACCGCTAGGATGCGTGCTAAACAAGATTGCTTTGTGAAAGCGTGTTCTTCTAGTTTTCATGATGATAAAGATGAAGATCTAAAAGTAATTGATATGACTCCTATGAAATCTTTGTTTTCCAATATGAATCTTGATAAAGAAGGGACTGGAGATGAGTCAACTTTAGTTAAAAGGTGTCCCAATGATTCGGAGCTTTTAGATCTTGATGCTAAAATTAAGAAAAGTGGGATTGAAGAGGTCAAAACTTTACATAGCGCAATGAACCCACTATTTTGGATTTCAAGGAATTTAATTATGATAATTGCTCTTTGATAGATTGTATTTCCTTGTTGCAATCCATGTTAAATTCTCCTCGTTCTTATAATCAAAATAAAGCTTTTACTAAACATATCGTTGATGCTGTAATGCAATCCTATGAAGAAAAGCTTGAGCTAGAAGTTTCTATCCCTAGAAAACTTTATGATGAGTGGGAACTTACTATTAAAATTCAGATAAAAGATCATGAATGCTATGCTTTATGTGATTTGGGTGCTAGTGTTTCCACGATTCCAAAAACTTTGTGTTATGTGTTAGGTTTCCGCGAATTTGATGATTGTTCTTTAAATTTGCATCTTGCGGATTCCACCATTAAGAAACCCATGGGAAGGATTAATGATGTTGTTATTGTTGCAAATAGGAATTATTTTCCCGTATATTTCATTGTTCTTGATATAGATTGAAATCCTACTTGTCCTACTATTCTTGGTAGACCTTTCCTTAGAACGATTGGTGCAATTATTGACATGAAAGAATGAAATATTAGATCCCAATTTCCGTTAAGGAAAGGCATGGAACACTTTCCTAGAAATAAAATAAAATTACCTTATCAATCTATTATGAGAGCCACTTATGGATTGCTTACCAAAGATGACAATACTTAGATCTATTCTTGATTTATGCCTAGCTAGGGGCGTTAAACGATAGCGCTTGTTGGGAGGCAACCCAATTTTATTTTTGCTCCTTGCTTTTTGTTCCTGTTTAGTAATAAATAATTCATCTAGACTCTGTTTAGATGTGTATTTATGTTTAATTAGTGTTTGTGCCAAGTAGAACCTTCCGGAAGACTTGGGGGAAGTCTTTGCGATCTTGCTGTAAAAAACAGAAACTTTAGCGCTCACGAGATTAGCTGCCATTTTTTACTGGAGAGTGCTTTTAGGTTGATTCTTTTTGCAGATGATTAAAAGATCAATTCCTCACGTCCACCAATTTGTTTCAGAAATTTTGGAGTTCCAGAAGTATTCGTTTGATACAGATTACTACAGACTGTTCTATTTTGATAGATTCTGTTTTCCGTGTGTTGTTTGCTTATTTTAATGAATCTATGATTAGTATCGGGGGTATGAACCATGGAGAAGTTGGAATACAGTAGGTTTAACACCAATACAAATAAATAATGAGTTCATTACAGTACATTAAAGTGGTGGTTTATATTCTTATACTAATGGAGCTCATGAGATTTTCTATTAAGTTTTGGGTTGTGAAGTTTTCAAGTTTTGGGTAAAGATTTGATGGATTTTGGAATAAGGAGTGGCAAGAGCCTAAGCTTGGGATGCCCAAGGCACCCCAAGGTAAAATTCAAGGACAACCAAAAGCCTAAGCTTGGGGATGCCCCGGAAGGCATCCCCTCTTTCGTCTTCGTCTATCGGTAACTTTACTTGAGGCTATATTTTTATTCATCACATGATATGTGTTTTGCTTGGAGCGTCTTGTATGATTTGAGTCTTTGCTTTTTAGTTTACCACAATCATCCTTGCTGTACAAACCTTGTGGAGAGACATGCGTGAATCGGAATTTATTAGAATAGTCTATGTGATTCACTTATATCTTTTGAGCTAGATAATTTTGCTCTAGTGCTTCACTTATATCTTTTTAGAGCACGGTGGTGGTTTTATTTTATAGAAATTATTGATCTCTCATGCTTCACTTATATTATTTTGAGAGTCTTTTAGAACAGCATGGTAATTTGCTTTGGCTAAAAAATTAGTCCTAATATAATGAACATCCAAGATGGCTATAATAAAACTATCATATAAAGTGCATTGAATGATATGAGAAGTTTGATTCCTTATAATTGTTTTGAGATATGAAGATGGTGATACTAGAGTCATGCTAGTTGAGTAGTTGTGAATTTGAGAGATACTTGTGTTAAAGTTTGTGATTCCCATAGCATGCACGTATGGTGAACCGTTATGTGATGAAGTCAGAGCATGATTTATTTGTTGATTGTCTTCCTTATGAGTGGTGGTCGGGGACGAGCGATGGTCTTTTCCTACCAATCTATCCCCCTAGGAGCATGCGTGTAGTACTTCGTTTCAATAACTAACAGATTTTTGCAATAAGTATGTGAGTTCTTTATGACTAATGTTGAGTCCATGGATTATACGCACTCTCACCTTTCCACCATTGCTAGCCTCTCTAATACCGCACACCTTTCACCGGTATCATACACCCACCATATACCTTCCTCAAAATAGCCACCATACCTACCTATTATGGCATTTCCATAGCCATTCTGAGCTATATTTCCATGCAACTTTCCACTGTTCCGTTTATTATGACACGCACCATCATTGTCATATTGCTTTGCATGATCATGTAGTTGAGATCGTATTTGTGGCAAAGCCACCATTCATAATTTTTCAAACATTTCACTCTTGAATCATTGCACATCCCGGTACACCACCGGAGGCATTCACATAGAGTCATATTTTGTTCTAAGTATTGAGTTGTAATTCTTGAGTTGTAAGTAAATAAAAGTGTGATGATCATCATTATTAGAGCATTGTCCCGGTGAGGAAAGGATGATGGAGACTATGATTCCCCCACAAGTTGGGATGAGACTCCGGACGAAATAATAATAATAATAAGAGGCCCTAAATAAAGAGAGAAAGCCCAAATAAAAAATAAAAAAATGATAGAAATAGAGAGAAGGGACAATGCTACTATCCTTTTACCACACTTGTGCTTCAAAGTAGCACCATAATCTTCATGATTGAGAGTCTCCTATGTTGTCACTTTTATACTAGTGGGAATTTTATATTATACAACTTGGCTTGTATATTCCAATGATGGGCCTCCTCAAAATTGCCCTAGGTCTTCGTGAGCAAGCAAGTTGGATGCACACCCACTTAGTTTCTTTTGTTGAGCTTTCATACACTTATAGATCTAGTGCATCCATTGCATGGCAATCCCTACTCACTCACATTGATATCTATTGATGCATAGCCCGTAGATACGCCTAGTTGACGTGAGACTATCTTCTCCTTTCTGTCTTCTCCACAACCACCATTCTATTCCACCTATAGTGCTATGTCAATGGCTCACGCTCATGTATTGCGTGAAAGATGAAAAAGTTTGAGAACATCAAAATTATGAAAAAATTGCTTGGCTTGACATCGGGGTTGTGCATGATTAAATACTTTGTGTGATTAAGATAGAGCATAGCCAGACTATATGATTTTGTAGGGATAACTTTCTTTGGCCATGTTATTTGGAGAAGACATGATTGCTTTATTAGTATGCTTGAAGTATTATTGTTTTACGTCAATATTAAACTTTTATTTTGAATCTTATGGATCTGAACATTCATGCCACAAATAAAGAGAATTACATTGAATATTATGTTAGGTAGCATTCCACATCAAAAATTCTGTTTTTATCATTTACCTACTCAAGGACGAGCAGGAATTAAGCTTGGGGATGCTTGATACGTCTCCAACGTATCTATAATTTTTGATTGTTCCATGCTATTATATTATCCATTTTCGATGTTTAATGGGCTTTAATATGCGATTTTATATTATTTTTAGGACTAACCTATTAACCGAAGGCCCAGTGCCAGATTCTGTTTTTTTGCCTATTTCAGTGTTACGCAGAAAAGGAATACCAAACGGAATCCAAACGGAATGAAACCTTCGCGATGATCTTTCTTGGAACAAACGCAATCCAGAATACTTGGAGTTGAAGTCTGGAACTGCGCGAGGCGGCCACGAGGCAGGAGGGCGCGCCCAGGGGGGTAGGCGCGCCCCCACCATCGTGGGCCACACGGAGCTCCACCGACGTACTTCTTTCGCCTATATATACTCTTATACCCTAAAAACACCAGCGGGAGCCACGAAACCACTTTTCCACTACCGCAACCTTCTGTACCTGTGAGATCCCATCTTGGGGCCTTTTCCGGCTATCTGCCGGAGGGGGAATCGATCACGGAGGGCTTCTACATCAACACCATAGCCTCTCCGATGAAGCGTGAGTAGTTTACCACAGACCTTCGGGTCCATAGTTATTAGCTAGATGGCTTCTTCTCTCTCTTTGGTTCTCAATACAAAGTTCTCCTCGATGTTCTTGGTGTCACAGCCCTAGATTATTGCTTGTATTAGTTGCATCATAAAGCACCCATGCATCATGTCTAAATTTCTGAAACTTGGAATTGAGGAAAATGGAATCCTCAAAAACTTAAATAAAAGAAGGGCAAAGAACCCTGGAAATCTCATTCTTTGTTTCCAAGATGTCCTTCTGCAATGTTTGAGAATTTTGGCAAGAGATATATAACAAACCAGAATTTAGGAACATTTTTAAGGATTTATTTTTGGGACTCTGAATTTAAATAAATAGCTATTTGAATTTGAGTTATATTCATATAACTAGAATATAATTTCAAATATCTTTGAAACATTTTATGTGCATTTGGAAATGTCCATTCTGCAACATAAAATTATTCAAAGGGTTTTGTCACTGTTTTGAAATTGTTTTGAATTGAATTTTGAACAGTGGCAAAATATTAAACAACAAAAAACATAACAGAAAAATAAAATAGAGCAACCTTACCTGACACTCACCAGGGCAGCCCACCTGGCCAATCCACTTGGCGGCCCAGCCCACCAGGGGCACCGCTGTCTTCAACCTCTGCCAGTAGGCAGAGGCGAAGTAGCACGCGCGCACGCGGAGGCCTCCACCTCCTGCTTCACGGTGGCAGCCTCCCTGACATCCTCGTGACGCTATGGAGACGCCCCGAGACCCCTCTCTCCTCTCCCTCACTCGCTGCTCTCCCTCCCCTCCCCTGGATCCCTCTCTCTCACCACCGAGCGAGCTCGCCGATGCCGATCGCCGTAACCGCGGCCACCGCCACCGCCTCACCTCTCCGAACTGTCCATGAGCTCCGCCTCATATGCCTCTTCCTCCTCAACGATCCGCCCGGGCTCGGACGCGCTGCTTCATCGCCACCATCGCCGTTTTCGTCGCCGGCCACCGAGGCACTTCGTCGGTCGATTCGCCACTACCAGTGCGCCCCCGAGCCTGCCGACCACCCCCGCAGACCCGCCGCGAGCCCCTCTTCCTTTCTCCTCCAATCTCATGCCCACGCTCGTCCCCTAGTTCCATTCCCATCGCGGCCGATAGCTTCTCGCCGCCGGCCATGGCGTAGCTGTGGCCACAGCCGCGCAAGCTCACCACGGAGCGCGTCACCGTGCTCAGCACATTACCTGGAGGCCGTAGCACCCAGCCGTTCGCTCCGTCGTGCCCCACAGCCCCATTTCCAACCTCGCCCAAACTCCGGCGGCCGCAAAAGAGCCCGCCGTCGTCAACTCCGTCCACCCCAAACCCTCCTCCTTGCACTACTAGCTGCGCACGAGCCACAGTTGCGCGTAGCACCAATCCGCTGTCCAAATGGTCGCATGTGGACAATTTCCGACGTGCTTCGCCGCGTCTGGACTCGCCGGCGTCGAGTCGCCGGCGTGTTTGACCCGTTCGACCTGGGGTTTGACCCCGTCTGACCAGTGGTTTGACCTCTCTCTCTCTCTCACTGACATGCGGGCCCTGCCCGGCTAACTAAGTTAGTTAGGGCTAATCCTATTTAGGTTAGTTAGGTTAGCCGCTGACAAGTGGGCCCTGGCCCCTGTTAATTAGCTAAGTGTTAAACTAACTTAAGTTTAAATCCTGACCATCGACGTAGGGTCTGTGGACTAATTAGCTTAGATTAACTTTTAGTTAGTGCTAATTAACCCTGTTAGCTAACTGAGCCAATGACATGTGGGTCCCAGCATCAGGTTTGACCTGGGCTGACGCTGTTGACCTGATGACGTCACACTGACGTCAGGCTGACGCAGTAAATATTTTCTAGGATATAAAATAAATCGGAAATGATTTATTTATTTCAGAAAATATCCTAAACTTCAAAAATTCATAGAAATTAATCTGTAACTCCAAATGAAATAAATTATATATGAAAAATGATCAGAAAAATCCAATCTATCCATCTGTACCAATTTCATGCATGTTAGAACAACTTATGGCTTCTGTTTAGGACAAATCATATAAAGGGCATTTAAACCTTCACATATGGAGTTTGAATTTGAACCTTGGGTTCAAATCAACTTCATTTAAACCGTTGTTAGTTGCATTAGCTCAATCAATATCATATTGCCATGACATGATCATGCATCATATTGTTGCATTGCATTGATTGTGTTCTCTCTTGTTTGCCCGTGTTTGTCCCCTCTTAGTAGACGATGTTTCCGATGACGTGATCGATGACACCGATGAAGAGCTATACTATCTTCAGAAGTGCCAGGCAAGCAAAACCCCCCTAGTTCATTCCGATACAATCCCGCTCTCTCGCTCCTGCTCTCTTTTACTGCATTAGGACAACACCGTTTCAACTATTACATGTTGCGGTAGCTGAACCCCTTTCCTCTGCATGACCTGTCATTGCCACAGTAAATAGATGAAACCCACTAGCATGAGTAGGAGTTGTTTGAGCCCTGATGTGCCTACTCATTCATGCTTGTTTGTCATGCCTGCTACTGCCTAGAGTTGAGTCAGGTCTGATTCATCGGGGATGAATTAGAGGTGTGTGAACATGTCCTACTATTGTGAGCTAATTGTGTGAACACGATTTGGTAAAGGTATTGGTGAGAGGCCATGTAGGAGTACATGGTGGGTTGTCTCATTGAAGCCGTTCTCAGGAACTGAGTTCTGTGTTTGTGATCCATGAACAGTTACTACCACACATTGGGTTCTGGTAACTCGACCCCTCTCGACTTATTAATCAACATGATCTCTGTGCAGGAGTTGCAACTAGTTTCTGGTGTTTGTAGGTAGTGTTAGTAGTCTACCAAGTGGCACCTGGTACAGGTGGGCTTGGGACAGACTAGGCACCGTGGCTGGGTATGCCAAGCGCCGCCCGTTTGGTGGGCTTGGAACTCTGTACACATCGTTTGGGGCCGTGAGCGACACCCCGGCCGGATCTCCTTGCGGATGGAACCCGAATAGGCGATAAACCTGGACAAGAGACTTGTGTGGTTAGTCAGGTCGTGGCCGACTCCCTCACCAGGCTTCCGCTTGAAGATTGCCGAGATACACGATGTGTACATGCTGGTAAGTGGCTAGAGCGTGTGTGAAGAAGTACACCCCTGCAGGGTTAACATCATCTATTCGAATAGCCGTGTCCATGGTAAAGGACTTCTGGTTTGTGCAGTTCATAGACAAGTTCAAGTGGATACTCTAAAATGCGCAAGATAGGCGTGAGTGCTATGGATGGCGTTCTCCTAGGAAGACGAGAGCGGATCCATAGTGGTGTATTGATATGATGAATATGTGGACTCGTGTGCATCACCTCAAAAGAGTTACTTGCAGTCATAGTTTAGGACAGCCACTGAGTCAAAGCTGGCTTGCTGCAGTCAAACTCCACCACCCCCTTTGCTGATACTGATGCATATATAGCTAGTTCTGATGTAAGTCTTGCTGGAAACATTTGTACTAACGTTTGCCTATTTTATGTTTTGCGAGAGACGCGGTCTCGCTTATTAGTTCGTGTGGACTTGACGCTTAGCTTGATACCTCAGCTACGATCTTGTGCCCTCGGCAGATCTCGGTAGATAGTCGCTTCTCGGCCTTTTTCATTTGTAGATGTCTCAGATCGGACATGTTAAGCTTCTGCTTGTGCTTTGACTTCTATGCTCTGAATGTTGGGTCATGAGACCCATGTTCGTAATATCTCGCTCCTTGGAGCCTATTGAATAAATACTTGAGTCGTAGAGTTATGTTATGATGCCATGTTGTATTTACACATATCGAGCATATTGTGTGTATGATTGAAATGCTTGGTATGTGTGGGATCCGACAAACTAGTTGTTTATCCTTGGTAGCCTCTCTTATAGGGAAATATAGTCTTGTGCTTCCATGAGCCATAGTAGTCCGCTACAGCCCGGTTCACCGGAGTCCTGCTAGCCCAGCACTACTGCTCCGAAACACTTGACTGGCCGGCATGTGATTCACTTCGTTCCTGTGTCTATCCCTTCGGGGAAATGTCACGCGGTGACTTCCGGAGTCCTACTAGCCTGCTACAGTCCGGGTTCCCGGAGTCCTGTTAGCCCAATTGCTACAGCCCGGATTCACACTCTGATGACCGACATGCTCGATGTTGTTTCATGTATGCCTGTCCCCGTAAGTTAATGCCACTTTGGGTTAACGACTAGTCATGTCGGACCGGGTTCTCTGTCATATTGATGCTAGTGACACTATCATATACGTGAGCCAAAAGGCGCAAACGGTCCCAGGCCAGGTAAGGCGACACCCGTGGGAATACCGTGCGTGAGGCCGCAAGGTGATATGAGGTGTTACATGCTAGATCGGTGTGACTTAGAATCGGGGTCCTGACAGCTTTGGTATCAGAGCCTGACTGCCTGTAGGATTACCAAGCCAAACTAGTCGAAGTCGTGTCTAGAAATGCTTTAGTTATGTATGGGAATTGATTGTGGAAGGGAACATAAGGCTCTTTTTACTCCTTAACCTTATGCCCTTCTGATCTGAGTTACCCTCTTCTTTTCTGCGGGAATTAAGAACTAGGCTTTCTCATCTTCTATCAGGATCACGTGTTACTAATCCGTAGACTTATAGGATTGATGGTTTCAAGCCCCAATTCAGTTCCTACCACTTCCGTGTGTTGTTAGTTAATCCCAGAACCTTGATACTGTGATGTTGAGTGGTTATGCCACCATTTTTGCAGGATGTCTCAAATCTTTTTGAGCATTTACAGCCGTTATGCTGTTTGAGTCATCCCAAGTTTCTGGATAGTCTGATGCACTTGCAATCATTCCTCCATGTTCCTGATGTCCATTTGGGCCAGATTAATCACACTAGTTGGTGAGTTGAGGTACTCTGTTGCCTCTATATACATGTTGGAGCTATTATTATGACCCTAGGTGTTTTAGGGAGTCACCTATGTAAACTAGCCATGTTTTGTGTTCCCGGTGTGATGATTCTGGCCACCATTCTCGAAAGCATCCCGTGATGCCATTTAGTAGTAGGTATTCTATTCCTGGGTTCTTGAACCCGAGATTCACCCTACTTACCTCCTGTTGATAGTGTTTGCTCGTTCCTTTAGGATATTAGTAACTTTGCGATAGTCCTCGAGGTCCGTGGTATTTCCTTCTTCCTAATACCATGAACTACTTATGGCAGAAGCTCCTCGTCGAACCAAAAGATCACAACCAAAGTGCTCTTGATGAGTTCTCGATTCTATGTTGTGACTCTGCCAGTTCTACTTTTCTGCATGGGTTATCCGGAAGAAATATGTTGAACTCGTTCGACATGCTAATCCATGCATTCCACCTCAGGAAGTTATATGTTCCTTCGAGTTGTTCCTCCTTAGTTGTTTCTGACCTTCGTCTATCAATTGATAGTCGAGGGTATATCATTGCATTCATTCATCAAAGTCTAATATTCTTGTGGTCTATCAAGCTGTTCTATTCCGGAATGACTAGGAGAAACAAACTCCAGTACCTTATCCATTTCTGGGATTGGGTCAAAGCAGTTGTAATCCATAGATCAAAATGCCAATCTAGCTTTTGCTCTGTTCTACCGTGGAGTGTCACCTTCTTTCTTATCAAGAATGTCATGAGAATTGCACCACCTCTTATGAATTCTTGATTTAGTGATACTTCTTGCCATCATTGTTCATTCCTTGGTTCCGTGTTGTTGTAACCGGAATGCCTGCAAGTGAATCGTGATGTGTGAAATCAATACTCCTAGCAACTCCGTTGCTTGGTAGTTAATGGGCAATAATTTCATTCTTAGCGTGTTGGTTATTGAATCATCATCATAAGATTTATCGTGCGACCTAGTCCATTTTCCCTGGTGCACTCCTCGATCAGTGAGATAGGATTGTGTCAATCCATCACTCTCTTGATCACATCGTCTTGCCCTGAAAAGCAAGATTGTTCTCGAGCTTAGTAACATATCGGTGGTTCGTGATTTTTTGGATATCTTCATGGAAGTATCACCAGGTCGTCCCCTGATCGATATGTTGAGTTCGTGATCAAGTTGGTTTTCCAATAAACCACTCTTTCTCCAAGAATCTATGTTGGATATCCCTGAGCTAGTTGGTTAAGCCAAACAACAACTTGGAGAGTTGGAAGAAAAGCTTGTCTGAATTAGTTCATTCCAAAGGGATATCCTTGTGTGTGTGTGTGTGTTGAAGAAAGATGATATCTTCATCGATTGGTCCCCGTGATTAGTTATTGGATCTATTGTCTTGTCCAAACCTTGATTTGAGTATGGGCTATTGTCAAATCAAATCAGAACCAACGATATTCGTAATGTTGTCTTACTCGTGGTTGACCCCTCGAGCATGCACCATTATATCTTTGGGTCTGACCAGTGCTATCACCTTGTTCACATAATGGTGGAATTCCAGTGATATGGAAATCCCGATGAGTTGTTGTTGAGCCCATCAGTAGCATCTTATCTCCTCCATGATTCATGTTGAACATTAAGCTAGTGTTGGAAACTTTTGTAAGCATTTCTTCATGCTAGCTCATGAAGCATACGCTTGGATGAAAGAAGTGACTTCCTTTGAATCATGTGCATTTGATGCAAGTTGCCGCCGTGGATTTGAGAAAGTTTGTTTTGCTTCCTCTGGAATCATCCCAAATCAGTCATGCATACGTGTGAAGTATTCTGTGGTTTGGAGACTTGCAACCTTCATTCTATATGTGTCCCTAGCACACCAAGCCACTGATTGATTTGTTCAAGGAGAAGAAGTTCCTTTTTAAGAGCTAACCCGGGCTTAATCAAGGACTTCGTTATCCGCAATGATGGTTCCCCACCTGAACTCGATAGTGTTTCGTTGTAACACTACTACGTGGTCATGCTTGTCTGGGACAGCGTGTTCACATGTTTGTAGCAGAACCAGCTCATGTTTTGGAGCTTACTACCGTACTCCATTTCCCGAGAATCTCGCAACGCCATCTCATCGAATTGTGTTGCAAACTTTTTTTTGCAGACATGTTGAGTCTGAAGTATCTTGTTACTAACCAGATCTGAATCTCAGGCAGATATGATGGTTGGAACATTCCAACATTTGCATTTTGTTCCTAGCTTGCACCGTCTTTGTGCCATTTCACTATGGGCTGCCTCCTTAGTAATTCTCATCCAGGATCATCTTCAAAAGTGGTCCTACCATGGGTCCCATCCATTTCTGATGATAAGCAAAATCATCCATTGCGTTGTCTTCAACAAGGTAGTCCACATCATCCATTCCAGTCTGGGTATGCCATCCCTGCTTACCCCGCCAAATGATTGTTGTGATTGCCTTAGGATGGTATAAGGAGTTTCAATGATCTTTGTATCAAAAGTAATTCTTTCTGCCACTTAAGGGAATAATTCTACGAGTCACCTCTCCCAAGGTGCCCCGTTATGGGATCATGGTAATTGTTTCCTCGCTACTTTGAAACCCTCGTCAAATTGTTCTTCCGTCCCTCCTGATGCATAGTTTGCCTCTCAGCTCCAGAGAATGTTTCTACGTCTCATTTCGTGAGTTGATCTTGTGATCATCAAGATGATCCTAAGTTACTCGAACCTCAAGAATATCGATTCTTCTAAAAATTCTCCCTTTCTTCTCGATGGTTGGATGAAGTTCTCAAAGCAAGACATCGAGATCAAGATGATGCAATGAATCAACATCTTCAAGCAGGACAGTTGGATCGAGAAGATCGTGTTAGCTTTGTGTCCCCGCTGTCTTCTTACCTCACGCCTTGAATCTCGGGACGAGATTCTTGTTTAGTGGGGGTGAGTTGTCACAGCCCTAGATTATTGCTTGTATTAGTTGCATCATAGAGCACTCATGCATCATGTCTAAATTTCAGAAACTTGGAATTGAGGAAAGTGGAAGCCTCAAAAACTTAAATAAAAGAAGGGCAAAGAACCCTGGAAATCTCATTCTTTGTTTCCAAGATGTCCTTCTGCAATGTTTGAGAATTTTGGCAAGAGCTATATATCAAACCAGAATTTAGGAACATTTTTAAGGATTTATTTTTGGGACTCTGAATTTAAATAAATAGCTATTTGAATTTGATTTATATTCATATAACTAAAATATAATTTCAAATATCTTTGAAACATTTTATGTGCATTTGGAGATGTCCATTCTGCAACATAAAATTATTCAAAGGGTTTTGTCACAGTTTTGAAATTGTTTTGAATTTTGAACAGTGGCAGAATATTAAACAACAAAATACAAAACAAAAAAATAAAACAGAGCAACCTTACCTGGCACTCACCTGGGCAGCCCACCTAGCCAGTCCACTTATGCCCAGCCCACTGTGGGCACCATGTCTTCAACCTCTCGCCAAGAGGCGAGGCCGAGAAGCTGCGCAAGACGCTGAGGCCTCCACCTCCTGCTTCGCGGTGGCAGCCTCCCCGGCATCCTCGCGACACCACGGAGACGCCCCGAGACCCCTCTCTCCTCTCCCTCACTCGCTGCTCTCCCTCCCCTCCCCTGGATCCCTCTCTCTCACCATCGAGCGAGCTTGCCGACACCGATCACCGTACCCACGGCCACCGCCACCGCCTCGCCTCTCCGAGCTGTCCACGAGCTCTGCATCATCTGCCTCTTCCTCCTCGATGATCCGCCCGGCCTTGGACGCGCTGCTTCATCGCCACCATTGTCATTTCCATCGCCGGCCACCGAGGCACCTCGTCGGTCGATTCGCCACTACCAGTGCGCCCCCGAGCCCGCCGACCACCCCCACAGACCCGCCGTGAGCCCCTTTTCCTTTCCCCTCTACTCTCGTGCCCACGCTCGTCCCCTAGCTCCGTTCCACCGCGGCCGAAAGCTTCTCGCCGCCGGCCATGGCATAGCTGTGTCCACAGCCACGCAAGCTCACCACGGAGCACGTCACCAAGCTCATCATATCACCTGGAGGTCGTAGCACCTGGCCGTTCGTTCCGTCGTGCCCCACAGCCCCATTCCCAACCTCGCCCGAACTCCGGCGGCCGCAAAAGAGCCCGCCGTCGTCAACTCCGTCCACCCTGCACTCCTCCCGCTTAATCGCTAGCACAAGACGAGCCTCACCATGCAGTAGCACCAATCCGTTGTCCAAATGGTCGCATGTGGACAATTTCCGACGTGCTCTGCAGTAAATATTTTCTGGGATTTAAAATAAATCACAAATGATTTATTTAATTCAAAAAATATCCTAAACTTCAAAAATTCATAGAAATTAATCTGTAACTCCAAATGAAAGAAATTATATATGAAAAATGATCAGAAAAATCCAATCTATCCATCTGTAGCATTTTCATGCATGTTAGAACAACTTATGGCTGCTGTTTAGGAAAAATCATATAAAGGGCATTTATACCTTCACATATGGAGTTTGAATTTGAACCTTGGGTTCAAATCAACTTCATTTAAACCGTTGTTAGTTGCATTAGCTCAATCAACAACATATTGCCATGACGTGATCATGCATCATATTGTTGCATCGCACTGATTGTGTTCTCTCTTGTTTGCCGGTGTTTGTCCCCTCTTAGTAGACGATGTTTCCGACGACGTGATCGATGACACCGATGAAGAGCTATACTATCTTCAGAAGTGCCAGGCAAGCAACCCCCCCCCCCCCCCTTGTTCATTCCGATACAATCCCACTCCTGCTCTCTTTTACAGCATTAGGACAACACCGTTTCAACTATTACATGTTGCGGTAGCTGAACCCCTTTCCTCTGCATGACCTGTCATTGCCACAGTAAATAGATGAAACCCACTAGCATGAGTACGAGTTGTTTGAGCCCTAATGTGCCTACTCATTCATGCTTGTTTGTCATGCCTGCTACTGCCTAGAATTGAGTCAGGTCTGATTCATCGGGGATGAATTAGAGGTGTGTGAACATGTCGTACTGTTGTGAGCTAAGTGTGTGAACACGATTTGGTATAGGTATTGGTGAGAGGCCATTAGGAGTACATGGTGGGTTGTCTCATTCAAGCCGTTCTCAGGAACTGAGTTCTGTGTTTGTGATCCATGAACAATTACTACCACACATTGGGTTCCGGTAACTCGACCCCTCTCGACTTATTAATCATCATGATCTCTGTCCAGGAGTTGCAACTAGTTTCTGGTGTTTGTAGGTAGTGTTAGTAGTCTACCAAGTGGCACCTGGTATAGGTGGGCTTGGGCAGACTAGGCACCGTGGCCGGGTATGCCAAGCGCCGCCCGTTTGGTGGGCTTGGAACCCTATACACATCGTTTGGGGCCGTGAGCGACACCCCGGACGGATCTCCTTGCGTATGGAACCCGAATAGGCAATAAACCTGGACGAGAGACTTGTGTGGTTAGTCAGGTCGTGGCTGACTCCCTCACCAGGCTTCCGCTTGAAGGTTGCCAAGATAGACGACGTGTACATGGTGGTAAGTGGCGAGAGCGTGTGTGAAGAAGTACACCCCTGCAGGGTTAACATCATCTATTCGAATAGCTGTGTCCACGGTAAAGGACTTCTGGGTTGCCTGCGCAGTTCATAGAAAAGTGAAAGTGGATACTCTAAAATGCGCAAGATGAGCGTGAGTGCAATGGATGGCGTTCTCGTAGGAAGACGAGAGCGGATCCATAGTGGTGTATTGCTATGGTGAATATGTGGACTCGTGTGCACCACCTCAAAAGAGTTACTTGCAGTCATAGTTTAGGATAGCCACTGAGTCAAAGCTGGTTGCTGCAGTCAAACTCCACCACCCCCTTTGTTGATACTGAAGCATATGTAGCTAGTTCTGATGTAAGTCCTGCTGGGTACATTTGTACTCATGTTTGCCTATTTTATGTTTTGCAGAGAGACGTCAGTCTCGCTAGTAGTTCTGTGTGGACTTCAACGTTTAGCTTGATACCACAGCTACGATCTTGTGCCCTCGGCAGGATCTGGTAGATAGTCGGGCTTCTCAGCCTTTTTCATCCTTTTTCATTTGTAGATGTCTGTACTCAGACATGTTAAGCTTCCGCTTGTGCTTTGACTTGTATGCTCTGAATGTTGGGTCATGAGACCCATGTTTGTAATATCTCGCTCCTTGGAGCTTATTGAATAAATAATTGAGTCGTAGAGTTATGTTGTGATGCCATGTTGTATTTACACATATCGAGCATATTGTGTGTATGATTGAAATGCTTGGTATGTGTGTGATCCGACAAACTAGTTGTTTATCCTTGGTAGCCTCTCTTATGGGGAAATGTAGTCATGTGCTTCCATGAGCCATAGTAGTCCGCTACAGCCCGGTTCACCGGAGTCCTGCTAGCCCAGCACTACTGCTCCGGAACACTTGACTGACCGGCATGTGATTCACTTTGTTCCTGTGTTTGTCCCTTCGGGGAAATGTCATGCGGTGACTTCCGGAGTCCTACTAGCCTACTACAGCCCGGGTTCCCGGAGTCCTGTTAGCCCAGTTGCTACAGCCCGGATTCACACGCTGATGACCGACATGCTCGATGTTGTTTCATGTATGCCTGTCCCCGTAAGTTACTGCCACTTTGGGTTCATGACTAGTCATGTCGGCCCGGGTTCTCTGTCATATTGATGTTAGCGACACTATCATATACGTGAGCCAAAAGGCGCAAACGGTCCCGGGCCAGGTAAGGCGACACCCGTGGGAATACCGTGCGTGAGGCCGCAAGGTGATATGAGGTGCTACATGCTAGATCGGTGTGACTTGGAATCGGGGTCCTGACACTTGGAGATCTATTCGATATAATACTTTATGCGGTGTGTTTGCCGAGATCCGGTGAATTGTGGATTTATGATCAAGATTATCTATGAATATTATTTCGTTCTTCTCTGAATTCTTATATGCATGATTTGATGTCTTTGCAAGTCTCTTCGAATTATCGGTTTAGTTTGGCCTACTAGATTGATCTTTCTTGCAATGGGAGAAATGCTTAGGTTTGGGTTCAATCTTGTGGTGTCCTTTCCCAGTGACAGTAGGGGCAGCAAGGCACGTATTGTATTGTTGCCATCGAGGACAAAAAGATGGCGTTCATATCATATTGCTTGAGTTTATCCCTCTACATCATGTCATCTTGCTTAATGTGTTACTCTGTTCTTATGAACTTAATACTCTAGATGCATGATGGATAGCGGTCGATGTGTGGAGTAATAGTATTAGATGCAGAATTGTTTCGGTCTACTTGACACGGACGTGATGCCTAAATTCATGATCATGCTTAGATATTCTCATAACTATGCGCTTTTCTATCAATTGCTCGGTAGTAATTTGTTCACCCATCGTAATATATGCTATCTTGAGAGAAGCCACTAGTGAAACCTATGGCCCCCGGGTCTAGTTTACATCATATTGGTTTTCCATCAACTTGCCAATTTCTGTTGCCGTTTATTTTGCAATCTTTACTTTCCGATCTATACAACAAAAATACCAAAAATATTTATCTTACTATCTTTGTTAGATCTCACTTTTGCGAGTGACCGTGAAGGATTGACAACCCCTTTATCGCGTTGGTTGCAGGGTTCTTGATTGTTTGTGCAGGTACTAGGTGACTTGCCTGTAATGTCCTACCGGATTGATACCTTGGTTATCAAAAAACTGAGGGAAATACTTACGCTACTTTGCTGCATCACCCTTTCCTCTTCAAGGGAAAACCAATGCATGCTCAAGAGGTAGCACCCCTTCGCACATATACAAGTGATGCGGACCGTTTGTGATTTGTTGGGTATCACCGACGGTTTCCGCAAGACTGACGTGTGCTTTTCGTTTGGGATCCCACATGTTTCCTGAAATAATTTTGACTGGGATTGTATTTTGCATTGGGCACGGTTTACTCCCAGTTCTCGTGTGCGATAACGCGATATCACAAACGGTTCTGGAGACCCTACGCACATGTAGTATCGCTACAAATCGTTTGCAATCTGCTGTGTATCACCGACGGTTCCGCTATGATTGACGTATGCTTTCCGATGTGCAGCGCACACACTCATTTAGTTGAACCGTGTGCGGAGCAATTGCCAGGTTAAAACAAAAATATCCCATTTTGAATCGGCACGCAAAAAGAAAATTCGCCACAATATTCAATTGAACAAATAGTGTCCACAGGAAGAACATTCATCAGATTTCGCAACAGTTGCAATTGAACATATGGTAGCTTAATTCCAATGATTTGTCCACACATATATGCATTACATAATTAATCATAGTGTACGAAATACGAAGACCTCATCAGATGGAAAACAATGGATCCATGCGTTATATGTTTAGCGACTAACCCTTAGTCAATGTTTTAGGAGAACGCATGCTGAAATCTTCATTATCACCGGCGGGAATGATGTAGTGATCTAGGAAGAAGTCGCTGATAAATCTCCGAACCATCAACAATTCACCAGCCGGGAGCGGTTCAGGGGTCCTCGGTTTTAAGATGAGCTGCAGTATTTTTAAGATCAGAATGTGCCATATGAGTCGAGTAGAAGATATTAATTAAGATAGACTTACTGGTACTAATTCATGAGGATCGTCACAACTATCAGCAAGTTTGTAGATGGAGATCATGTCTCTACAAACATAGTATCCACAAAGGATGGTCCCTGCTTCTTGCTGAGGACACCGAAATTTTTTGTACAAAATTAGTCATGTATTTGTCCTGTTAGGAACAACCTAACCGGTGTTAGATGTATTATTTTTTCTTTGGACAAAATAGAAAGAGGTTTATTTAGAAGCTTGAACATTTGACTAGTGTAAGGAAAGGTATTTGCAGACTGTTGGAAAAAATTTCTGAAAATAACGGATTTCGGTGTGTTATCAAAGAAACGATCTCGTCCTACAAAGGTTGTTCCATCTTAAACAGGTTCTGTTGGGGATATAATTACTGGTATGACCCGCCCAGGAGGGGCCGGGTTATACTCATGACGATTCTTGAAGCCCAAGACAGCTCCTGGAGATGGCGGGTTAGTTAAGGGCCCAGGGCCCAAAGGGCGACTTAAGGCCCGAGAGATAAACCGCCATATATATATATATATATATATATATATATATATATATATATATATATATATATATATATATATATATATATATATATATATAAACTTGTATTATAAGGCAGGAATAGAGAGAAACCGAGTCGGACACTTTTTATGAGCCGGCCGGGACTCTATGAGCCGCTGGGCGTCGACCTCTATATATAAAGGGACGACCCGGCGGCGGTTCAGGTCAAGTAACATCAGATCGAGAGCTAGGTCAAGCGGATTCGCTCCCTGGTTATCGAGAGATAAGTAATCCCACTCAAAATTGGATCATAGGCTTTTACCTTCACCGTAAGGGGCCGAACCAGTATAAACCTCGTGTCCTTTGTCCCGATTAACCACTTCTTGCTTCCTAGTTGCGATGGCTCCACGGCTAAGTCCTTTCACTAGGACATCTGTCATGACAATTCCACGACAGTTGGCGCCCACCGTGGGGCCTACGCATGGTGGATTTGAGTTCTTGAAGGGCATCTTCGAAGGGCTCAAGGGATACGCTGTGGGTCGGATGACCAAGAGTCGTCACAGCAAGCTCTACATGGACGATGCAAGCTGGGGCCCCGACGCTGGCTCAATTGAGTATGGGTACCGGGTCCCCTTCGGCGGAATTCACGTCTTCATCGACTGGATCGGTGAGCCGAGCCCTGAGCCGGACATCTGCACCGACATCATCGAGATGGCTCAGCGTGCGAGACCCGCCCAGGCTCCACCCGCCATGAAGCGTGCCTTCGTGGGATGCATCCATGGAGGAGAACTTCCTGAAGGATCCGTGTCTGGCGGTGAGACGGCCATCTACTCTGACGGTGAGTCGTCCATGAGTGAGACGGATTCATTGTATCAATTACAAGACGGTGGGCTTGTGGGCTGTTCCGATGGCAGCAGTATTACGGACCCCTTTGAGCCGCCGAGCAGAGTAGGGATCTTCATGGCCGGCACTCAACCAGGTCAAAACTCTACGGCTGCGGCAGCGATAACCTCCGGGTCAGCGGCAGCCGGGGCAGGAGGCCATATGCGCCCGCTGGCTCAGGTGCTGATTGATCTCATGGATAGACTGACAACCCTGTTAACCGCCATAGTTAATCTGGTGGAGATGGCTGAACATGATGCAGAGGTGGCTCGGTTACGTGAGGAGATAGCACAAGCCAAGGAAAACCTGGCAGCTGAGGGCACCAGATTAGTCACAGAACGGGCGGCTTTGGATGCTCGAGCTCAGCAGCTTCAATCAGAAGCGTTCTAGCTTACAATGGATTTAAACGCATCAAACGAGGTCATGAGGAGAAGGCACCAGAAGTCTCAGTCCTATCTGCCTTTGATTTACGATCCTAGAAATCTCTTCCGCACACCCGGTGCAGGTCCCAGTAATCCGCAGAGGTAAACCCGGTTGCGACGCCCGGAGCTGGGGCGCCGGTTCAAGCACGGGTGACGGAACCTCCCCGAGTAAACACTGCTCCGCCCCAGTATGTGCCAACACCACCGGGTCATTATTCTAACCCGCTGGAAAACAAGATCTCTGCGGCGGCGCGATTGGCGACTCTCCCAGTGGAGGGCGATTCTCCGACGGTGATTGAAACGCGAAGGTTCAGAGAACTTCTTTAGACGGCTCTGGCACAGCAGAAGGCATGCTCTTACAGTCGAGACAGGATTCATTCGACCCCTCGTCCAAGCCAGAGCCCGAGTTACAGCAGGCATATGGACTCAGCGGCAGTTTCAGGCAACGTCCGGCCCCGTGATCAGCCAGGCGGGCGAGACCCGGCGCGAGATGGAACCCCTAACTTGGCTAACCAGGATAGGGTACGCCAAGAGGCTGAGCGGGCGTCTCAGCAGGCGATGGAGCAGGCGGCTTACCAACCTTTTCCGATTTATCCGACGACTTCTATTGAGGCAGGTGCGACCACGAGAACTGGAGGTGTCCCTTGCTTAGTGCCAGCACTTCGTAATGAGCGTTTGCCCAAGGATTTTAAGGGGCCTCGAAAGGTGCCTAACTACACGGCTGACTTGCAACCCGGAGCGTGGATTGAAAGTTATGAGATGGCCATGGAATTGATGGAGGTCAGTGACGTGGCAATGGCCAAGTACTTCACTATGATGCTGGATGGAACGGCCCGCACTTGGTTAAAGGGACTGCCACCTAATTCCATTAGTTCCTAGGCCGAGTTAAAGGCCCGGTTCATTCAGAACTTTAAGGACACATGCAAGTAGCCCATCTCGATTGTGGACTTGACTAATTGCAAGCAAGAGGAAAGTGAGTCCACGACCCATTGGGTGCGCCGAGTGAAGGAAATAATACATTCATCTGATAAGATGGATGCCGGCTCTGCAGTCTTAATGTTGGAGAAAAATTGCCGTTTGAACCTCTCAAACAGTCGGAGCGGCTCAAGCGCCGATCAGAATGACATGGGCCAGCTGATGGCAGCTCTAGTTAAATACGCCGATTCCGATAGTACCAAGGATCCCGTGTCTGATGAAGAGAAGATAGGGAAGGGAAAGAAGAACGGCAACGCTAAGGGTCTTCAGCATAACCCAGCAAATCAAGGAGGTAATAATAAACGTAAGGCTGACGGTAGCTCGGAGTTTGTGGCGAATACGCAAGGCAACAATCAACGGCGCAAGGGGAGGCCACCTCCTCGGTCACGCGGGTCAGGTCCCACCCTTGAGCAGTTGTTGAACGAGCCCTGTCCAAGACACGGCACCCGGGAGAAGCCGACCACTCATCTGTGGAAGGACTATACGATGGAAACCACGGGACGGGCGGCGGCTCGGGTGGTGGCGGCTTTCATGGCCCGGGCGGCGGCTCAGGCGGCGGCAGTTTTCATGGTCAGGGCCCTCAATGTTGGAGATATGCCCTAGAGGCAATCATGTATGATGATATTTCCTATGTGTTTATGAATAAAGATAGTCCTTGGACATTATCAATGATGTGTATCGCAAGCACGTGACTTGTTTGTGGGACTATGCATTGTATGATGACTGTCCTAAAAGGTCCCTAGTCGAAAGGGTTGTGTGGACGCAAGAGCCGACTAGACTAGCATATGACACGGTCGATGGCTCGGTCTTACTAGCCATGGAGCATTGGATGCTAACCGGATAATATGGACTTGAAGGTCTGGTCGGATTCGACATAGTCGGATCCGAAGTCGAGATAAGGTCCGAGTCGGACAGACCCAACTATGAGACGCAGCGATATGTCATCTGTGAGTCTCTAGTACAACATACGCTCTATGTGCTAAGACCTGAGCCGACGCATGTACTGGATGGTGACAAACTTGCTTTGGGCCGACCAAACGCTACTCCGTGATCGGGTAGTTACAAAGGTAGGTTTCGGTTTGTCCAACCCCATGTTGCGAGACATGGTCGAGCAAGATGGGATTTGCCCCTCCGATCGAGAGATATACTGGGCCCCGTGGTGATCTCGACCAGAACAACATGGCTATGCGACAAGGATTATGAGATAATCCGGACAAAGGGTCAGATCACCGAACGAGAAAGAGGTCGGCTAGCACAAGGATGACAGCCTCGCTTTGAGCCCGGCAACATATATCGTGTGGCAAAGGGCGAAGTGTGACACGTTATGCTGTGTTCGCTTAACCAGCTTCATCGCTCGCTTGGTGGTCGGCACGCTTGCTAGAGGCCGCTACCAGCCATGTTGTCCGGAGGTGATCCGAACTACTACCAAGCCGACTTGAACCTAAGGGGTCGCGGCTTAAGGGAAGGAACCTACGAGGTCGGTTCAGAGGACACCGGTCGGATGTGATCCGAATCGACTAGGAACGTGACCGAGTAGACTTTTGCTTTAGGGTCCGTGGCGAGGCCCAAGTGTTGAGCTCGCGACGACGCCTATATAAAGTGGAGGTGCGGCACACTCAGATAAGGAGAACGCTTTTTGGCCTCGGGAGGCGATCGCTCGCCTCGTGGAGGTAGATCGCTCGGCCTCGTGGAGCCACCTCCACCGCCCGATCGTGTGATCGACCTAGCAGTCCGCCGCATGGTGTTCCTCCCGCACGCGCGGATACCATTAGAGGCGGTGCACTTGCGCCGCCCGCGAACTCGTGACGGGATCGGACGACCGTCGCCGAGGGAGATCGAACTAGGAGGAGATGATCCACCGGACGCGCTGCCCCAACTTCTTCTTCCGCTGCACGCATGCAAGCGCCTAGTGGTAACGAATCGTGATCCATCTCCGTAGCATGTTCCTCGGATGTTCTGCGCGTAGGATTTTTAATTTGCAGTTGATGCACCCTACCGTAGAACCCAACACTCAAGGTCATCAAGGTGGTTATAATCAGCAATCTGGCTAAGGGGGTCAACAGCAGCAGCAATCCGGGTATCAGAGTAACCCAAAACAGCTGAATAGTGGGCAGTATCACGTGTTCACCACTAGCTTATGCAAAAGGGACCAGAAGCTTCATAAGAGGGTCGTGAATGCCGTTGAGCCGGCAGTCCCTCGTTATCTGAGATGGTCTGAGCAGCCTATTGTATGGAGTAGGGAGGATCACCCTCCCCGGGTTAACAATCCGGGTCACTTAGCCTTAGTAGTGGCGCCTCAAGTTGGTGGATACAAATTCACAAAAGTGCTCATGGATGGAGGCAGCAGCATCAACATCCTCTATTATGAGACCTTTCGTCGCATGGGGTTGACTGATAAGAATCTCAAGACATCCAACACTGTTTTTCATGGAGTAGTGCCTGGTAAGTCGGTGTACCTAGTAGGAAAGATTGAGATGGAAGTGGCCTTTGGGGATGAGCATGATTCCAGGGCTGAGAAGCCAACGTTTGAGGTTGTCAAAATACAGAGCCCGTATCACGCATTGTTTTGACGGCCGGCTTATGCAAAGTTCATGGCGCGACCGTGTTATGTTTACCTGCAGCTCAAGATGCCGGGTCATAAGGGCACCATCACAGTGCATGGGAGCCGGAAGATAGCCTTGGAATGTGAGGAAGGCGATGCTGCATATGCTGAATCTTTTTGTGCGACAGAGGAGTTGAAGTTCTACAAGGACAATGTTGACCCGACAGACATGATGTCTTTGAAGAAGCCAACCACGGAACATGAGCCAGTGATGAAATTTAAGTCGGCTGATGAGACCAAGCTTGTTGATTTTGTTCCAGGCGACTCATCTAAGCAGTTCAGTATCAGTGCTAATCTGGATCCCAAATAGGAAAGTGCGCTCATCGAGTTCATCCGTGAGAACCGGGACATCTTTGCATGGAAACCTTCTGACATGCTAGGTGTACCGAGAGAACTCGCTGAGCACACTCTTAATATTGATCCAAAATTTAAGCCGGTCAAGCAGTTTCTTCGGTTGTTTAATGAGGAGAGGCATAAAGCTATTGGTGAGGAGGTGGCCCTGCTCTTGGCGGCCGGGTTTATTGTTGAAGTTTTTCACCCAGAGTGGTTGGCTAACCCGGTACTTGTGCTCAAAAAGAACGGCACCTGGCATATGTGTCTGGCTTACACAGACTTAAACAAGGCTTGTCCGGCTGATCCTTTTGCTCTTCCCCGTATTGATCAAATTAATGATGCTATGGCGGGTTGTGAGCGTTTGAGCTTTTTGGATGCTTACTCTGGATATCATCAGATCAAAATGGCAGTTAAGGACCAGGAGAAGACAGCTTTCATCACTCCGTTTGGAGCCTTCTGTTATGTGTCTATGCCTTTTGGGCTTAAGAGTGCCCAGGCGACTTATCAGCAATGTGTGCAGAATTGTCTCCACAATCAGATTGGGCGCAACGTTCATGCTTATGGGGATGACATTGTGGTGAAGTCCAGAGAGAAGGAGACCTTGATAGATGATCTGAAGGAAACCTTTGATAATCTCTGGGTCTACAAGATGATTCTTAACCGGCCAAGTGCATTTTTTGGAGTGCCAGCTGGCAAGCTTTTGGGTTTTCTGGTCTCTAACAGAGGCATTGAGGCTAACCCAGAGAAGATCAAGGCAATCACCTCTTTAGCTAAGCCGGCGTGTGTCAATGATGTTCAGCGTCTGGCGGGTCGTATTGCTGCTTTAAGCCGATTCATAAGCCGGTTAGGTGAGAAGGCCATACCACTGTATCAGATGATGAAGAAGATGGACAGCTTTGTCTAGAGTGATGCTGCTAATGCTGCTTTTGAAGATTTGAAGAACCAGTTATCTGAGCCACCGGTCCTTTCTGCCCCTATTGATAAGGAGCCCTTATTGTTGTATGTGGCTGCTAACACATGTGCCGTCAGTGTGGCCATTGTGGTGGAGCGCAAGGAGGCTGGCAAGGAGCATCTGGTTCGACGGCCGGTTTACTACATCAGTGAGGTGCTTATTGAGTCCAAGCAAAGGTATCCACATTGGCAGAAACTTGTTTATGGGGTGTTCATGGCAAACCGGAAGCTTAAGCAATACTTCCAGGGTCACCCCGTTACTGTGGTCAGTTCTGCTCCTTTGGGAGATGTCATTCAAAACAGAGAAGCCACAGGACGAGTCGCCAAGTGGACCATCGAACTTGGTCCTCATGGTATAAAGTATGTACCACGCACTGCTATTAAATCTCAAGCACTGGTGGACTACATCAATGATTGGACAGAGCTGCAGATGCCTGAAGAAAAGCCGGATAACACATATTGGACTATTCATTTTGATGGATCCAGGCAATTGGAAGGCTCGGGGGCTGGAGTTGTCTTAGCTTCCCCTCGAGGTGACAAATTTTGTTATGTGCTCCGGTTGATGTTCCCATGTACTAACAATGCAGCTGAGTATGAGGCCTTGCTCCATGGTCTTCGGATGGCTAAGGAGATGAACTTAAGCCAGGTATGGTGCTTTGGCGACTTAGATTTGGTGGCTCAACAAGTATCAGGCAAGTGGGACTCCAAGGATCCTCTCATGGCGGCTTATCATCGTGAAGTTGATGCAATTGCTGGACACTTCAAGGGTTACCAGGTGGAACACATTGATCGCAGAAAGAATGAGGCGGCCGATGCTTTAAGCCGGTTGGGATCTCAGCGTAAGCCGGTGCCACCTAACACTTTTTTGGATGTTCTGCATAACCCTTCTGTCAAATTGCCTATAGAGGAAGACTTGGATGTTCCTGATCCGGAAGCGCAATTGGTGGCGGCTCTTCACGTCATCCCAGATTGGACAGTGCCATATTTGGCTTACATGACCCGGGGTGAGTTGCCTGAGGACGAAACCTTGGCTAGGTAGATAACCCGACGGTCTAAGTCAATGATGATTGCCAATGGGGAGTTGCATCATCGCAGTGTCACTGGGGCGTTTCAACGTTGTGTCTCTCTTGAGGAGGGTCAAGAAATTCTTCGTGAGATTCATGAAGGAGATTGTGGCCATCATGTCGGTTCAAAATCCCTTGTGGCCAAGGCTTTTCGTCATGGATTTTATTGGCTGACGGCTCATGCTGATGCGGAAGATCTAGTCAGTAAATGTTACGGTTGTCATAAATTCTCACGACGGGCTCATGTACCGGCTCAAGAATTGAGGATGATTCCAATTACTTGGCTGTTTGCAGTCTGGGGACTTGACATGGTTGGACCTTTCAAAATATCCAAAGATAAAAAGACCCATCTCTTGGTGGCGGTTGACAAATTCACAAAGTGGGTTGAGGCAGAGCCGGTCAGTAAGTGTGATGCAGCCACGTCGGTTCAGTTCATGAAAAAGGTGATTTTTCGCTTTGGTTTTCCACACAGTATTATAACTGACAATGGTACTAATCTTTCCAAGGGTGTCATGGAGGAGTTCTGTCAACGTGAGCATATCCGGCTTGCTGTTTCATCAGTAGCTCACCCCCAATCTAATGGGTAGGCTGAAAGAGCCAATCAGGAAATCTTGAAAGGTATCCGGCCCCGGCTTATGGTTCCTTTGCAGCAGATGCCGGGTTGTTGGGTGGAGGAGTTGCCTTCTGTGATATGGAGCATCAATACCACACCTAACAGATCTACGGGTTATACGCCTTTCTTCATGGTTTACGGAGCAGAGGTGGTTCTACCGAGTGACATCCATCATGACTCGCCCCGCGTGGCGGCTTATGTTGAAGCTGATAATTAACAAGCCCGTCAGGATGCACTTGACCTGTTGGATGAGTAGCGTGACTTAGCAGCAGCCCGCTCTGTGATTTACCAACAGGACCTGCCCCGTTATCACAACCGCCGGGTTAAGTCCAGAACCTTTCAGGAAGGTGATTTGGTGCTCCGGCTCATCCAGGATCAGTCTGATGCGCACAAGCTATCCCCACCTTGGGAAGGACCCTTTGTGGTCAGCAAGAACCTGAATAACGGGTCATACTACCTTATCGATGTTCGAGAGCACAAAGACTCACGTAAGTCGGAGGAGGAGACCCGCCGGTCGTGGAACATTGCTCATCTTCGGCCTTACTACACTTGAGCCACCGGCTCTCATGATGTACATATTTTGAAATGTATATATTATGATAAGTAATAAAGCAGGACCTCTGTCCTTTTCATCCTCAATGATCATATATTTCTTATTATTCTAACCATAAATGACCAGTTGGGGGCTGATCGTATTCGAATCTAGCTTAACTCTCTTGGTCTGTCTCATGATCGTATTCGAATCTAGCCGTTAAACCTCATGGTCACTAGGGGGCTTCCTGTTCGAACATAGGTCATATTCGAACCAAAGAGAACATAGCTATCGATACCCTTTTGATCGGCACACTGCCAAACTCACTAGGGGGCTTCTTGATCGTATCCGAATCATAGCTCAACCCCTTTGGGTCTGACGTTGATCGTATTCAAATCAGCGTCGCTAAAAAACTCTCAAGGTCATTTGGGGGCTTCCTGTTCAAACATAGGTCGTATTCGAACCAAAGAGAACATAGTTGTCGGTACCCTTTTGATCGACGCAACGCCAAAGCCACTGGGAGCTACATGATCGTATTCGAATCCTAGCTTAACCCCTTTGGAACGGTTTATTGATCGTATGCGAATCAGAAGCCTCAAAATTTTGTTTATTTCTTCTGACATTTTTGCAAACAGTCTTTTTTGAGTTTGTCTTGAGACTTTTTTGATCCTATTGAAAGCGTATAATGAGTGGCTTCTATTTAACCCGGCTTGGCCTTAGTCAATAAGTCGCCAGGATATAACAATACTCATATGTGTGGAAGTACCGGCTTCTGCAGGATTGGGTTGTCACCCTTAACTGTTCGGGTCACATAAACCAGCAGTCTACGTCAAAGGATCACATGTATGATATTATAGTTGTGTTTCAAAGCTATAATTGATAACCGGCTCATCTATGACTCTTTTTCATATCTCGGGTTCTATGTAAGATATATGACCCGCCCTGCGGTAAGCCGCCAAGGGTCTTGTGATTTATTTCTGTATGCAGGACAGTTTAAAAGCCTTCTTAAGCAGAAGGAAAACAGATGATACGCATAATATGGACGAATATAAGATGGCGGCTTAACAGTATTGAGCACTAAACACGTGCACGAAGGCACGGCAAAACCAAATTATATCTACCCTATTACATGACTCCACGAGTCCAAATGATTAACATTATTTTTCAGCATAGCATAAATATGAGCCGCCCGACGGATCAATTGTGTTGTTGGCATGAGCCTTCCGGATCATCCCTTTCCGCTCCTCCATCCTGTTCCCTGTCCTGGAAGGTTGATGATGACCAGTCAATGCCACTCAAAGCTTCAAATTCAGCTTCGTCATCAATTAATCCGGCCGGGTCAACTTCAGGGGCGAAGGTATGATTACGAATTGGAGGGATCAGGCTGACCACTTCATAATGTGGCGTTGGAATTCGCTGATTTTCTACGTCATAACCCGGTTGGTACTTGGTCAGATCTGTGTCATTACCAATCAGGGTGGCCACATGGCGTATTTCCTTCACACAAGCGGTGAAGTCCTTCTGTTCAAATGTTGTGCCGTCCTCCTTCAGGCTTGGATATCCAATGGCGATGCCGGTCGGGTCTAGCTCCGGCAGCCACGCCTTGGCCCGGCTTAATGCAGCTATGGCTCCGGCTCTCATAGAAGATCGCCTTAATTCTTGAACCCGCTGGGGAAGCACAGCAAGCCATTTCAATACATCCAACAGGAGTGTGGGGACTTCGTTTGACAAGGCCACTGCGGCTAAGGCACGCCGAGACCCAGTATAGAGTTGTTCCACCAACAGATAAACCGCTTTCACTTTATCAACATGCTTTGGTTCAGATTAGAACTCCGGGCCTGCATTACAATGTCAGGTGAGTTCATGACGATATGATGCTTATTATAAAGATTCAAGTATTTAACACTTGCAAGAGGACTTACCAAAGATTGCTGACACCATCTGAGATATATGGCGCTTTAAGCCGGATAATTCGGTGGTCACTTCCGCAAGAGCTGCCTCTGTTTTCTCAGCTCGATTGGTCAAAGCGATTTTTTCGTCAGCCCGGGCTTTCTTCTCTGCTTCAAAGCCCTTTTTCATTTTTTCTTGTTCAGATACATTGAATTCAAATTTGGAGTTGGCTTTTGGGTTTCAGTCTCTTGTGCTTCGAGATGCTTCTTCAAATCGATACTTCGATTCAAGTTGTTGGTGGTGGCTTTGTATAAATATCGGGTCAAAAGTAAGGATTATCAAGCTGCCATATTAAGTCCCAAGACTTTTGCAAGCAATAACACTTGGCACTTGGGGGCTAATGTGTGCTGAAGAATTTTGTTTACAGTGGCGGTTCATGACAGTAAGTCCCAACCACTTTGCAAGCAAGAGTATTTGGCACTTGGGAGCTACTGCATATTGCTGTTTAAACCTTTTAAATACTTTGTTCTGTGCAACCATATGAAGAACCAGTTCAATCATACTGATTAAACCACCCCTTGGGGACTACGGAGTAAGCGGGAATTCTTCTGTGTTTTAATTCTACTATGTTACTAATATTGCTAAGTTTATTTCTAAAAGTCTACAGCATATTCATCATAAGCAATAGACTTGGGGGCTGGCATGGTAAGTATAAATGAATATGGAGAAAGGATTGTACCTCAAACTTCTGGTGCATCTGCTTCACCATGTCAATTTCTATGTCACGGCTGCTGTGCACTTGACTCATATAGCCAGAATAGATGTCTCCGATACTCATATGAGTATAATTAGCAACATCAAGTTTAGTTCTGCGGCGTTCAAGAAGTTCCTCCTTGGCAGAACATTTGGCCAGCATGGTAGGCCTCCCCGGTTCAACAAAGCCGGTCTTGGTGATTTCGATATCAAGATCTTGAGGATCATCCGTCTTGGCCGGGCTAGGGACTTCCAGGTTTTCAGAACCATCGACGGCTTGCTCGACAGGCGGGTCAGCAGCGGGCGTCGGTATATCATGAGCTGGCTCAGGCGGCGGCTCATGAGTGTAGGCTTCAGGTGCGGCTGATCCAAGTTCCGGCTCATTTAAGACCGGCTCTTCGGCCGGCTTGTTCTTCTTCGCCCTTTTGCTGGGCTTCGCTTGTCCGCTGCATAAGATCAAAAGGTCAGTATAAATACAACAAATTGAAATGAGTACAGATTAAGCAGGTTGTCATTACCCTGGAGCAGTTTTAAAAGCCGGCAAATTGGATTGCATTGACTCGCCGGAGGAAGGTGAAGTTTCCTGATAATTTGAGTCAGAAGAGTTGAGTGGTTGATGAGTGAGACCCGCCAAAGGATAAAAGGAATATAAATCGGAAGTGACCTCGTTCCGGCGTTTCCTTGTTACATAGGGTAAGCCGGAGGATAGTTCTGCATCTTTACTGGTCCGGGTCTGCCTCCGGCTCTCATCCATCTGTTGCTTCAAAAGAAATTGAGGATCTTGGTAAGCTAAAGGATGTGAAAATCTTACTTTCCGGGTTACTCTTCGGACTTTCTGTCTTGGAAAAGGCTCGAAGTCTGAGGAAATAATAGTTACCTCTTCAACCACTGCATGACTCGCTCCTATATCCTCCCGATGATAATCAGAGTCAATAAGATCGTTAAAAAAGGAGCCTAGAGAATCAAGAGCTACCTCTGACTCAGAGGTGTCTTCTAATCGAAGCATGTCTGAGGCGTTGGGTTTATTTCCTTTTTTTCTTGGTGGCGGCTCTCCTGGCGGCTTTCTTAGCTTTTCTGGCTTTCTTTGCAGCTTCATGATCATACTTGGCCTTCCAAAATTCGTCAGTGGCCTGTGAATTACAACAAGAGTTTTGAGTAAAGGTAAAACCTTCAAAGGTGAAAGTGGCTTACCGCTGGAGCCGGGTTAGCCTTGCAGAAAGGTCTTAAACCTACTTTGCCACAGTCTGCCAGGCTCTCATTCAGGAGTGACTTTGTCCTACCATCAATGACGTCATCAGGTAAATCGTCAGGGTTGTGCCGCAGAGGATCATTTTTCTGGCCTGAGTAGTCGCACATCAAACCAGGGTGGTGGCTCAATGGAATAACCCGCCAGGCAAGCCAAACCCAGACCAAATCAATGCCATTTAAGCCATTCCCCAAAGAGTTTTGACTTTACTCATGGTGCGGGCAAGTTTCTGGCGTTCAGCAGGAGACAGCTTATCTGGTAGAGGATGTGTGGACTCGAGGCGCAGGGCGCGAAAGCCGGGCAGAGGGTTTTCACCAACCGGAGAAGTATCTTGACAATAGAACCACATCTGGTTCCAGTCTTTGGGGTGACTCGGTGGATCGGCATACGGAAAAATGCAGTCTCTCCATCGCTGGATTGAGATCCCACCAAGTTCCAAGCAAGGCCCGTTGGCACGTTCATTCTGGCGGTTCAAATAAAATAATTCTCTGAAGAGCAGCAAGTTGGGTTCTTCTCCAAGATACACCTCACAGAACACTTGGAAATTGCAAATATTAGATATGGAGTTGGGCCCGATATCTTGAGGTCGGAGGTGAAAAAAATGCAGGACATCTCTAAAAAACTTTGAGCTGGGTGGAGAAAAGCCCCGGTTCATGTGATCAGTAAAGACGACGACTTCCCCTTCTTTGGGTTGAGGCTTTTCCTCTGTTGGATCAGGAGCACGGTAGGACATGACTTCTTTCTTTGGCAGATAGCCAGTCTTCACAAAATCGGCAAGTGTGCCTTCTGTGACGATGGATTTGACCCAATTGCATGTAATGGGTGATTTGGGCGCTTTCGGCGGCATTATGAAGATGGAAGCCTAACAAAGAGTGAAATTGCCAGTTTAACCGTAAGCCGGAGGAAAAATTACAGTGCAGATTCCAGATGGCGGCTTTCAAAGGGGCCTAATAGCATATGGCTAATTATGTCAGATTATTTAAGCCGCCATGAGCAGTTAAGTTATTTGAGCCGCCATGTGTGGTTGAAGTTATCTATTGAGCATTTCAATTTAAAGCCGGTGGTGTGAGCCACCATGGCTAGGTGGATCTATCAAGATGCAGACATCGACTAAGTGTTATGAAAACAGGTTTCACATATTGCAATCACTATTTTGGATCAATGGATGCTCAGAAAAGGAAAAATATTCTAGACCTAACAAACCAGTACAGAGGAGTTCATCAGTTCTAAAGAGGCCTTTGTACAAGAAAAGGGGATCTACTAGCATCTGAAATGGATGCAAAACAGCTACCGCATAAGTTTAGTACTTCTTTTAGATCAAAAGATGATGCAATGGAGAAACCACGGAGAATCCGTGATGAACAGCGAAGAACACAGAGGAACTCGCAAACCCTAATGCGGATCTAAGGTGAAGAAAAGCAGAGACTTATGGACGCAGATCTACTGCGGAGGGTCGCCGCCGTTCTCTGGATGAGGTCAGGTTGATGCAGCGGCCGGGGTCGTGGAAGACAAAGTGCGCTGTGGCGGCGGCGGAGCTCGAGCAGCAGTGGGGTCGCGGGAGGAAGAAGACGACGGAAAGGGGGAGAATGGAGAAAGACCAGTCATGCCTATTTATAAGGAAAAGACAGATAAGTGGGCGCGAAAAACGAGGAGGCCGAAATTTATGGGTATCCAGCTTGTCAGGACGCCTCAATTCTCAGGTTGGTTATTAAAGATAAAGATCCATTGAGATACGTCGGATAAAATATGAATTAATGACAGATGATGTCACGACGGGTCATTGCAAATCCAGAAGATGACGTCATGGCGAGTTACAAATTTCCGTTCGACAGAGAACAGAAGACTTTCCTTAAAGCGATGAAGATTTACATGAACCAGTTCAAATCAATCTGGGGCCTAATGTTGGGGATATAATTACTGGTATGACCCGCCCAGGAGGGGTCGGGTTATACTCATGACGATTCTTGAAGCCCAAGACATCACCTGGAGATGGCGGGTTAGTTAAGGGCCCAGGACCCAAAGGGCGACTTAAGGCCCGTAGAGATAAACCGCCATATATATATATATGTGTGTGTGTGTGTGTGTGTGTGTGTGTGTGTGTGTGTGTGTGTGTGTGTGTGTGTGTGTGTGTGTGTGTGTGTGTGTGTGTGTGTGTGTGTGTGTGTGAACTTGTATTATATGGCAGGAATAGAAGAGAGAAACCGAGCCAGACACTTTTTATGAGCCGGCCGGGACTCTATGAGCCGCTGGGCGTCGACCTCTGTATATAAGGGGACGACCCGGCGGCGGTTCAGGGCAAGTAACATTAGATCGAGAGCTAGGTCAAGCAGATTCGCTCCCTGGTTATTGAGAGATAAGTAATCCCACTCAAAACTAGATCGTAGGCTTTTACCTTCATCGTAAGGGGCCGAACCAGTATAAACCTCGTGTCCTTTGTCCCGATTAACCCCTTCTTGCTTCCTAGTTGCGATGGCTCCACGACTAAGTCCTTTCACTAGGACATCTGCCGTGACAATTCCACGACAGGTTCCCTGGTTTAGTTTTCCACAATGCGAGCACACTGGAAATCATGATGAATTTTGACAAAATCAATTATTGAACCATATATGAATGCAAATTAATTTCAACATCATAGAATTCAATACCTATCCAAGAATTGTTGAACCTGCGTTAGATCCTGAGCGTTTGTTGACTCTCTGAGAGAATTGATGTAGTAAACTATGTTCTTGTTTGGAACAATGAATACCAATATCTAGTGATTGCTACATATTAAGAAAGCCATGAACTTACGAATGATGTCGAAATCTGAAAGACAATCAGTGTATGTGTGGTTGTTTACTTGACTTACCTTTCATGATATGGCTATAGAAATGATTCTGCATGCGACGTGTTTTCGAAGATACGGACGACCGTGTTAACGGCCCAGTCCCGTTGGTCCTTACCATCTAATGATGTGCTATTTGCTAATGCAGGATCTATGAAATACACACTCTCCCTTTTTCTTCTTTGCGTGTTCAATCCCCTGAGAGGAATAAAATGCAGTTAGCTGTTTATCATTTACAGCCTTGTATGGAGAAGTTGATCAGCGTTCGTTAAGTACTTATGAAATCAGGCATGTAACAAGAGTAGCATTGAGCACGTTGAAGTTGAAGAAGAGATGTAAGTCCTCGAAACTCATATTGATGGAACCAGCATCGTGTCGGAAATGATCTTTATTATAGTGGACTAGCAAAGCATGATGACCTGCTGACATTTGATCCATGCAATATTCATGTAACTCGCGACAACTGGAGCTGCACTCATCAAAGTATTCGCCAACAAGAAATGGCTGGCCATGGCGTAATTGCGTGCTTCAAGTACGTGTGCTTTACTTTTAGCAAGCAACAATTCTACTTCTTCTTCATCCATGGCGTCAGAAATAATTACTCCCTGATTCAAACAAGCTGCTATTAATTTGGTTATGGGAGATGAGTGCCTTAAGTAAGAGGCAATCGTTCTCTTCTTTCTTCACTCTCCCGCTGTGCTTCCTCGTGGTTGTGGGTGTAGCCTTTTTAGCCACTTCCTTCTTGGTACTTGAAGCATTTCTGGCAGAACGTCTGGTTGGCTGCAAGGTAGACTGCCGAGCAGACGGTGAAGCTTGGACAGTCTGCTTAGCAGATGGTTTATCTATGCCGGACCGCTGAGCTCGCGGTGCTGCTGTGATGGACTACTGGGCTGTAGGAGCAGAGGCACCGGACTGCTGACCATGCGTTGAAGCTATGTCAGGTTTCTGCGCAGGTGGTGCCAACTTGTCAGTGTGCTGAGGGGGCCATGCCAACGCGTTGGTTTGCTGAGTAGGAAGTGCTAACACATTGGTATGCTGATCATGCGCCTGCGGACCGACGGTCTGATGAGCAGTCAGTCCTGGACCTACAGACTGCTTAGCAGGCGGTTCCGAAGCATCAGACTACTTAGCAGTCTATTCCACCAGGTTGGTCTGCTGAGCATGTGCTGCAGCTAGGTCTGCTCCCGCTGCTTCAGCGGCCGACATCTTAACCGGTGGTGCGTCATCAGCAGTTGTTGGCCTTGCCACTGGCTGCTTTGGGGCGGAGGATGACATGGCCTGTACGCCACAAAGTCAGGCCAGATGATCACAGGTTGATGCATCAGCCCATGAGAGCTGTTGTGGAAAGGAGAGCGTCACCGGTTGAGGGGCGACCGTGGTTGCTCTTGGCGGGGCTTCTGGAATCTCATCGATGAACTCTATTTCCTTTCGTGGCCACTGGATGTGATGTAACAGTGTTTCTCCCAAGGTCCTTTGCTCATTGAAGTCTCCTAGGACATTCTTCAGGGCAAATTCATTAAATCCAGGCTTTACTTCAGTCGCGTAGCACTTCACACAACCCGGCTTCAATGGCACATAGTCCAAGAAGAAGCCATCTTCCAAGAAGGGTGGGCAAACCCAGGTTGTTGCACATTTTAATGTACCTTTATAATGTGTAAGCATGCCCTTTAGTCTGTCTTTCATTCCAGATAGATCAGATATAGCATCATCACGAAGAGCTTGGCCTCATTGTCATTGGTCGGTGATGCACGACTACTCTTGTGCAAAGGTTGTTGTGCAATAAGCAGGATCCTCCATGCCCGCCTCCCCGCCCATCTGTTGGCTATTTGCCAGTGTTAGAGTCTTCTGCATCGTCATTGACTCCTCAACATCCTTTCGAACAGCCGGATAAATCTCCTTCTTCAACCTTTCATACAATGCATTCTGCTTCATTTCACTCCTCGCTTTTTTCATGCTGAGCCTCTCTTCTTTGTTGAGTGTGAAATCCCTCTTGTGCGGGACATTAACACCTATACCCCATGCACAGCCAGGGGGCTCTTTTGTATCCAGAGCAATGGACAGAATATCACATGGCCCTGAGTTCCTGTAGAACTTTCCAGGGATCTTGGAAGCCCCTAACATCACTTCATATAGTTTGGCATCACGTGCATTTTCAAAGTAATAAGTTCCGTCATCATGCCTCTTTGCACATGCCCGCAAGTAGATTCTGGCGCGTTCGCCCCTGATTTCACTAAAGGCCGGATTCCCACCCGCCGCTATTGCTTCTTTGTCCTACGGTTCCCATATCAGTTTCATGCTGTAGTATCCTGCCACACCCATACGGTGGGGGTGTATGTTCTTCTTCTGAAGTTCCGATTGCTTGAAACTCTTCTCAGCAAACTCTTTAGTTGCCCTAACCCTTTTGAATTCTGCCCAGTCTGCCTTTGTAATTTGGCGGTATGCGAGGATTGGGTCCTTGCCTTCACTCAAGTACTTCTTGTACAACACGTGCTTCCAGTTTCTCCAAGCATCCCTAGCCTTCTTCAGTGCAGCGTGTTCCACCTGCATTCTCCACTGCTCTGGAACGTTGAAGTGATCCATGATCTCTCGGACTATCCTTCACCGTGTTTCTGTGTCAGCCTTCCGAAACCCCGCCAGATTTATGTTGAGCCTTGCCCTGCCAACAAATGCACACACACTCCTGAACCTCATGCGTGCTTTATCTAGTTCAGGACTTTAAATCAATCTCGGTTACTTCATATACACCTTTAGGATGGTGTGTGGGATTCCTTGGAGCGTTCCTCCGTGTCCTGATCGGAAGGGTAATTGCTGCAGCTCTATCCCGTTCAAGACTACTTGAACCCTCACAATCTGCTGAAGACCTAGGGTTGTCCAAATCAGATGAAGATACATGGCCTGAATGAGTGATGTCACTGCTACTCGGCATCTACAGGGAACACATGCGAAACTCGGGAAAGGAGGATAAGCATAAAACTAACAACTTGGTATCAAGCTTTCTAAACATGACATGCAATAATTTAGAAAATGTACGGCTAATTTGTGAAGTTTGTGTGACTCGGGCGCCCGTGATCAGTAAATAGGCAGTAACTTATTGGAACAAATATAGCTTATATGTAGTAAGGAAGGTAGATAATGAACATATATACGCTTGTCGTGGTAACGATTCCGACAATAAGAGAGGGGTAGGATAAAGGAGCATGATCTATCAAGATGCATATGGGTGACATGATGGTTTTAGCGAGTTCGGGCCTCTCACGGTGGAGATAACAACCCTACGTCTCGTGCTCCGGAGAGGCTTTGTTTTATCTTAGTATGTATCCGGAGATTACAATGAGAGGAGAACGGATCCCCGTAGTCCTGAGACTAATGGTGAAAAAGAGAGAGAGATGGAAGAAAAGAGCCCCCTCGGTCTAGTGGTGGGGGTGGCTTATATAGAGTGCGCCACCCCCTCACTTCCTATGTTACAAAGTGGGGCATGAATGCCATAATGCCAGCCCACTACCAAGCCCTCACTATGAGAATGATGCCGACTCCTTTACTACCTGCTGGTCTTTGTATATCCGAGTAAGTCATACGGTCGAGTGGTGAACTGTCATCCGAGTGGATGGCATGCTGCTTGGTCGAGTGGATAGTATGCTGCTTGTCCGAGTGGATAGTATGTCTGTATGAAATTTATCTGGACCCACATGTTGTGTGGACCCCATGCTTCATGATATTTTGACCCTTCGTGGGCCTACCTGTTATGTGTATCCCCAACATTAGCCCCCGAATCGATTGCGATTTTGCAGAACGAGTTTGTGCAAGACACAATTTGGTCCGAGTGATTACAGAAATACTCGGTACATGTCGTCATGCTTTCAGACAACCAAGGTTTGAACAAAATCTCAATGGATTCCGGCACCGCGCTTCCCGACTAATAGGGGTAAGTGCCTGTGAGGAGCAACTTGGTGAAATTCGTTCATCTCTCGGAACAGGTTAACTCGTGATCTGAGTACGGGTGTGTCATTAAATCTGGGCAACAAGATTGACACATGGACTGCTCTCTCAGAGAGATGCCATTCTTATCCCGGAGGAACGTCAATATGAGTCGGTTTTAGATCCACACTTGTGAGTTTCACGCTTTGAGTCCTAGAAGAAGGCTCAAAACAGGTCCACGGAGGAGCGTTAAACTCACCTTATAGGAATTTTCTTTTGGTAGTCGACGGGATTCTTAGAACTTGTTTGTTTGTTGTTCGTCACGAGGACTGGTCAGGCCATACCGAGTGGAGATTACTCCAGTGGGGGCACGCTGAGTGCACCCACTGGGTGTAGTCCCCGAGACCGCCGTCGACTACGGGCAGTCGGCAGGGGTCTGAGAGAGAAAATATTCTTAGCTGGTACTGATTGGACTTGTTCTTCTCCGACTCAGAGGTCGAGTGATCTGGAGCTAGGCTTGCATCGAGCAAAATGTTTCTTTCTGAGTTCTCTTCCAGTGGGGGCACACTGAGTGCACCCACTGGGTGTAGTCCCCAAGCCTCTGTCGGACTAAATGAGTGTGGCAGAGGGTTTAAGTCTCCCGGTAAACCTCCATGCAGTCGGCACGGTAAATATATTTGTCTGAAATTGAATCAATCGGATGGATCTTCAAGCCCTTGGCATGGTAAATAAGCTCAGCTTGGAGCTGAGTCAGTCGGACTGATCTTCGTGCACTTGGCACTGTAAATGAATTCAATCAGGAACTGGATCAATCAAGTGATCTTTGTGCACTCGGCACGATGAATGAATTCGGCCTTGAAACTGCCGACTGTAGAAAAAAGCTGGCCACTCCAGGGAGCAATCGTTCCAGTAGTACTTCTTATATTGACCGTTAGATTTTGCGTGAAAGGGGTATTTGTAAGAGTACATTGTATCCGTAGAGGAGCTTCATTTTTACCCTTTTGCATGAAAGGGGTATTTGTCCAAGTGGACGTGCTCCCCGACTGATCGGGGTATGTTGACTGCAAGGAAAAACTTGGTGGCACTTGTATGTCTCCCGGAGGAGATAGACTAGTGGTTTGACATGGATGTTCCATGAAACCCGAGTGACGAGGCTAGTGTGTGGGCTGACTCTCCAGAGAGAGGCCACTCATTATCCCGGGGGAAAACCAGCACATGCCATCTCTGAGTCCAAGTTTGTGAAACTGACGCCTTGGAGCCTAGGATAGGGCCAAGTGTATCTGTAGAGGAGTGTTGTTTTCACCCTTTTGCAGTCCTGAAGATGACTTTAGGTAATGATTTGGGCGATCGTCCGAGTGGACAGTACTTCCCTTATAGATTTTCGGCAGACCGAGCAAGTATGGTTAGAAAGATATTCTTGATGTGATCAATGGGTTGATTGAATGGGCGTAACCCCTGAGGGCCGGCATGACCAACGACTGTGCGTAGCCCCCGAGTGATGCTCGAAATAGGCAAGCTTGCTACATAGTGTTTTATGAGGTTTGATCATATGAGTAACTTAGTCGTTCTGTGTTGGGGGTGTAGAGGTAAAGACATGTCCAACTGATGGTGACGCCCGAGGCGGACAAGGGGCGATGATGTGTACAACCGAGTGACGACGCGCGGGGCGGCCGAATGGGAAAGACGTGCACAACCGAGTGGCAACTCGCGGAGCAGCTGGGTGGTGATGACGTGCCCAACCGAGTGGCGACGCGCTGGGCGACCGAGTCATGATGTGCGAAGTGGCCGAATGATGAACATGTGCACAACTGAGTGGCAACACGCGGGACGGCTGAGTGGTGAAGACATGCACAACCGAGAGGCGACGCATGGAACGGCGGAGTGGTGAAGACGTGCACAACCGAGTGGTGCGGTGCGTGACGGCCGAGTGAGGATGTGCGAGGTGGCCGAGTGAGGATGCGCGAGGTGGCCGAGTGACAGATTGTGTGTCCAGCCAAGTGGCTGAAATGGTCTTCAAAGGAGTTAGCCAGATGCTGTCGAAGCTAATGTAGCGATGAGGTCGGTGTAGTTTGGTTGCGACACAACAAGACCGGCATGACAACTGAGTCTGAATAAGAATGAAGATGGCGTGCAGAGCGTCTGGGTGATTATAAAACTTGTCAAAGTGGCGGGTCGAACGCACTTGTTGAAGTGAAGGATCTGACTGGTGATGAAGTACTCGACTACTCAGGAGAGTGTCATTCCAAATGAGATGCAGCCCCCAAGTGTGGCGTAGCCCCCAAGCGTACTACAGGCTTCGACAACGGACATGTCGGAATATGATAAATATAGTTTTGAATGGATGATTTGCAATTCATCGAGTCGTACTCGGGTAAAAGATGAGGAGAAGCTTCTGAGTGATGCTCGAAAGAGGCAAACTCGCAAAAGAGTGAAGTGCGTGAAGTTTAATTATAAAAGGGACTTATCTGTCTCATGCCTGACGAGGTCTATATCATTGATACGATAAAGAGGATTCCACAGAGAGGTTTGCCGGATGTGTTTGAAGTCAACAGAGCGACAAGGTCGATGTTGTGGTGCGCTAGGACCGGTATGGTGACCGAGTTCGAGCAGCGATGAAGTTGGCGCATAGGGCCGTCGAGTGATCGTGTAACTTGTGTAAAAAATGGCACATGCCAACGAAATAATTTCTCGAGGAAATTTGATGTGTGCTGAAATGATTTGTGTGAATAACACCCATAGACACCCGCTGGCAGTGCAAGGGGCTTGCTGGTTAACCAGTAAGAGTCTGAAAGAGCGAAGGATCCGTTCGAACTTGTCGAGGCGACAGATCCGTGAACTCATTGGAATACTAGCTCAAATAAAATGGAAGTGTTGTGTTTCGACTGAGTTGCAGCCCCGGAGGACCGATGCAAACTCGAAATGAAGAACGACACATGGTGTTTGTGAATGATGTATGCGAAAAAATGGAAGTTGGACTCGTGAGTCACATAACCAGTACTGAGCAAGTATGTGAAAATAAGCAGCCGAGCGTAGAGGTACACTCTGTGGTGTGGCCTCTAAGTGAACGTGATGTGTGAATTACGGGATACTCGGGAAGACGGTGGAGTGGTTATGAGGTGACCAACCGATGGCGACACGTGGGGTGGCCGAGTGGTGATGAGGTGACCAACCGATGGCGACGCGCGGGGCGGCCGAGTGGTGATGAGGTAACCAACTGATGGCGACGCGTGGGGCGGTCGAGTGGTGATGAGGTGACCAACCGATGGCGACGCGCGTGGCGGCCGAGTGGTTATGAGGTGACCAACCAATGGCGACGCGCAGGGCGGCCGAGTGGTGATGAGGTGACCAACCGAGTGGCGACGTGCGGGGCGGCCGAATGGTGATGAGGTGACCAACCAATGGCGACACACGGGGTGGCCGAGTGGTTATGAGGTGACAAACCAATGGTGATGCGCAGGGCGGCCAAGCGGAGATGAGGTGACCAACCGAGTGGCGATGCGCAGGGCGGCCGAATGGTGATGAGGTGACCAACCGATGGCGACGCACGGGTGGCGAGTGGTTATGAGGTGACCAACCAATGGAGACGCGCGGGGCGGCCGAGTGGTGATGAGGTGACCAACCGAGTGGCGACGCGCGGGGCCGCCGAATGGTCATGAGGTGACCAACTGAGTGGCAACGCGCGGGGTGGCCGAGTGGTGATGAGGTGACCAACCGATGGCGACGCGCGGGGCGGCCGAGTGGTGATGAGGTGACCAACCGATGGCGACGCGCGGGGCCGCCGAGTGGTGATCGGTGACCAACCGATGGCGGCTGGCCGGTGAGTGGTGATGAAGTGACCAACCGAGGTGGTGACGCGCGGGGCGGCCGAATGGTGATGAGGTGACCAACCGAGTGGCGACGCGCGGGGCGGCCGAATGGTGATGAGGTGACCAAACGATGGTGACGCACGGGGTGGCCATGTGGTGATGAGGTGACCAACTGATGGCGACGCGCGGGCGGCCGAGTGGTGATAAGGTGACCAACCGATGGCGACGCGCGGGGCGGCCGAGTGGTGATGAGGTGACCAACCGAGAGGCGACGCGCGGGGCAGCCGAATGGTGATGAGGTGACCAACCGATGGCGACGCACGAGGCGGCCGACTGGTTATGAGGTGACCAACCAATGGCGACGCGCCGGGCGGCCGAGTGGTGATGAGGTGACCAACCGAGTGGCGATGCGCGGGGCGGCCGAGTGGTGATGAGGTGACCAACCGAGTCGCGACGTGCGGGGCGGCCGAATGGTGATGAGGTGACCAACCGATGGCGACGCATGGGGTGGCCGAGTGGTTATGAGGTGACAAACCAATGGTGATGCGCAGGGCGGCCAAGTGGAGATGAGGTGACCAACCGAGTGGCGATGCGCGGGGCGGCCGAATGGTGATGAGGTGACCAACCGATAGCGACGCACGGGTGGCGAGTGGTTATGAGGTGACCAACCAATGGAGACGCGCGGGGCGGCCGAGTGGTGATGAGGTGACCAACCGAGTGGCGACGCGCGGGGCCGCCGAATGGTCATGAGGTGACCAACCGAGTGGCAACGCGCGGGGTGGCCGAGTGGTGATGAGGTGACCTACCAATGGCGACGCGCGGGGCGGCCGAGTGGTGATGAGGTGACCAACCGATGGCGACGCGCGGGGCCGCCGAGTGGTGATCAGGTGACCAACCGATGGCGACGCGCGGGGCGGCCGAGTGGTGATGAGGTGACCAAACGATGGTGACGCACGGGGTGGCCATGTGGTGATGAGGTGACCAACCGATGGCGACGCGCGGGGCGGCCGAGTGGTGATGAGGTGACCAACTGATGGCGACGCGCGGGGCGGCCGAGTGGCGATGAGGTGACCAACCGAGTGGCGACGCGCGGGGCGGCCGAATGGTGATGAGGTGACCAACCGATGGCGACGCACGAGGCGGCCGAGTGGTTATGAGGTGACCAACCAATGGCGACGCGCCGGGCGGCCGAGTGGTAATCAGGTGACCAACCGAGTGGCGATGCCCGGGGTGGACTAATGGTGATGAGGTGACCAACTGATGGCGACGCACGGGGTGCCCGAGTGGTGATGAGGTGACCAACCAATGGCGACGCACAGGGCGGCCGAGTGGTGATGAGGTGACCAACCGATGGCGACCCGCGAGGCGGTCGACTGGTGTAGACGCATCCCACGGAGCGATGATGTGCGGGACGTCCGAATGAAGTAGACGCGTCCCGTGGAATGATGATGCGCGGGGCGTCCGAGTGATGTAGACGCGTCTCGTGGAGTGGCGATGCACGGGGTGTCCGAGCGATGTAGACGCGTGGCGCGGAGTGACGATGCGCGAGGCATCCGAGTGATGTAGACGCGTCCTGGAGAGTGGCGACGCGCGGGGCGTCCGAGCGATGTAGGCGCGTGGCACGAAGTGACGATGCGTGGGGCATCCGAGTGATGCAGACGCGTCCCGCGGAGTGGCGATGCGAGGGGCGTCCGAGTGATGTAGACGCGTCCCGCGGAGTGGCGACGAGCGGGGCGTCCGAATGACGTAGACGTGTTCCGCGGAGTGGCGACACGCGGGGCGTCAGGGTGATGTTGATGCGTGCGGCAGAGTGATGATGTGCGGGGCGTCCGAGTGAAGTAGAGGCATCCCGCGGAGTTGTGACGCTCGGGGCGTCCGAGTGGTTGCTGGACGAGAACGTCTTTGTCCGACTGTCGTGGTGGTTTGTTAACCATCCGAGTAAATTGGTCCGAGCATGCGTGTAAATTGTTCGAGTGGACGGTCATTCAAGTGTGCTTTAGTCCCATCCGAGTGAACCTGGGTTCGAACAGAAAAGGGACTGTTAAGCAATTGTATAGAAATTTGAGAACTAAATTGTAAAATTATCGGAGAGGATAAGGTCCTTAATCCTCTGTCGAGTGGTTGGGGACTTGTTCCGCCGGGTTCGTCGTAGAGGTTGCAGAAGAGGCTGGTGACTATGACAAGCCGGACGGCGCTGGTGGCCGTGTGCGAAGCTTCGACGACGGCCTCGCAGACGAAGCCGGAAACGACGATGAGGCGGATGGCGCTGGTGATTGCATGTTGAAGCCAACCAACCAAGTAGCCTGCACGTTAATTGTCCAGAGTGCAAAAATCATCTCCGGGCTAGCCGGTCGAGTGAACCCGTTCATTAGCCAGTCGAGTGAAAAGGTGAATCGATCAAGTGAACCACAGTCGGGCTGCGATCCGGTCGCCACACCATCAGTCGAGTGGAATCAATGGCGAGTTAGTCAACCGATGTTGCTCGTCTCAATAAGCCTGCAAGTTAGTACATCCACGAATATTTTTTGCTCGAATAAAGTGTCCATCCACGGATGCTATTTTGCAAGGATTAAAGACCACAGACGGCCATGCATGCATGCATGGATGCTAGTATTTTGCAGGGAGTAAAGACCACGAATGGTTGTGCATGCATGCACAGACGGTGTGGAAACCGAAAGGTGGGAAATTAAGCCATTAATTTGCGGGAAAGGCGGGGATGTCAATCACCGTAATTAGGTAATGGATGCCTAATTGACCGCTTAATGAGGTGGCTACCTTAACGGTGGTCGATCCATGCTTGACGGAATTATGAGACCAACGTTAATTAAGCATGCACTTAATGATTGCCGATGGAGCCGCGTTACCTGCGTACGTGTGGGAGTTGTCCTTCAATTCGTTTTTTCCTACATGCAGTTATCGCTCGATTAGATGGCCTACGTTATGCATGCACTTACCAGACACTTATTCCCTCAATCTCGAACGGCCGTCGCTTGAGGGTCGTCGGTCGAGGCTGTTTCATAGGTCGCCGTCGAAGCGGGCCTCCACCATGGAGACCGCCGCAGGCCGCTGGACCAGAGGCAGGAGCGCTGCGTGCCTGCGCTGCCACCGTGGAGGTTGCAGGCGAGCAGCCGAGAACACGAGGCCGGAGTCAACGGCGAGGCGAACGTTGATGACGGACGTCCGTGCGGCTCGATGACGATGTTGGCGATGATGATGACGCGTACGCCGCCGGTGGCTGCGCGCGAAGGCGCAGTCAGTGGTGCCGAGGTCGAAGATGACAACGGGGTGGATGGTGCCGGTGGTCGTCCGTGGAGGCGCAGTCGGTTTCTTGCTTTCGCGTCGATTCAAGTGATCAGCTCATGCGGATGGGAGGCCAGCCAACCTGAAGGCCAATAGCTCTCCTTGTACGTGTTTGGATGGATGCACGCTTTCCTTCTGTTTGTGATGCTTTGCTCGTCGTGTAGATGAACAGTACAGAAACATATTGAAACATGAAGATCAATCCAAATAGAGGGCACCAGCAGGAATCAAAGTGCCGCTGGTGGTAGAAGAAATAACCATCTGCATCATGGCTCGATTGACGCCAGGCCCCACGGTGGGTGCCAACTATCGTGGTAACGATTCCGACAATAAGAGAGTTGTAGGATAGAGGAGCATGATCTATCGAGATGCATATGGGTGACACGGTGGTTTTAGCGAGTTCGGGCCTCTCACGGTGGAGATAACAACCCTGCGTCTCGTGCTCCGGAGAGGCTTTGTTTTATCTTAGTATGTATCCGGAGATTACAATGAGAGGAGAACGGATCCCCGTAGTCCTGAGACTAATGGTGAAAAAGAGAGAGAGATGGAAGAAAAGAGCCCCCTCAGTCTAGTGGTGGGGGTGGCTTATATAGAGTGCGCCACCCCCTCACCTCCTATGTTACAAAGTGGGGCATGAATGCCATAATGCCAGCCCACTACCAAGCCCTCACTATGAGAATGATGCCGACTGCTTTGCTGCCTGCTGGTCTTCTTATATCCGAGTAAGTCGTAAGGTCGAGTGGTGAACTGTCATCCCACTGAATGGCATGCTGCTTGGTCGAGTGGATGTATGCTGCTTGTCCGAGTGGATAGTATGTCTGTATGAAATTTATCTGAACCCACATGTTGTGTGGACCCCATGCTTCATGATATTTTGACCCTTTATGGGCCTACCTATTATGTGTATCCCCAACAACGCTCTCCGTTATTTTATAGCCAATTTGTGAACATATGGAACGAAATTGGAGGAGGGATTGCATGGAAATATGCCTCACTGCGATGGATAGCAGTAACTAACAGGCTTCTTAATGCAAACCCGGCCGGACCACAGGAGAGACGAGGGTTACTGCATCGATATGCTCGAGGGTGGCTGGCGAGCAAACGAAGACGGCGAGGCGCGGGCAGCCGCGTGTTGGGAATGGCAGTGGAGGTAGGCTTGATGTCGAAGAGCGGGCACACGACCGGGGTGAGCACGGTGGCACCGGAGAGGGTTTTGCTATGGATCTGGGGGAGGGGGACCTGGCGAAGGAGATTGGGTTGACTAGTTGAGTGAAACGTGGGCGGACGGTTGGGGGTGTTGGGGACTCCGGGTGTTGGCGGCCTAGGTGAAAAGGGTGAAAAATATCCCTGGTCGCCGAGCGCGCGGAAAGGCCTATGAAAACGGTTGCCTCTAAGCGCTCGTGTGCATAAACAGAATAATTTCGTTTGAACTGAAGACGTACTAATTTTGAAATGAAGACATGAGTCCATCGTTTTGCCTCTAAATTTTCCCACGTAAACCAATCACAATTTTACCACGGGTTTGATTTGCTGGCGCATTTCAGGTCTCGTGTGCTATATGTAAGACATTTTTTGGCATTTACCGTGCATGTTGGCATATAAATCAATTCCTAGCCGGACTGCTTTTCCTGTCGAAAGGGATGAGGATTGTCGTTCGATCTGGGAGCATCCAACGGTGCAGACGAACGATCCGTGAGGTTTGGGTTCTGGCCAATCAGAACGCACGACTCAGATCGCGCGCGCAGCAAGGGGGCATCGGCCATGGTTTGGTAGGCACACGGCTTTCGTGTGTGAACCGTGTGCTATTTGAAAACTTTTTTTGGGAGGGGCTATTTGAAAACATGTACATGTGTTGTCGAAAGGGACGAGGATCACCGTTCGATCAAGGAGAATCCAATGGTGCAGACGTACGATCCGTGGGGTTTGGGTTCTGGCCAATTAGAACGCACGACTCAGATCGCGCGCGTGGGAGAGGGGTGGGAGGGTGCATCGGCCACGGTTTAGTGGACACACGGCTTTCGTGAGTGAATCGTGTGCTCTTTGAAAACATTTACATTACCTATCATCATATTTTTGTTTGAATGAAAACATGACTTCATCGTTTAGCCTCCAATACTTTTCCACAGTAAGAAATCACGAGTATAGTGGAGTGTCATATACTAGTATCATGAATATACAGTATATATGATACTAGTGTATGATACTACCTTTAATTAATTATAGCGTATAGTATATATACTACATAGAGTATAGTATCATATATAGATCATATTTGTTTCCATGCATGACATAAATTAGCATCGCATTTAACAAGATACGGTTTCTACCTATATGTTACTCTAACCCTCTTTATATATATTTAATTCTTTGCCACATCGGCATACTTGCTATTTTCGAGTGCATGACATCGTCGGCTATGATACCACCACTATGGACAGCCTTATATAGTGGGGAGTGTATATATATAGGGAGAATCCATCCTATCACCCGGTGGTAGTTACCCCACATGTCTCATATACTACCATGTGGTACTATATATACTATTTTATTATTTCAAATATGTTCATATAATATATCTAAGATATTTCAAAGCAAGTTACATGAAAAAATTGCATATGAGCCCATAGTTTTTTTTTATTTGTGAAATACGTACATATTTATACGTAAAAAGAGCATACTCAAAAATGGTACATACTACCTAAAAATTAGTATACATACTACCTAATCATTATTATATACTACATACTACACATACATACTCTCGGTTTCGACAGATACTACATACAACATACAAAAGCGCAAGTGGTGGTAACTACCACTGCTTGTAGGAAACATTTGTCCTATATATATATATATATATATATATATATATATATATATATATATATATATATATATATATATATATATATATAATACTACGTACATACCTTCATAGTGCACATATAGTATCATAGAGTAGTATATATCATAGATGACCGTATTTATGGCCATACATGACACAAAGTATTATAGCATTTATTATATATATATATATATATATATATATATATATATATATATATATATATATATATATATATATATATATATATATATTACTGTATCTACCTATGTTACTGCTTCTTTGCCACATCATCGTATTTTCTATTCCTGAGTGCATGATACCCCCACTATGGCCACCCTAATAAGTTTGGTCGTAATATGGGAGTATCAAGCGGTATGATGCATGCCAACTAGACTTTTTGGATGATGTGGCACACAGTTAAATGAGGAAAGAGAGGGTGTGGTATCATATCATGATACCGTATCATATTAAATGTTGTACTAATTTGTGTCATGCATGGCAATTAATAAGGAACCTAAGATACTAACTTATGATACTATGGATGCGCACATTACGGAGGTATTGCTGATCATATACTAGTATCATGCATATATACTCCCTCCTTTCCGGTTTATAGGCTTATCCCAAAATTTCAGTTGTTCCATTTTATAAGGCTCAATTTGGTTGTTCCCCATCACATGTCCAGATTCCAAGGTGCATTAAATCATTGCATGCAAGTATTAAGAGAAAGTTGACCAATGCATGTACTTCATATATGCATGCATGTATTGCAATTAATACATTGGAAACCATAATTTTTTGAGGAAAACAAAAGCATTAATTGGGTGTTTTTTGCAAACTACAAAAATTATTCCACCACTCACCATCTACCTTGGTTGGTGAGATTTTTGAATTGAGTCCTATAAGGCTGGTTGTAATGGGGAGTATCATATACTAGTATCATGCATATGATATAGTGTATGATACTACTTCCGTAATGCATAGTATCATAAGTTAGTAACTTAGGTTGCCTTATTAATTGTCATGCATCACACAAAGTAGTAGTACAACATTTAATATGACACGGTATCATGATTTGATACCACATCCTCTCTTTCCTCATTTAATTATGTTCCATATCATCCAGAAAGTCTAGTTGGCATGCATGATACCGCTTATGATACTACCATTACAACCAGCCTAAACCGGAAAGGAGGGAGTATGAGACTAGCCACAATGGAGAGTAACATACATATATCCCTAGAATATGTTATTACCTTCATAGTGGGTAGTAACATAAGTGTAGTGTCATGCAAAGCTTCATTTATTAGGTTATAAACTCATATTGCATTGGGACATGTGATGTTACAGTAACTAGCTAAGTTACTGAAACTATCTCTCTCCTCATTAACTTATTGCCACATAAGCAAGTTTTCTGAGTTGGGGTCTATGTTACTGCTGAAGTTACTCCCACTGTGGCTAGTCTGATACTAGCTAGTCGTCTATGATATACTAGCTACCTCACTAGAGCATGGTTAATAATACAGCCAAGGGTCGGCTATAAGAAGTTGCCATGTCATATATAGCCAACCTCTTAGCGGGCATGTACAATAATAAGTTTTAAATACGTACTAGTTTATCAATAGTTGGTCCACCTTACATCCTCACAAAGTGTCTTGGGTCTCGTGTTGCAGCTAGCTCTACTAACCAAGAGCCCGCTTCTCTTCTCTTTCCTCCAACTAATAAGCACATATATATTATTCTATTCCTTATAGCCTGCTTAGACTACCCATAGTGGGAGTAACATAGGTAGTAACATCACACGTATCTAGATAAAATAGATGATGTGGCAAGCAATAAATGAAGAAAGAGAGGAAAGTGGTAACATAGCTAGTTAGACTAGCCACAATGGGTATTAACATAGACTAGTAACATGCACATGTTACTAGTCTTTGTTACTACCGCTATAGTGGGGAGTAACATATGTGTGGTAACATGCAACACTTCATTTATTAGGCTATAGACTCATTTTATCTAGATATGTGTGATGCTTCTCATACTACTACTACCTCCGTTTCAGTTTACAAGTCCTACGCATATACCTAGGTTGCCAATTTTATCACCCTAATATAAACTATATAACACAAAAATTATATCTTTTGGAAGTAGAAACTCCGATGTTTATGTTGGTATATTTTTTGTAATATATGACTTGTATTAGGTTGGTCAAATTGATGACCTAGGGGTACGCGCACGCCCTGTAAACTGAGAGAGAGGTAGTAGTAACTAGCTATGTTACCACTTTCCTCCATTTCTTCATTTATTGCTTGCCACATCATCTATTATATCTAGATATGTGTGATGTTACTACCTATGTTACTCCCACTATGGGTAGTCTTACTAATAGTATGAGTAATGTCACACATCTCAAGGCAAGATGAGTCTATAGCCTAATAAATGAAGTGTTGCATGTTACTACACATATGCTACTCCCCACTATAGAGGTAGTAACACAGACTAGTAACATTCTATGTTACTACCCATTGTGGCTATGTCACTCTACTGTGTACTTGCTCTAACGCATAGTATCATCGAGTAGCTAGTATCATATGTAGTACTTTATTTATATTGTCATGCATGACACATAGTAGCATAGCATTTATTATGATACGGTTTCATGATATGATACTTAACCCTCTCTTTCTTCATTTAATTAATTCTATGACAGCTCATCAAAATTGCCTAGTTGGCATGCATGATACTAGCTATGATACCCCCTTACTATCAGCCTAGCAAATGTGTACAGATCATTTGTGCGTCGCTTTGTGAGTTCTCATCCGTTTGTTCGAGAAGCGGGGAGAAGTTTCAAACATTTCGGCCACGAGGTGCGGCCACTAGCGTAGGCCTAGTTGGTATTTTAATTACAGGAAATTCGGATGGAGTTCGAACATCATCAAAATCAATGTGTGCATGTGGCGTGCTCTCAAGACCCCGTGGAAAAAAATTGGTAAAGTTTGGCACAAATTTTGATGGCCGCTCCTTCCAAACCGGAGCATCTCACATGAAGGATCATGGTTTTCCAAAAGGAGATGTGTCAATTCAAACTCATGTGGCCGGTGACTTCATCGTTTGGCCTCATAAAAATTTCCACGGTACGTAATCACCATTATACCATGGGTTTGATTTTCTGGCGCATTTCAGGTATCGTTAGCTATATTGAAGACATTTTTTGATATTAATGTGCATTTTGTGCATAAAAATAAAATTACAACCGGAACTGCATGTGCTGTCGAAAAGGATGAGGATCGCCGTTCTATATGGGAGCATCCAATGGTGCAGACGTACGATCCGTGGGGTATGGGTTCTGGCCAATCAGAAAGCACGACTCAGATCGTGGGCAGGGTGGCGGGGTTTGGTCGGCACACGGCTTTCATCAACTAACCGTGTGCTATTCTCAAACCATATTGCATATTTTTTTCACACATATTATTGAGTGTGCTACCTCTATGATATAATAATAATAATAATAACAAAAGATAGTTCATATTCATTGACTGAGCTGACAGCATATCAAGGTTGTCGGATGTGGGGTTCTGGCAAACCCTTAAGGTTCGAACACTGGGGTGCGCGTGAAGTCTTTCCCTCCTACCGATCTACGCTCTAGCTCGCTAAGATCTCGCGGACGAACTCGACAAACTCGCAACATAGAAAGACACGAGGTTTATACTGGTTCGGGCCACCGTTGTGGTGCAATACCCTACTCCAGTGTGGTGGTGGTGCATTGCCTCTTGGGCTGATGATGAACAGTACAAGGGAAGAACAGCCTCCTGAGGTTGAGGAGTTCTTGTGCATATGAACTTGGGGCGTGAGGATTTGATTTGAGCTAGTTCGGGATCCGTTGCCTCCTACTGTGGTGGCTAGTCCTATTTATAGAGGCCTTGGTCCTCTTCCCAAATATCGAGCGGGAAGGGAGCCAACAACGGCGGGCAAATTTGAAGGGGGACAGCTAGTACAAGCTATCCTGACAAAAGCGGTCTTCGCCTGCCAAAAGCTCTGGGGTGATGCCGTCTTGGGCTCCATGTTGACCTCCGCCTTGCCGTCCTCCGGGTCTTGGTCTCGTAGCACCAATATGGTAACCTTTGCTTGATGTCCCGGTACTCTTCGCCTGCGCTAGCCTCCCTAGCACCAAAGAGGAAATAGAGACGCTGCATGCACTGGTGCCCGCCTGGCACCCGCCTGGTGCCGTTCGTCATGCCTCATGTCACGAGAGCCTCGTGAGGTTTGCCTTGCTTTGATGTCTCCGCTCCTCGTGAGCCTGCTTGGCTAGGCCACTCCAGAGGAGGTCTTACATCGTCCGCCTCGCGAGGCTTGGACCCTCGCGAGGGTCTTGGGTGCCTTGTTGACGAAGATGGGCCGTACGGCCTGCTGCTTAGCCACGTTGTGGGCCGCAGGCAGGCAAGTCTGGGGACCCCCGTTCCCAGAACGCCGATAGTAGCCCCCGGGCCCAAGGTGCGCTCGGGCTTGGCTTCGCGGGCCCCAAAAGCCTGCGGCCTCGGTCGACGCGTGGAGGTTGATTGGACGTGGGCGTCTCCGCTTCCCCACGCTGCCTCGGCAACTGCTTGCCCTGACAAAGGCTGGCGCGGGCAGTTCTTTCCTTCATTGCCTCTTCCTTGCCTCTCTCCAGATCCCCTTTCTCGCTCTTTGCCGCCGCTATCTCCAGATCTGCTCTATCGTTGCTCTGCATCTGCCACCCATGGCGCCGTGCAAGGTCAAGACTTCCTCAGCACCGGCTTGGTATGAGCCGGCCCTCGAGGCGCCCACCGTTGATGACGGAAGGGTGTAGATAGGATTCCCCTTAGCATCAGCTTTTGTTTCCTGTGAAGGATCATGAATCACCCCGTGGGGGCATGTAAGGGTCCCTAATGTCTTTGGTGCTTATCTTCCTTGTTATGAAAATTTGGTTAGTGCATGTCCCGTTAAGGCTCGGTCCCCCCTTTCTTTCCTCCGATGGCTTGTTGCTCTCTGTTGTGGTCCGGTCCCGTGCGAGCTACAACCGTCATTTGGTATGCCAGGTCGCGTGCCGTGGTCAAGGCCAGGAGGTGTGCGGCCCGAGGTCCAGTAAGAGCCCCTGAGGCACGATGCTCAGGAGGTCCCCCTTAGCGCTCAAGCAGCCATGGTAAGGCAAGAAAGGAAAATGACTTGGCCGCAATGGGGCTGCGGCATGGCATGAATGACCACGAGGCCCAGATATTTAGCCGATCCTAGGGCGAAACTTATCTTGCTTACTTCGCGGCGATTCCTGATGTCGCGCTAGGGTTGCGCGCCAACTCGTGCGGCATAGCCAGGTCGGCCGATACGAGTTCTCCTCCCCTCATGCTCTCCTTAGTGCCCTACGTCCTCAGGTCCCGACCCTCGAGCGAGCTCGGCCGCCGCTGGTATGCCGGTCGTGATGCGTGGTCAAGGCGTGGGGTGAGGGTGGAGAGCCGAAGAAGCTCTGAGTCGCGATGCTCAGGAGCCCCCCTTTTAACGCGCAAGCGAATTGCACGAGAGAAAAGAGACTCACGGTGCTGCTAGCTATCCTTCCCTCGGGATCCCTGTGAGCAGGCACAAGAAGAACATGGTCTGCCGTTACAGCTGTTAGTCTGCCGTTGGTTGCTCTGGGTGAGGTGAAGGCACTGAGGGCCTGGTGAGGTGACATGCGCGGCGCATGCAGTGAGCCAGATATCGACCACTCAGATTTGTCGGTGTGGCAGGGATGGACCCATGCACCAGCGCCGTGCCTGTGTGAAGGCCCCGGGGGAGGCGATGATCGAGCAGGTGATAGCCGTTGGCAGGTTATGCATGGAGAGCAGATCAACTTGAATAAATGCAGGAAGATACATGCCACTGGGTCCGGCCCGAGCGGCTTGGGGATGATGCAGCCCGAGGGGCGCCCCCAGCAAAGTAAGCTAAAGACATAAGCAAAAGGGATACATGCCACAGGGACGGACCCATGTGGCCTGGGAATAATGCAGCCCGAGGGGCGCTCCCAGCTTCAACGAACTTGGAAGATGTCACCTGGTTCTGTAGACGAAGTAGAGTTGGTGCAGCTGAAGCCGCGTGTTGAAGGAATGGCTCCTCATGAGCCACCGGGACCCTGAGCCTTGGGAGGCTCTGGGGGTTCAGGAGGTTAACTGAAGACCGTCTCCATCTCCTCCAGGACGGCATGGAACCTGGCCTCCTGTGCCGCCAGGACTTGCCGCATGTTGCGCTGATAGGACGACGCCACGCTCGGCAAGCCGAAGGGCATGCGAACGTAGCTGTGTGGTGGGCCCTCGCAGCGGCCCACACGCGATGGCTAGAAGCGCTCCTGAGACGCGGCCCTGTTGAGCCCTGGGACGTTGACGCAGACTCGCATCCCGGCATCCTCGCCTGGATGGGGAGCTGTGCCTTGTGAGCGGCTGTGGCCGTGCATGGCACTTGCTTCTTGCAGTTCTTGGGTGATCTTGGTGATGAACTCCTGAGTGGTGGGCACTCCTTGCCCTCTGCTCTCCTGAGGGTCACGTGCCGCGAAGCACGCTTCCAAGTGGTGCCCAAGCGCCTCCCTCATGAGGTTGGCAAGGTTTGAGGCTCTCCAGAAGAGAGCCCCCGAGCCCTGCCTGAGGAGGGCGCCGGGCGCGCCTTCCTATGCGATGGAGGGAGGCGGCCCTGGAGCGGGCACTGATCCGGACGAGGCTCCTGCCGCGACGCCATCCTCCTGAGGTCCTGTGCGGCGCGACAGCTTCTTCTTGGGGATGATCACCGGAGGGCCTTCACTTCTGTTGTCAGGGTCGTCGATTGCTGCGGCTTGAAAGGCGCTCTCAAGGGAGCACACTGCATCCCTCTCTTCACACGGAACCGTGATGATTCCTCCGCTTCCTGGCATCTTGAGAACGTTGTAGCCATGATGAGTGACCGCCATGAACTTGGCCAGGGCTGGATACTCGAGGATGGCATTGTACGGCAGGCGGATGTGCGCGACGTCGAAGTCGATGAGCTCGGTGCGATTGTTCTGGCGCTCCCCGAAAGGAAATCCAACGCAAGCTCAAGAGGTAGCAAGAAGAATTTCTGGCGTCGTTGTCGGGGAGTCTACGCAAAAGTCAACATACCAAGTACCCATCACAATCCCTTATCTCTCGCATTACATTATTTGCCATTTGCTTCTCGTTTTCCTCTCCCCCACTTCACCCTTGCCGTTTTATTCGCCCTCTCTTTTCCGTTTGCCTTTTTTCTCGCTTTCTTTTTGCTCGTGTGTTGGATTGCTTGTTTGTCTCAATGGCTCTACCTAAATTTGGTGATCTTCACCTTAAAAGGTTAGAAGAGATCGGAAGCAACGTCAGGAGTTTTATGGTTTTACAATTTGAGCATAATAGTTTCTTCAGAAACGAGCTTAAAGAACAAAAAAGTTTTATAAGTTATATGAATAAAGAGCTCAATGATATGTCTAAAGAATTTGATGGTATAAGATCCCAAATTGCTCGTCTTGAAAAGTTGACTGCCGAAATTTCGGATAAGCAGGCTACCTTAGTCAATAAGATGGCCGCTAAACCGGATTTCTATGAAAATAAAGATGAAGATCTAAAATTTATTGATGTATCCCTATTAAATCTTTGTTTTGCAATATGAATCTTGATAATGATGGGACTGAATATGATCCACCTTTACCTAGAAGGCGTTCCAAGAGTTCGGAGTTTTTAGATCTTGATGATAAAATTGATAAAAGTGGGATTGAAGAAAGCAAAACCCTAGATATTGCTAAACCCACTATTTTGGATCTCAAGGAATTTAATTCTGAAAGTTGCTCTTTAATTGATTGTATTTCCTTGTTGCAATCCGTGCTAAATTCTCCTCATGCTTATAGTCAAAATAAAGCCTTTACCAAACATATCGTTGATGCCTTAATGCAATCTTATGAAGAAAAACTTGAGTTGGCAGTTTCTACACCTAGAAAACTTTATGATGAGTGGGAACCAACTATTAAAATTAAGATTAAGGATCATGAGTTCTATGCTTTATGTGCTTTGGGTGCTAGTGTTTCCATGTAACATCCCAAAATTCTAAACTTTGGAATGTTATAATAAATAGATAGATTTGTTTGTTTGTTTGAATTGTTGTGTGATTGATTGAGTGAAATTTGAAACTTTTTGAAAGTTAAATGAGAGGGAATAAAAGGACTTTCCCAAACTTTCATTTTTGCTTTTATGCTTTCGTGAATTCAAATACTCTTCATCACAAAACCCTAGAGAGAAGATGACATGACTTCTTCCATTTAAATGAAAAAGGGGTGTTGAAAATATTTGAATTTCATTTGGAAATATTTTCTAATTCATAAACTTCATGCAACTCAGTGATTTTCACGAGCGAGGATAAAATGAATTCTTCAAAACATATGAAATATGAGTTGGCAGTTTCACAGGACCAAATTCGAAGTCCTTTTGGAATTATTTTTCAATTTGGAGTTATTTGGATTTTATTCAAATTATTTTTCTCCAAAAATAAAATACATGGAAAATAGGGTAACATGATTCGCTACAACAGAAAATTGGAGAGGAATAAATTTGAATTCATTTTGGTATTTTTAAAATGATTTTTATTGGATTTTATTAGAGCTGAAGCACTCTTTGCTTTATTTGAATTTGTGTGTATTTTATTTAATACTAGAATAATGTTCATCCTGTAGGAAATCTTTTTCTGAAAATTTTGATATATAATATGCCTATATAAAGTTTTAGTTTTATTTTCGTTTTTCAGTTTATCGCTTTCTGTTTAAAAGAAAAACAAATAACAAATTGTACGCGCGCCTGAAACTAACTGTCGCCGACGTGCGCATCATAGTACCAGCGGGCGCCCCTTCTTTTCTTTTTCTATATAATATACGGGCCAGGCCCAGCGGGCCATATTCATTCCTCATATATATATAATTTTCCATAGTTTTTCTTTTTCTTTTCTATTGCTCAAAAAAAAAATTTACAGTGTACGCGCGCGGCCGGCCGAGGCCTTTAGGCCCGTGCGAGGCCTTAGCCTTTTTCTGCTCTGTTTCGTTTAATTACGTCTACGTTTAGTCCCATATTGCCTAGCCTTTAACCCTAAGCCTCTTTTCCACCTATAAATATAGACCCATAGAGCCTCCAAAAATCATCTGATTCGGGTTAAATCAATATTTTGGTTTGACTAAGAAATATATTTTCTCTCTCTCCGCGTGACTTCGCAAATTTCTTCTCTCTCCAAGTTGTCTTTCTCTGCCTTATAAAGGTATTTTACTTTGTTTTCTTTTCTTTTTTTCTACTTATACTTCGTAGTTTATTACTTTTAGACTAATACAATAGATTAGATTGTAAATCACGTATTTATACATTAGACCTTAGCCATAGCTATTTTTTTTCTTTTGTAAAACAGCTTTGGCTGATTTTTCAAATAGCCATAACTTTTTACTCGTTCATCCAAACTAGATGAAACCAACGCCCACTTCTTCGTTCACGATCTCCTCTATCCAGTAATTCAACTCAAACATGTTTTGAAAGTTTAAAATTTCAAAATTTGTTCAGATTCATATTCAAACTTCTTTTGTTCATAACTTAAGTTCCGTAACTCCGTTTGAGTTGATTCTTTTTGCATTGTGTCACAAATTTGCTTAATTTTCCGTTTGCGTACTTAGGTTTCAAATTTGAATAGTTTAGATTTGAATTTGATGAAATTTGTTCAAATCACTAATTTGGTCATATTTTGAGTTTTACAAAGTATTTTTGATTGATTCTTTTTGCTACTGTTTTATTATGGTTTTGTCTATCCAGTACCATATACTTCTTTATTTTTACTTTATTTTTAAATTAGGTTTTTAGCAAAACAGTACTGTTTTAGTTATAGTTTTGTTTTAGTCTTTTCTTTATTGTTTTATTAGTTTCAAATTATTTCTTGTTGTCACTCTTGAAAAATTTAGTTTTGTTTCTGTTAGTCAACAAAAGAAAATTTTGTTTTTATTTTAAAAATTGTTTTCTTAGTTTTGTATGAAAACTTGTTTAGGTCATAGTTAGTGTTTCATAAAAGCTTTTTATTTGTTTCTTTTTGCTACTAAAAGTTTATGAAAATACTTTCTGTTAAAATTAGTTGTTTTATATTTTCTTTTCAGATTATTTATTATGTTGGTATTTCCTTTGATGTTAAATTTTACTTAGGACAAAACTATTTTTGTGTTATGTCTTAGAGTTTTCTTTAGTAGTTTTGTTGTGTAGTTTTCCTTTGTTTTTATTTGGTGTCCCTTGATTTGCATTTTTATTTGTTGGTTTTATTATGAGTGTTAAAATTGTTTGCTAGGATGTTTGCTTATATGAATGCTATGTTTGACTATATAGATTTTCAACGGAGTGTGAATAGTTCTACCAAGTCATTATTCGAGAGTGTTGTTATCTTCATCAACTTACCAGGCAAGTTCACTTTGACCATGTTTTTCATACCTATGTGTTTTATTGCATCTAGTGTCATCTTCGCAACAATCCCTCCAGTAGTGATATTGAATTCTTGTAGTTGAGTAGTATGCATGAGGTAGGAACCCATCACCCCGCTACCAAGCCCGGACGATATTTTATTTTAATGCTACGCTATAGTAGGCGGGGTTTGGTATGAGTGCTCGGTAGTGGTGTGAGAATGGAGGATCTCGTCAATGGCGACAACTCCATGATGGAATCTGCAAGGACTGCATCTTCAAGGCCTCAAGACTTCAAGACTCGAGACAAGAATTCAATACACACTCTTGGGTGAAGGATGGTGACGGGCACCTGGAGAATCCGGTGGTTGGCGGGATGCATGGAGAAGCGCCATGACATCTTGCGAAAGCTTCACCCAGACTCAAAGAGACGGAAGAATACTTCATGCCGGAAGCTTACATGCAACCGCAAGTCACTATGGGCTCTGGCTTGGTTGACCTTAGTTGTGACTCTGTCAGGGGCGGTGCTAGCAGATGTAGAACTACGGTAGGATTGGATGAGCACCGGACGGTGGTCGGGGAACTCTTCGAAGACCATGTTTGATCGTCTTGTTCTCAAACACCACGAAGTGCGAGAGCGTAAAAGAGGATCGAATCTTGCGGGTAAAGTGTACAAACCTCTGCAGAGGGTTTAAACCTAATCGATTAGCCGTGTCCCGATTCACGGACAATTTGAGCCTCGGACTTGGATCTATCTCGGAACTCTCAACACCGGATTGATAACTTAATTGTGGGCAACTTATGATGATTTTGGGCTATGAGACATCGGTTGGCGGAACCATGTCATGATAGAAAACTCCATAGTACAGACTTCATTTATTTCTTTGATGTAGGGAAAATAAAACCAGCTTTTACATAAACAAAACTCGACACGAGCCACAAAAGCCATATTGCATATAGTATAGTTTTACCATCTGTTTTCTCATGTTGTGATCTTGCGGTACATTCAATGTCTTGACCTACATGGCTGCAACGTATCATGTTGCGGGATTTTCTTCGACGAGTAAGAGTTACGATCTGTGGTTACGGTCTACACTCAACTGCCGATGGCGTTGATGGGACTCCACACCGATTACTTGTTTCGGCGAGACTTATGAGGTATATATCAGTTTACGTTATTTATACATGTGATTGCACTTTGATATATACATTGATGTACTGTGTGTGCCAGCATACTGATCCAGGGATGGCACGGATACACAGAGGCTTGACCGTCTGAGGTCGGGTCGCTACATTCCACTATTCCCAAAACTTTGTGTGATTTGCTAGATTTCCGCGATTTTGATGATTGCTCTCTAAACTTGCACCTTGCGGATTCCACTATTAAGAAACCTATGGGAAGAATTAATGATGTTCTTATTGTTGCAAATAGGAATTATGTGCCCGTAGATTTATCGTTCTTGATATAGATTGCAATCCTTCATGTCCTATTATTCTTGGTAGACCTTTCCTTAGAACGATTGGTGCAATTATTGATATGAAGGAAGGGAATATTAGATTCCAATTTCCATTAAAGAAAGGCATGGAACACTTCCCTAGGAAGAAAATAAAATGACCATATGAATCTATCATGATAGCCACTTATGGATTGCCTACCAAAGATGGCAATACCTAGATCTATCCTTGCTTTTATGCCTAGCTAAGGGCATTAAACGATAGCGCTTGTTGGGAGGCAACCCAATTTTATTTTTAGTTTTTTTTTGTTTTTGCTTCTGTTTAGGAATAAATAATCCATCTACCTTCTGTTTAGATGTGGTTTATGTTTTAATTAGTGTTTGTGCCAAGTTAAACCTATAGGATCTTCTTGGATGATAGTTATTTGATCTTGTTGTAGTTTCCAGAAACTTTCGGTTCACGAAAACAATTGTTAAAAATCACCAGAACGTGATAAAATAGTGATTCCAATTTCTTCTGATCAATAAACAAATTGTCTAGGTCTTCCTATCTTGGCTAAATTTTTGGAGTTCCAGAAGTTTGCGTCAGTTACAGATTACTACAGACTGTTCTGTTTTTGACAGATTCTGTTTTGCGTGTGTTGTTTGCTTATTTTTATGATTCTATGGCTAGTAAAATAGTTTATAAACCATAGATAAGTTGGAATACAGTAGGTTTAACACCAATATATATAAATAATGAGTTCATTACAGTACCTTGAAGTGGTCTTTTGTTTTCTTTCGCTAACGGAGCTCACGAGATATTTGTTGAGTTTTGTGTTGTGAAGTTTTCAAGTTTTTGGTGAAATCTTTTGATGGATTATGCAACAAGGAGTGGCAAGAGCCTAAGATTGGGGATGCCCATGGAACCTCCAAGATAATCTAAGGACACCAAAAAGTCAAAGCTTGGGGATGCCCCGGAAGGCATCCCCTCTTTCGTCTACTTCCATCGGTAACTTTACTTGGAGCTATATTTTTATTCATCACATGATATGTGTTTTGCTTGGAGCGTCTTGTGTGATTTGAGTCTTTGCTTATTAGTTTAACATAACCATCCTTGCTGTACACACCTTTTGAGGGAGCCACACATGAATTGGAATTTGTTAGAATACTCTATGTGCTTCACTTATATCTTTTGAGCTATATATTTTTGCTGTAGTGCTTCACTTATATCTTTTAGAGCCTGGTGGTTGATTTGTTTTATAGAAACTATTGATCTCTCATGCTTCACTTAGATTATTTTGAGAGTCTTAAATAGCATGGTAATTTGCTTAATAATAATAATATGCTTGGTATTCAAGATTTGTAAAACTTTCTTTTGAGTGCGTTGTATACTAAGAAAAGTTTGATGCTTGATAATTGTTTTGAGATATGAAGATGGTGATATTAGAGTCATGCTAGTTGATTAGTTGTGAATTTGAGGAATATTTGTGTTAAAGTTTGTGATTCCCATAGCATGCACGTATGGTGAACCATTATGTGATGAAGTCGGAGCATGATTTATTTATTGATTGTCTTCCTTATGAGTGGCGGTCGGGGACGAGCGATGGTCTTTTCCTACCAATCTATCCCCTTAGGAGCATGTGCGTAATACTTTGCTTTGATAACTTGTAGATTTTTGCAATAAGTATATGAGTTCTTTATGACTAATGTTGAGTCCATGGATTATACGCACTTTTCTCATCCTTCCACCATTGCTAGCCTCTCTAATACCGCGCACTTTTCGCCGGTATCATACACCCACCATATACCTTCCTCAAAACAGCCACCATACCTACCTATCATGGCATTTCCATAGTCCTTCCGAGATATATTGCCATGCAACTTTCCACCGTTCCGTTTATTATGACACGCTCCATCATTGTCATATTGCTTAGCATGATCATGAAGTTGACATCGTATTTGTGGCAAAGCCACCGTTCATAATTCTTTCATACATGTCACTCTTGATTCATTGCATATCCCGGTACACCGCCGGAGGCATTCATATAGAGTCATATTTGTTCTAAGTATCGAGTTGTAATTTTTCAGTTGTAAGAAAAATAAAAGTGTGATGATCATCATTTTTAGAGCATTGTCCCAAGTGAGGAAAGTGATGCGGAGCATCCCACGTTCATCCCCATGTACACTCCGATTACACTCCAAACCCCAAGTGGACATATGACGAGACCTCGAACATACGCCATTGGACACAAGGTGAACTTGCTCCTTTCCGAATCGTCACTTTCCACATGTGAGACATGGCTACTACCTCAAACGTGTGTGCTATGCATGTCCAAGAACCAAGAGGAAGGCAATGGAACAACTCGAGCATTGGACAAGACGGCGAGGACACCAAGTACAAGGACCAAGAGAAGAAGCTGCCCGAAGCTACAGCGGCCGGACGTCCGACCAGGACCGGACGTCCGACGACTCCCAGGCGCCGGACGACCGACCAAGGCCGGACGTCCGACGACCATCAGCCACCGGACGACCGACAACGTCCGGAAATCTGACAAATCCACACCCGAGCCAAATCGCCGGACGTCCGACAAGTACCGGACGACCGGACCCTCATGAGCCACCGGACGTCCGGTACCCGTCGGACGACCGGCGCCTGTGCGCTGCCATGTGTTGGGCCGCAGCCCATGTACCCCTTCACTTACCCCTTCGTGGCCCTAGACTATATATACTCCTCCACCTCCTCCTAGTTAGAGTTAGCGTTGATTTAGCTCATTTGTGAGATAGAGCTTCGCTCATCCATATCGGATCTACTCCACGAGAGAGACCGCGGCCCCTCTTCGGAGAAGATCCACCTTGGATTCAAGACCTCCTTTGCGGAGAAGACCATCAACAAGACCTCCTCACGGAGAAGAACGGCTACCGTTTGTATCATCCTTTGTTGACTTTGGATCATGTATCTCCCTTTGTGTTCATCGATCTAGCACATGTGTGATTGATCTTGTTGGTTTGAGTGATTCTCTTGTGTTTTCCCCGTGATTTCCCTCGTGCTCTTCCGTTCGTTCTTCGTGTTCCTCATAGGGATCCTCTCCAAACGTGAAAGATCGTCACCATAGGGTTCCGCCCTACATCATCTTGGTAACATGAGCCACGTTGATCACGTTTTTGGAGCCCCTACCCCTCTTTTTCTAGCTTGATTTTGTTGTGTTCTTCCTAAATCCGAAAATCCCCACCAAAAATAGCCCCAATTTTTTTTTTGTGATTTGTTGGTGAGATGAAGTTTTGTTGATTTTGATCCATGGATTTGCTTGGTTTCGAGTGGATCTAGCATTTCCTCAAGTTTCCCCATCTTTCAACCACGAAATCCCGCAAATTTTGACCCCGAAATCTCCATTTTCCGCTCAAAATCGCGTCCCGAAACTCGCATCTCGCGTTGACCCCGACCCACCGAACGACCGACGTTTTACGGACGTCCGGAGCCCCAGGAACGACCGGACGTCCGACCTTTCCGGACGATCGGAACCCCTAACCAGAGCTGAATTTACGGATTTCCGACTTTCCCGGACGTCCGACGCCCCGGACGTCCGTAAACTGTATATTCCCACTTCGGCTGATTTTTGTTTTGTCCATAACTAATTCATCCGAACTCCGATTTTGACGTTCTTTAGCTCGTTGAAAAGCTCTTAACATCCCCCTTCCAACAAAAATACCACCAAAACCATTTGACTCCATCAAATTTTGTGAATTTTGGCATCTTTGCCTAGGGCTTCCACCACATCATCCGCATAGCCACCACCGACTTCCGCAACCTAACCCATCTTGATCCATATAGCATTAGTGGTTGCTTGATAAGTGATTCGAGTCTCCTAAGGTGTTTTGGCTACTTAGGGACGGTTTCTTCTTCATCAACCACCACCGCCACTTCCGCATAGGCTTACCCACCATACACTTCCACCACCCCCAACTTAACCCAGTTTTGTTTGTGTTGTGAGTTGTGTCTCGTAAGGTGTTTAGGCTACTTAGGGACCGTGCTTGCAACTCCGACACTGTGTATAGTTCACCACCTTACCATCCACTTCCGCATTGCGTACTCCAAAACCACCATTGCATTTCAGCAATCCCATTGAGCTTCCGCAACCACCACCGCATTTCGCTACCACCATTTGACATTTGTCATTTGAGATTTTGAGTTCGCGGTTTTTCCATTTCCTAAGGTGTTTCGGCTACTTAGGGACGAGTCTCCATCATCTTGGTATCTACATCAAGAACACCGCCACTCATCATCGCCACGGACGGTAACCTCGACGACACCATTGTATATTCCCCTTGCAATTGCATTGTTAACCCCTAGCCCATTTTGCGTCACTTGCCTATCGAGACTAGCCATTGAGTATTGCCGGGCCACGCTACTTGTGCACATTAGTGATCTACACCATCCATTGCATACATACCATATCATATTGGTATCAATCATCCATTGTGTCACAATATCGTTCCCGCATATACACAATAGCTATCTTGGTTTGTGCATTGTGCAAAAGTGGCCATAGAAGAAAAAAAGAAATAAAGCTTTTAAGCAAAAGAAAGAGAGCAAAGAGCTTGTAAGCAAGTGCCATAGTATCATACCACATTGCATATAAGATTGTCATATCCGATCATCTTGGATCATCTTGAGAAACACCGGGAACCATACATACATAGCATACTTGGGATAGAAAGTTTATCCATTTTGCATCTTATAGGTTGTGCACAAGTGTCGTATCCGCCTATTGAGCAATCGTGCTAGCGTCTCTCTTGAGTTATGCAACACGAGCGTTTTGGTGGATTCCACATTTTGAGCTCATTCCTTGGTTGCACGACCCCATTTATCTATCAGTGTGTGTGTTCTCGTGTACCTTTCATTGCTATTGGTCTACTTATTTCGCTTGCGAATTTGTGAATCTCTTTCAACATTATTGACTCTTGCTAACATTTTTGCATCAAATTTTTGTGCCACTATCCTCACCGAGCTCCACCATAAGCCTTACTTGTGTAGGTGTGAGAACCGACAAGAATTGGTACCAATTGTGCTATTTCCTTGTTACACATTTGAGTGATCATTGATCCATCTTCAACATCGGTCAAGGTACATTTGGTCTAGTTCTTCTCTTTCTCCCACTCATATTTGCTCGAGTTTTGTGATGGATAGGCAAGGCATTTCATCTCCGGTCTTCGACAACAACGACGACGTGAACAGCTACATCACCAAAGCATCTATCTTCGATCTACAACGACAAGTGCAAGGCGCACAATCTACCTTGCAAGAGCGCATCGAGAACCTCTCCATCGACATTCATCTCTCCGAAGCAAGGAAAAGGGACTACATCGACAAGAAGCTTTCCGCACATAAAGAGGAGCAAGATGCAAGGATGGAGGAGATTAGAGCCTTGATCAAGTCTTCTTCCCCTTCGTCATCCTTAAGGCAGCGACATTCAAGCCACAAGTCTTCGGAGCGCGAAAAAGATGCAAGCGCAAGTCGTCCACGTCCACATCTACATGGCGACCACCATCACATTCGTGATCAACATCGTCATGAAGGGAAAGTCACCTCCAAGCAACATGTGCACGACGACGACGAACGACATCTACTACGATCTCAAGCACGACAACGACACCATCATCATGAAGATGCTCCACAAGCGCAAATGCTCAAGTCCCAACAAGCCCTACTTCACGCCAAGTCGACGCTTCATGAGCACAAAAAAAGACCACGAGACGACCACCACCAAGATGGTGCTACGACTACAACAACCACTTCAGCATCTTCGCCAAGTGCTATCAAGGCATCTTCGCCTTTGGACGTACGACATCTTCGCCTACTTCCCACGAGTACGCCTACAACGACTTCATCAAGTCCAAGGCGACTACCTACGAGCGAGGGTGACACTTCCATCTTCGGAAGCCCCTCAAGGAAGATGGCCGAGCATGGGAAACTCCCTTCGGTCAGGGAGACAAGCTACGAGGTGCCACATCATATGGGCCTCATACAAGACGGCGACAAGAAGGTTGAGCATGGGACTATCCCTTCAACCAAGACGGTGATAGGAGTTGAGCACGGAGATATTTGCACCAACATCTCTCCGACACCCACATATCATGAGATGACCCAAGTGCCATGTGAGGAGATCCACCACCACATGAGTGACTCCACCATACGTGACATTGAGAGCATTTCCTATGAGAGGATGAGTGTGACCACCACTAGCCCCACACATGAGAGCATGCCACACATCCTATGTGAGGTTGAGCGCCATTTGAGTGACTCCACCAACCATATGAGTGAGAGCATCCTTGAGGGAGTGAGTGAGCCACAACACTTAGAGAGTGAGGTAGTTGACACGGCACATGAGGCCACTATGATTTCTAACGACTTAACCTCTACTCCTACCGTGTTCTCTTCTTTGGTGCTAGGTCTCCTACATGACGACATGCATATCCTCGATGAGTCCATCCCTCCAAAGGGAAAACCGATGGCCATGATGGACGATGATGAACCCCCCACATGGTACCATCAAGTTGCAACATCACCTACAACACATGAGCGACGCTCCAAAGGTAACATAGGTGACAATGTTTCTCTTGTCCCACTAGTGGACTATATCACCAATGATTGCTTGCATGATGTTGATCCACCTATTCCCATGCTTCATGCTAGTGCGACTTCTTCATGCCTTGACGTACCTATTTATGATGAATATGATGATGAGCATGTTGAGTTGCCTAGTTGTGATGCTATGCTCCATAGGACATCTTGTGAAAATTCTTTTGGTCACATCATGTTTGACAATCCATTGAACTTTTCATATGCTATGAGTGAGATCTCCCATATTGCATCATTTCAATATCAACTTAGTAACTATGCATGCCCCATTAAAATCAATCCCATTTGCACTTATGGCATAGATGACGAGATGATGGTCATTGGCTTTTGCTTCTCTTGTGATGATATTGCCATGCTTCCTTTACATGATTTGTGCAATTCATCTACTATGTCATGCCATGATCACATTGAACCAAATATGCTTTGTTTTGGATGTTGTCAATATTCTCCGTGTGATGTTGCTACTCATGCTCATGAGGAGACCCCCATAGTTTCCTCATACATGTTTGGAGATTTTGATTCATCCCATCCTTTGCATGATTTCCATGATTGCTTGCACCATATGCATTCCATGAATAACAATGCTCTAGATATTTCCCATGATGCATTACACAATTTGAGTCTCCCGTATGCCATACATAATAACAAACCTCTCATGATGGACGACATGTGTCTATATCATGCATCTCATTTATTTGAGCATTGGCTATTTTGTGCTAACCGACAAATGCATGTGCGCGTCATGATGGATGATGTGTACATCTACCACGCACACACAATCTTCCCTTTGTCTTTGTTTTGTGTAGGTACTCATGTATTCTCGTCAACCTCTCAATCCCAAGAGTTGACGAAACGAGCTCTTGAGAGCAATGATGACTTGGGATCCCATGGACTATCCTTACCACCGTTCCCTTTGCGCAAGGACTACGCGCATCTCTTTTACTAGTCTCTCACACGGCTATGGGCTATATATCACTTGTCGATTCATGCTCATTTTACCGTGTTCACTTTGCATGCTATGCTTGCTTCTATACCTTTGCCATGCAATTGTGACCCTTGCTTTCATCTACCCATGATTCACCATTATGCTACTCATATGTGTATTTGCATGCTTGGTGGAGATCCTTGTTGCTATTTCCATGTTTATCATGTGCCCCATGCTATTGATGCTATTTTGCTCATATCTTGCCTTTATGCTTGTGCTATGACATGTGATTTACTCATGCCCACTATTTGCACACATGAAATGATTGCCATGATTCCCTCTAGTATGTTGCATATTCGCACTACTAGCTTGCTTGACTTGATCGCTATGATTGCTTGCTATGTTGCATCACCCATGTTCCACTATTACTCGCTTTCTTGGGTTAATGACATATATGTTCATGCCTCTCACATGATATATCTTGTTCATTGTCGATTAACTCCTATAGTTGCCTCTATGCTTATTGATATTGGAGACTTTGACACTTTACTTGTGATGCATGCTTGTTTGATTGAGCCTATTGTATTTGGTTGTTCTCGCATCATATATCTCCATACTATGAAATGCTCCCATGTACTTTCTTATGATGAGCATGATGCATAAACTTGTTGGGTATCTTACCACACGAATGATAGGTTTTGCACTTCCGCTAACCTCATTTGTTTTTCCGAGTGTTTGTCATGTTCTTTCATTTTGAAGGATTCACAAGGCGGTAACATCACGAGACAACTTGGTTATGTGAAGGCATACAAGATGCGCAACTCCATCATCCTTGAGAACCTCCTAAAGGTGACCTCCTTCCCTTTGAGCCATCCTCAAATACACATATTGGACGGGTCATTCTTTCATTGTTGTTTCCTTCTTCTTGTCTACATGATACATATATTGGATGGAGGACCGGCATTGGAGATGGACCCTATGGACCTTCAAGTTGAGGAGTGCCACGACATTGAGCTATGGTACAACACCACCCATGAGAAATTTGGACCCTATGCATGGATTTACACACATTATGATTGTCTTGTTGCACCTATTCCCATGCCATCCATGATATATGAGCTTGTGCATTTTCTTAGCAAATTTGTTGTGATCTTTCTTGATGGCATATTCATACATCGTGATCATATTGCCTACCATCAATTGCATGATAACATAATCATATTGAGCATCCATTTGTGACGCCCCCGATTCAATCGTACACTAATCATGCACGCAAATGTGTACGATCAAGATCAGGGACTCACGGGAAGATATCAAACACAACTCTACAAATAAAAAATAGTCATACAAGCATCATAATACAAGCCAGGGGCCTCGAGGGCTCGAATACAAGTGCTCGATCATAGACGAGCCAGCGGAAGTAACAATATCTGAGTACAGACATAAGTTAAACAAGTTGGCCTTAAGAAGGCTAGCACAAACTGGATCTGATCGAAGAGGAGGCAGGCCTCCTGCAGGATCCTCTAAACTACTCCTCGGTCATCGTCGGTGGGCTGAACGTAGTAGTAGGCACCTCCGAGTAGTAGTAGTCATCGGCGGTGGCGTCGGCTCCTGGGCTCCATCGTGCAGTTGCAGCAATCGAGTAGAGGTAGGGAAAAGGGGAACAAGGCAACCGTGAGTAATCATCCAAAGTACTCGCAAGCAAGGAGCTACACTACATATGCATGGATATATGTGTAAAGGGCCATATCGATGGACTGAAGCGCAGAGTGCCGAATAAGAGGGGATAGCTAGTCTTATCAAGACTACGCACGGACACTGTCTTGCAACAGGTAGAAGAGGGTAGGTTGAAGTCCTCCAAGTAACATCACATAGCAATAATCCTACCCGCGATCCCTCCTCATATCCACGAGAGAGAGCGACCACCGGTTGTATCGACACTTGGAAGGGTGTGTTTTATCAAGTATCCGGTTCTAGTTGTCATAAGCTCAAGGTACAACTCCAAGTCGTCCCTGTTACAGAAGATCATGGCTATTGAATAGATTAACTTCCTGCAGGGTGCACCATCTTACCCAGCACGCTTGATCCCATTTGGCGGACACACTTTCACGGGTCATGCCCGCCGCGGAAGATCAACACGTCGCAGCCCCACCTAGGCACAACAGAGAGGCCAAGACGCCGGTCTAAACCTAAGCGCAGGGTGCGGGCCCATCGCCTGAGCACACACACAGACGTTAGGGCGGCCGAAGCAGACCTAGCCTAACAGGCGTTCAGATCCAATCCGGCAGCGCGCTCGTCATTGACGTCTGAAGTGCCTGGCGATACCACGGCGCGGGATACCCATAACTACTCCAGCGTAGATGGTTAGTGTGTATAAGCTCGTAGCCAACTCAGATCAAATACCAAGATCTCGTTAAGCGTGTTAAGTATCATGAGACGCCCGAGCAGGGCAGGCCCACCTCTCTCCTAGGCGGTCTCAACCTGCCTGTCGCTCCGCCTCAAAGATCCACTTGCGGGTGCTCCACCGGCCGACCCGACTTTAGTCTCCACATGTATCATGTATAAGTATATAGTATATACCCGTGATCACCTCCTGAGTGATCACGGCCCAATAGTATAGCACGGCAGACGGACAAGAATGTAGGGCCACAGATGAATGTACTAGCATCCTATACTAAGCATATAGGATTGCAGGTAAAGGTAGCAACAGTGAGTATCTGAAAGTAGTAACATGCTACACTACTCTAATGCAAGAAGTATAGAGAAGAGTAGGCGATATCGGTGATCAAGGGGGGCTTGCCTGGTTGCTCTGGCAAGAGAGAGGGTCGTCAACACCGTAGTCGAACCAGGCGGCAGCAGCGTCGGTCTCGTAGTCTACCGAGAGAAGAGGGGAAGAAACAATGAATACCAAGTAAGCAGATGCATATCGATGCATGACATGACAAGTAGCGATGCTAGGCGTGCCCTAACGTGGTATGAGGTGGTACTTGGTTAGGAGGAAACATCCGGGAAAGTATTCCGGTGTTCGTGTTTTTGAGCGAGGAGGCGGGGGAAAGTTGCAGGTTCGATAGGTTAGGGGTGTGTGGCGGACGAGCGGACTGCGATCCGGATTAATCTCGTGCGTTACGAGTAACTTTCATGTTGAAAATATTTTAATCCAAGTTACTGGATTAAAAGATATGATTTTTAAAGATTTTATTAATTTCGGAATTTAGTTAATTAATTAATTAATTGAAAAAATGGATTTATGGCGTCAACATGAGGTCATCTTGACGTCGGCGATCAACAGGTTGACTTGGTCAACTGACATGTGGGTCCTGTTAAATCGGTGATGTTAACTAATTACCTTAGTTTAGTTTAATTAAGAGTAGTTAATTAGGTTAATTAGCCATTAGGTTAATTAATCAGGATTAATTAAATTAATTATTTACTTAATTAATTAATTTTATTCATTTTTATTTTTATTAATTATATTTATTTAATTCCTTTTCCTTTTTTTTTTATTCAAAAACGTTACGGGGGGCATGTCATTGTACTGGGTGCCCAACAAGATGGCCGGCCAAGGTCAGCAGGCGGGCGGGCCCCTAGGGCCCATGGGTCGATGACCGAGGTGGCCGGGCCGCCACGTCGGCGGCGGCGTTAGAGCTCGGTGGCGTTCATGGCGGAGGCGCCGGACCTCGCCGGAATTTGTCGTCCGGCGGCCAAAATGGGCATGGTAGTGCGTTCGAGCAGGAGACGACGACGCGTCTAACGGTGGCAGAGGCATGGCGGACTTGGCGGAAGCAGACGCGGCGGCGGAGAGCAGCAGTGGGATTCGGACCTCGGCGGGATCGCGCTCACGGGCTAACAGGAAGGCGGGGGCTTGCGCGCGAGCGGCCGAGCACAAGGGCTCGGCCCGTGACCATTTAGTCACCGGAAGGCGCGGCGGCGAGATCCGCGACGGGGCGCTCGGTGCGGGGGAACGAGGGGATAGGAGGGGCCTCACCGAGCGGAGGAGGCGCGAGGAGGAGTCTGTGTGGCGCTGGTGAGCCGGCCTTGAGCCGGGCAAGAAGCCGCACCGAGCGAAGCTCCGCCATGGCGGCTGGCGGGTCGATCCCGGGGGATCGGGGAGCGAAGGGGAGAGCTCACGGGGGACGCGAGGGTCTCTGTAAGTGCTCGAGGCGGTCGGGCGACCGGAGGAGGAGGCGAGGCGCTTCGGCGGCAGGCGGTGGGGAGGCGAGGTGGTCGTCGAGGCGGCTCCGAGGCGACGAGGCGTCAGGCGCCTTGCTGCCGGTCGAGGAGGAGGAGGAGGTGAGGACAGGCGGTGGGTCGCCGGCGTCGGGGCGGCAGGATCGGGCGGATCGATCCGGATCGGCGGGAGGAGAAGGGATCGGGTGGAGTGGGGGGCTAGGGTTTCCACCCGGCCAGGGGGTTGTGGGAGTGAGGGGTGGGCGGGCGGGGCTGGCAGGTGGGCAGTGGGCTTGGCCCGGTTGGCCGAGGGGGGTTTCCTCCCTCTCCTTTTTGGTTTTATTTTTCTTTTTTTATTTTTCCTTTTCTGTTTTAATTTATTTAAAATATCCAGACACTTTACAAAAATGTGTGCACCCCACCATAATTAACTTTGTAATATTTGACAACCCCCGAACATTTAAATTTTAATATTTGAAAACTTTTATTGTTTGCTCGATTTTGAATTTGAAATTCGAAATGGTTTTTGAACTAACCCGAGATTAACTACAGTGACAGAGGTGACGTGGCATCATTAATGGGGATTACTGTAGCACAATTATCTGGGCGTCACAATTCTCCTCCACTACAAGAAATCTCGTCCCGAGATTTAAGCGGTGGAGTAGGGGAGGCGGTAGCGAAAAACCTAACGAGTCTTCTCGGTCTTGGCTGCCCTATCGAAGAGGTTGATCCTTTAGTTGATGTCGCATTTCTCTGCATCAAGTCACCATGATCAAGTCGTCATCCTTTCTTGGGATCTCCGGCGTCCTCTGAACGCGCTGGGGAATTACTCCGGAAGAACGCACCTCCACAAGGCTGGGTATCAGACGGTGAACTCAATGGGAAATACCGAGGTACCCCACGAGTTGTATTTGATGAACCCGTTGAGTGCAATATATGATGGTACCAAAGTTTCAAATGGGTAGGCAATCATTCGATGCCTAGGCGAGAAGCTGGAATGGGGGCTTGAACAACGAGAATAACATGGTGTTGGTTTCGGGATGAATAATGGTATAGAATTTAGCTAAATCAATCACATCTGAAGCGGATGCAAAGGATACATTTGAATCGAGTTGTAAAGAAGTGTCGAGTTTCGATCCGGTGGACTGTGGTTTATGGGCCCACCATATGGGTTGAAAGTAGGAAGGTTGATGACATCTTACACAGCATGACAGGAGGCATGTCGGTGAATAGCTTGTCGACCATGCCGGCAACAATGTCGGTACCAGGGCGGGAACGAGAGAGCCATTTTCCTACTTGTTGAGCGAGGCGAAACAATTGGCAAGGTTCTCGACCATTGGTGGTTGCGGAATGTCATCAATCAAAAGTATCGAGGTCTTTCGACAGAATTGTACCGAGGTGTTTACAAAAGCAGGAGAATATTACTGCTTAGATCATCTGAGATCACAAGAAAGGTTAAACAAATCAATGGAAAGGAAAATGTGATCATCGATTAAAGAACAATGGAAAGGAAAATGTGCTTAAACACATATTCGAGGTATATCCTTCCCAAGGACAAGCGCAGATGATATCCATTTCAGGATAGAAGGTAGAAAACCATTTAGGTAAGGGGAGGAACCTCATGATATTACCCATACAAGCGGTGTTAGGATAAGTGATAAATAAAATTTAGCATCGTGCTTCAAATGTTCTGTTGAAAATCGGAGTACCATCGACATGCTTCGAGGTAGCATTGACATGGTCTTCAAGTGAAGATCGGACTCGGATACACGAAGGATTCATCAGAACAACTTATAGAATAAGTCTTACCATTTCTTCATGGAAGAATAGATAACCTTCTGAAAAGGAATCTATAAGGTTAGGTCCTCCGGTAGGGGGGTGCTAGGCATGACATCATGCTACCGGGTCATCAAAGGATCAACATCATAACTCTTGGAAAGTTGTCCCAACCATCATATCGACCGAGATTCAGATCCGATTGGTGTCGGGATACCTCGGACTTAGGATACCGAGAAGAAAAGGTGCAACGCAAATTGACGAGATGACATTGTAAGATTCTCGGGAAATGAACTATGAAGTGATTTCCGTTAACAAGAGTCCATCATTAACCCAAGGAGAGGACAAGGAGGTGTCGGTGAACTCAGCGGCAATTCACCGAGATTCCCAAAAGATGGACTTCCACAATTAAGTGAACAAGGAGATAACATTTGTCGATCAAATGATATAAGGAAGTATGCTCGAGGAAAGCATACACAAGTAAACATTGGTTGAAAGGTGCGCCCGATGGGTTGGGTTGCACGACCAATGTCGAATGGTGATTCAATAATCGATAGCCTAAGAATGAACCTTGACCATTAACTTCAAAAAAATAGGGTTGCTAGAAGGAAAGAATCCAAACAACACCGTCCACTTGTTGGAATTAACACGGGACCAAGAAAAAATGGTGATGGTGAGAAGTATTTCTATGTCAAGAATTCTCAAGAGGTGGAACAAATCTCGAACATTCTTGACATAAAGTATGGTAATACTCAAGGTAAAGAAGAACAATTGCTGGGTAGCTAGGAACTCAAGGTATAACACCAAACATGAACAAGTGGTGTCGGTGGGAAGGCAATAAAGTGGTCGATGATAATACAATTCATCGAGGGCAAGGATGGTATTTCTCATCATGAATTCAATTGATATCTGGATGAGCTCGAATCTTGACGATCACGACACCTTGTCGCGAGAGTTCATGAAGATGTAATCGATCGGCGACGACACCAAGTCAAAGTAATGATGAAGTGAAAGGTTATTGGAACCAAGGGTACGACACAAACTCGAAACCAAGCTTGTTGTTCAAGGCGAAATGATATGACGATGAGGATCGACGTAAGGTTAGTTCATCGTCAAAAATTATGCTCCGAGAAGAAGGACCTGGTAGCACAGTTAAAATAATCACGACAATGATATAGCCAAACAGGCTAGGAATGGCGTGATCGGATACAAACTCGTACTTATAGAAGCTTACTGAAGAGTTGTTGAACCGTAGTGCGGACTTGGTTCAGTTATCGGTGTCCTTAAGTGTTTAATAACTTCGAGCCGTGAAAATTTGAATCGGTGGGAAGGTAGCACTTGATGCGAACTCATAAGAAGTCATGCAGTTCCATGATAATCTCGAGATACCGTGGGGTAATACTCGATGACAGATCAAAGTAGAAGTTGGACTGGGGTATTGCTCTACGAAGACAAGTGCTTAAACTTGCACGAGAAATGGTATTTAAAAGAGAACATGGTCGAACCATGATTGCAAAAGGCCGGATCCCGGATATAAGATGAACTTATACCAAAGGAATAATTAATTTAAGAGAAGCTTCAATGATAAGATCTACATCGTGTCCATGGGCATGAACACAAAGTTCAAGGTCGACTCCACTTCTCCAATGCATAACCCTTCATTCACTTCTCACCTTGAGGAAGTTGTAGTGTTGAAATTTTATCGGCAAAATACCGTAAGTGTATGACTCATGAAAACTGTCGAGTTCACACATATTAAGGAAGGCATAGGTTCAACCCATCAGGGCATCTTAGGAACATATACCACAAACTTCGGGGTAGATAGTACAAGCTCGAAAGAAGAGCATGGTTGAGAAAAGCAGAGGATACAATTTACCAAAGGCCTTATGTATCCGAGGAAAGGCTCACAAGGTTATTGAATATGAAGGGCGTTGTCAGATAAATCCAACAAAGGATCTGGTGGTCCATACGGGATCTGATGTGAGCATCGGTACTCAACTAGAGGAAGCAGATTATAGAAACAACTGACTAACTCAATTGTCAAATGCAAAGGAATTATGATTTCCAAATCAAGGGATCAGAAGCAATGCTCTGATTAGGGGTGGATAAGTTGAATAGACTTAGGGTACAATCAAAGACAATTGGATTGGTCGAGAACCAATTCCAGTTAAAAGAATGGCAGCTCAATAGGAAAAGTAATTTATAAGGATCAATGATGATTGCGGCAGATTCATGAGACATATTGAGTCAACAGACTCAAAATGATAATGACAAGGAATGTCAATATGACCACGAGACTTATGGGATTAACCATAATGCAAGCAAGCAAGAATTTCAAGAGCCAAAGGCCCCAAAAGGATTCTCGGAGGATTGAATAGTATTTCAAAGGCGTTTGTGAAACACACGAACAAGCTGGGGATGGCGGATACTCGAAAAGTGCGAGAAATTATTCTTAGGGGTATTCGGTGGCAAAGAAGCGCAAGGCGGTAGGCACAAAATATTCTCGGGGTATCTTGTAATAACAAGATCATTGCAAATAAAAGTAAGCACGACAGTGTAAGTATTTATCCATAGGGATATTTCGTGGAAGGAATTGCAAAAGCAACGGTACAAGGTCTCGAGAGAAAATCGTAGAGTAACCGGAATCTTCTAGTGCAAAGAAGCGATCATCTGAAGTGAGGGCTCTCCGGGAGAAAGTACTTGCGAGAACCTAAAGTTAGTTTGATTTTAGCAAAATCCTTTAACCCGAATAGATGAGAGCTTAGAGTCCCGAGTAAAGGTCGAGGAGTAAAAGATCCTAGTACCACCCGATGGCGGCGTGGGCCGTAAGGCACACAGCCAAGTTAGCAAAAGTTTTGCAATGTCTAGACTCGACTTCGCCAAGGAGTGTGGAAGGGGATTCCTACAGCAATGGCTCGATACCAACTTCAGACGCTTCGATTCAATCGTACACTAATCATGCACGCAAATGTGTACGATCAAGATCGAGGACTCACGGAAGATATCACAACACAACTCTACAAATAAAAAATAGTCATACAAGCATCATAATACAAGCCGGGGCCTCGAGGGCTCGAATACAAGTGCTCGATCATAGACGAAGTCACGGAAGCAACAATATCTGAGTACGGACATAAGTTAAACAAGTTGGCCTTAAGAAGGCTAGCACAAACCGGATCTACAGATCGAAGAGGAGCAGGCCTCCCGCCGGGATCCTCCTAAACTACTCACAGTGGTAAATCGCCGGGCTGAACGTAGTAGTAGGCACCTCCAGAGTAGTAGTCGTCATCGACGGTGGCGTCGCCCTGGGCTCCATCGTCTGTTGCAGCAATCGAGTAGAGGCAGGGAAAAGGGGAACAAGGCAACCGTGAGTACTCATCCAAAGTACTGCAAGCAAGGAGCTACACTACATATGCATGGATATATGTGTAAAGGGCCATATCAAGGACTGAACTGCAGAGTGCCGAGAATAAGAGGGGATAGCTAGTCTTATCGAAGACTACGCACGGACACTGTCTTGCAACAGTAGAAGAGGGTAGGTTGAAGTCCTCAAGTAACATCACATAGCAATAATCCTACCCGGCGATCCCTCCTCATATCCACGAGAGAACGACCACCGGTTGTATCGACACTTGGAAGGGTGTGTTTTATCAAGTATCCGGTTCTAGTTGTCATAAGCTCAAGGTACAACTCCAAGTCGCCCACATTACAGAAGATCACGGCTATTGAATAGATTAACTTCCTGCAGGGTGCACCATCTTACCTAGCACGCTTGATCCCATTTGGTGGACACACTTTCTGGGTCATGCCCGCCGCGGAAGATCAACACGTTGCAGCCCCACCTAGGCACAACAGAGAGGCCAAGACGCGGTCTAAACCTAAGCGCCAGCAGGGTGCAGGCCCATCGCCTACGAGCACACTGCATGTTGCGAGGGCGGCCGAAGCAGACCTAGCCTAACAGGCGTTCAGTCCAATCCGCGCAGCGCCTCTCGTCCGACGTCTTTAGTGCTTCGGTGATACCACGACGGGATACCCATAACTACTCCGCGTAGATGGTTAGTGTGTATAAGCTCAGAGCCAACTCAGATCAAATACAAAGATCTCGTTAAGCGTGTTAAGTATCCATGACGCCGAGCAGGGCCAGCCCACCTCTCTCCTAGGCGGTCTCAACCTGCCTGTCGCTCCGCCTCAAAGATCCACTCATGGTGCTCCACCACCGACCCGACTTTAGTCTCCACATGTATCATGTATAAGTATATAGTATATACCCGTGATCACCTCCGAGTGATCACGGCCCGATAGTATAGCACGGCAGACGGACAAGAATGTAGGGCCACAGATGAATGTACTAGCATCCTATACTAAGCATATAGGATTGCGTAAAGGTAGCAACAAGTGGTAACAAGGACAAAGCTATGCAAAGAAGATAGGAGTATCTCGAAAGCAAGAATATGCTACACTACTCTAATGCAAGAAGTATAGAGAAGAGTAGGCGATATCCGTGATCAAGGGGGGGCTTGCCTGGTTGCTCTGTGAAGAGATGGGTCGTCAACACCGTAGTCGAACCGGGGCAGCAGCAGCGTCGGTCTCGTAGTCTACCGGAGAGAAGAGGGGAAGAAACAATGAATACCAAGTAAACAGATGCATATCGATGCATGACATGACAAGTAGCGATGCTAGGCGTGCCCTAACGTGGTATGAGGTGGTCTTGTTAAGGAGAAACATCCGGAAAGTATTCCGGTGTTTCGTGTTTTCACGAGGAGGGAGGGGGAAAGTTGCAGGTTCGATAGGTTAGGGGTGTGTGGCGGACGAACGGATTGCGTGATCCGGATTCGCCTCGCCGTTACGAGTAACTTTCATGTTGAAAATATTTTAATCCGAAGTTACGGATTAAAAGATATGATTTTTAAAGATTTTATTAATTTCGAATTTAGTTAATTAATTAATTAATTGAAAAAATGGATTTATGACGTCGGCATGAGGTCATGTTGACGTCAGCAGATCAACAGGTTGACTTGGTCAATCGACATGTGGGTCCCGTTAAATCGTTGATGTTAACTAATTACCCTAGTTTAGTTTAATTAACATTAGTTAATTAGGTTAATTAGCCATTAGGTTAATTAATCAGGATTAATTAAATTAATTAATTACTTAATTAATTAATTAATTAATTTTATTCATTTTTATTTTTATTAATTATATTTATTTAATTCCTTTTTCCTTTTTTCTTTTATTCAAAAACGTTACGGGGGCATGTCATTGGCACTAGGTGCCCGATCAAGATGGCCGGCCGGTCAACACAGTCGGCCGGGCCCCTAGGGCCTGGTCGATGACCTGTGGTGGACCCGGTCGCCACGTCGGCGGCGGCGTTGGGGAGCTCGGTGGGCGTTCCTGGCGGAGGGCGCCGGACCTCGCCGAATTTGTCGTCCGCGGCCAAAATGGCATGGCGGTGCGTTCGAACGGGAGACGACGACGCGTCTAACGGTGGCGAGGCATGGCGGACTTGGTTGAAACGACGCGGCGAAGCGGCGGAGGCGGGTGGGATTCGGGACCTCAACGGGATCGCTCACGGGCTAACGGAAGGCGGGGGCTTGCGCGACGCTGGCCGAGCACAAGGGGCTCGGCCCGTGACCATTTGGTCACCGGAAGGGCGCCGCGACGAGATCCGCGGGGGGGCGCTGGGCACGGAGGGGAACGAGGGGAGAGGAGGGGGCCTCACCGAGCGGAGGAGGCGCGAGGAGAGGGGTACGCGGCGCTGTGAGCTGGCGCTGAGCGGGAGCGGCAAGCGCTGCACGGAGCGAAGCTCCGCCATGGCGACTGAAAGGCAGACGGAGCGAAGCTCCGCCATGGCGATCGAAGGGGTCGATCCCTGGGGATCGGGGAGCGAAGGGGGAAGAGCTCACGGGGGGACGCGAGGGTCTCTGTAAGGTGCTCGGGGCGGTCGGGGCGGCCGGCGAGGAGGAGGGCGAGGAGGCGCTTCGGCGATGGGGGCGGTGGGCGAGGCGAGGTGGTCGTCGGGCGGCTCCGAGGCGACGAGGAAGGCAGGCGCCTGCGCGGCCGGTCGGGGAGGAGGGGAGGAGGTGAGGACGGGGCGGTGGGTCGCCGGCGTCGGGGGCGACGGGATCGGGCGGATCCCGATCCAGATCGGCGCGGGAGGGAGGAGAAGGGGATCGGGTGGAGTGGGGGGCTAGGGTTTCCACCGACCGGGGGTTATGGGAGTGAGGGGTGGGTCGGGCTAGGGCTGGCAGGTGGGCAGTGGGCTTGGCCCGGTTGGCCGAGGGGGTTTCCTCCCTCTCCTTTTTGGTTTTATTTTTCTTTTCTTATTTTTCCTTTTCTGTTTTAATTTATTTAAAATATCCAGACACTTTACAAAAATGTGTGCACCCCACCATAATTAACTTTGTAATATTTGACAACCCCCGAACATTTAAATTTTAATATTTGAAAACTTTTATTGTTTGCTCGATTTTGAATTTGAAATTCGAATCGGTTTTTGAACTAACCCGAGATTAACTACTGTGACAGAGGTGACGTGGCATCATTAATGGGGATTACTGTAGCATAATTATCCGGGCGTCACACCATTGCCATATTCATGCTATTGATAAACCGTCTCACTATGACATCATTTTGCATCGTGGTTGCATTGATCATATTTACAACACATTTGTGTGCACAATGATTGCAATTCCTCCCATGAATGCTTTGCACCTCATTCTAGATCATCTTGATAAGCTTCATGCATTTTGTCACGACCAATCTTGCCGCACGGACTTATTCTTACATGATGGACACTTTGTGTGCGCTAACCATTGTATTTTCGAGTGTTGCTTGTGTTTGCTCTTTTTGCATGTCTATCACTCCGGCGACACTTGGACTACTTGGATTGTGCCATGTCTTCAACTTCGTCCAACTACAAGTCCATCTACGACATCTGTTTCCATGGTGATGAGGATCACGATCCGAGGTCGGATCTTTCCCAAGGGAGGGGAGATGATGCGGAGCATCCCACGTTCATCCCCATGTACACTCCGACTACTCTCCAAACCGCAAGTGGACATATGACGAGACCTCGAACATACGCCATTGGACACAAGGTGAACTCGCTCCTCTCCGAATCGTCACTTTCCACATGTGAGACATGGCTACTACCTCAAACGTGTGTGCTATGCATGTCCAGGAACCAAGAGGAAGGCAATGGAACAGCTACGAGCATTGGACAATACGGCGAGGACACCAAGTACAAGGACCAAGAGAAGAAGCTGCCCGAAGCTATAGCGGCCGGACGTCCGACCAGGACCGGACGTCCGACGACTCCCAGGCTCCGGACGACCGACCAAGGCCGGACGTCCGACGACCATCAGCCACCGGACAACCGACAACGTCCGGAAATCTGACAAATCCACACCCGAGCCAAATCGCGGACGTCCGACAAGTACCGGACGACCGACCCTCATGAAACCACCGTCGTCCGGTACCCATCGGACGACCGGCGCCTGTGCGCTGCCATGTGTTGGGCCGCAGCCCATGTACCCCTTCACTTACCCCTTCGTGGCCCTAGACTATATATACTCCTCCACCTCCTCCTAGAGTTAGCGTTGATTTAGCTCATTTGTGAGATAGAGCTTCGCTCATGCATATCGGATCTACTCCATGAGAGAGACCGTGGCCCCTCTTCGGAGAAGATCCACCTTGGATTCAAGACCTCCTTTGCGGAGAAGACCATCATCAAGACCTCCTCACGGAGAAGAACGACTACCATTTGTATCGTCCTTTGTTGACTTTGGATCATGTATCTCCCTTTGTGTTCATCAATCTAGCACTGTGTGATTGATCTTGTTGGTTTGAGTGATTCTCTTGTGTTTTCCCCGTGATTTCCCTCGTGCTCTTCCGCTCGTTCTTCGTGTTCCTCGTAGGGATCCTCTCCAAACGTGAAAGATTGTCACCATAGGGTTCCGCCCTACATCAGAAAGGATGATGGAGACTATGATTCCCCCACAAGTCGGGATGAGACTCCGGACGGAAAATAAAAAAAATAAAAAAAGAGGCCATAAAAAAAGAGAAAAGGCCCTAATAATAAAATGAGAGAAAAAGATAGAAGGGACAATGTTTCTATCCTTCTACCACACTTGTGCTTCAAAGTAGCACCATGATCTTCATGATAGAGTGTCTCTCATTTTGTCACTTTAATATACTAGTGGGAATTTTTCATTATAGAACTTGGCTTGTATATTCCAATGATGGGCTTCCTCAAAATTCCCTAGGTCTTCGTGAGCAAGCGAGTTGGATGCACACCCACTTAGCTTCTTTTGTTGAGCTTTCATATACTTATAGCTCTAGTGCATCCGTTGCATGGCAATCCCTACTCACTCACATTGATATCTATTAATGGGCATCTCCATAGCCCGTTGATACGCCTAGTTGATGTGAGACTATCTTCCCCTCTTTTTGTCTTCTCCACAACCACCATTCTATTCCACATATAGTGCTATATCCATGGCTCACGCTCATGTATTGCGTGAATATGAAAAAGTTTTGAGAATGTCAAAAGTATGAAACAATTGCTTGGCTTGTCATCGGGGTTGTGCATGATTTAAATACTTTGTGTGGTAAAGATAGAGCATAGCCAGACTATATGATTTTGTAGGGATAACTTTCTTTGGCCATGTTATTTTGAGAAGACATGATTGCTTATGTCAATATGAACTTTTGTCTTGAATCTTTCGGATCTGAATATTCATACCACAATTAAGAAGATTCACATTGAAATTATGCCAAGTAGCACTCCGCATCAAAAATTCTTTTTTATCATTTACCTACTCGAGGACGAGCAAAAATTAAGCTTGGGGATGCCTGATACGTCTCCAACGTATCTATAATTTTGATTGCTCCATGCTATATTATCTACCTGTTTTGGACAATATTGGGCTTTATTTTCCACTTTTATATTATTTTGGGACTAACCTATTAACCGGAGGCCAAGCCCGAAATTGTTGTTTTTGCCTATTTCAGTGTTTGAAGAAAGCGGAATATCAAACGGAGTCCAAGCGGAATGAAACCTTCGGAGCGTGATTTTCTCACCGAATATGATCCAGAGACTTGGACCCTCGTCAAGAAAGCCACGAGGTGGGCACGAGGTAGAAGCGCGCCTACCCCCCCCAGTGCGCCCCCACCCTCATGGGCCCCACGAAGCTCCACCGACGTACTCCTTCCTCGATATATACCTACGTACCACCAAACGATCAGATACGGAGCCAAAAACCTAATTCCACCGCCGCAACTTTCTGTATCCACAAGATCCCATCTTGGGGCCTGTTCCGGAGCTCCGCCGGAAGGGGAATCCACCACAGAGGGCTTCTACATCATCATAGCCCCTCCGATGAAGTGTGAGTAGTTTACCTCAGACCTTCGGGTCCATAGTTAGTAGCTAGATGGCTTCTTCTCTCTTTTTGGATCTCAATACAATGTTCTCCCCCTCTCTCATGGAGATCTATTCATCTTCTTTTTGCGGTGTGTTTGTTGAGACCGATGAATTGTGGGTTTATGATCAAGATTATCTATGAACAATACTTGAATCTTCTCTGAATTCTTTTATGTATGATTGGTTATCTTTGCAAGTCTCTTCGAATTATCAGTTTGGTTTGGCCTACTAGATTGGTTTTTCTTGCAATGGGAGAAGTGCTTAGCTTTGGGTTCAATCTTGCGGTGTCCTTTCCCGGTGTGATGAGGGGCAACAAGGCACGATTGTATTGTTGCCATCGAGGATAACAAGATGGGGTTTTTATCATATTGCATGAATTTATCCTCTACATCATGTCATCTTGCTTAAGGTGTTACTCTGTTTTCTTGAACTTAATACTCTAGATGCATCTTTGGATAGCGGTCGATGAGTGGAGTAATAGTAGTAGATGCAGTGTGAGTCGGTCTACTTATCTCGGACGTGATGCCTATATACATGATCATACCTAGATACTCTCATAACTATGCTCAATTCTGTCAATTCCTCAACAGTAATTCGTTCACCCACCGTAAAATACTTATGCTCTTGAGAGAAGCCACTAGTGAAATCTATGGCCCCCGGTGTCGTGGTTCTAAGTCTGACAGTAGAATGGGGGGTAGGTATGGAGAGGCAAGATCCTAGCTATGGAGTAGTTGTATACGCAAGGGATTTACGAGTTCAGGACCTTCTCGGAGGAAGTAACAGCCCTACGTCTCGGAGCTCGGAGGCGGTCATTGGATTATCTGCAGATGTGTTACAGGGTGCGAACCCTTCTACGTGGAGGGTGGCTTATATAGAGTGCGCCAGACCCCAGCCAGCCCACATAGTAGAGGGTTTAAGGTGCGTTAAAGCTAGGCGTTACTGGTAACGCCTTACATAAAGTGTCATTAAGGTCATAAAGACTATTTAACTACAGATCGTTTGGACACCGAGTGGCTCTTGGTCTCTTGGTGGTCGAGTGGGTCTTTATAGTCGAGTGTCTTTGAATCTGTCAGTGGAAGCCTACCGGTCGATTGGAAGGCTGCTTCTCTTGTGAATGTCCTTGTGGAGGGTACCTTTGGGCAGGTCTATGACCCTACCCTGTGTACATGACTTCATCATTAGCCCCAATGGATCGAGGTTTGAGTGAGGAAGGAGTTGATAATCTTTCCGACCTGTTCTTTGTGTTGTGAGTCGTCTTACTCGATCAACGACCTTTTAGTGATGGCATCAACTTCTCTTTGATCGCCTTGATCCATTCTTCAGTTTGTCGAGTGAACTTTGTGAACACGAGGATTTCGAGTGATGGATCCGAGGAAATCTGTTATCCGACGAGTTGCTCTGCGGTTAGCGGATTTCGCGGGATCGAATTTTGGGAAGCCTTAAGCGAGAAAACCGCGGCTTTCGGATGGGATAAAACGATGGCGCCTCGATCCTCGCGCCTTTTTTTTACGTATCGATCGCGCGCTATTCTTGGGATTGTGACGGATTGCACAGGCCTACCGTTCAGCCACTCGGAAGCGACCCCATATAAAGCGTTGGACCGGGCATTTTGAGCAGTCGTCCTCGGACTTCTCTCTCTCGCCTCCAAAACTTTCTCGCCACGCTCTCCGTCATCCAGCCAAGCTCGGTACCTTTCTCTTGGCGACCATGGTGAAGGACAAGACCGCCGCCTACGAACAGGTGAAGAAGGCGGCGAAGGCCAAGGGAGAGCGCCCGGTCGGGCGGTTCCTCTTCACGGTCCAAGCTGCCGCAGGCTGGGTCAAGGAGGCGGATCCGATCGACCATCACCGAGAAAGATCTCACCGGTCCGCCAGCGAAGGACTGATCCCCATGGGTCGGCGAGGCTTCAGGCACGGAGTGGCAACCGCAGACTGAAGAGGGTGAGTCGTCCTCGCCACCCACGTAGATAGGGGTTTTCTCTGCCGCCAAATCCTTTTTTCCGGGGTTTGAACTTTTTGGGCGCAACTCCACCATTTCCTCCAAACTCCATTGTGTATCTTGCTGCTTTCGTTTTAGCTCTGCGAATTTCTTGGGTTGTCGACCGCATTGGGGTCTTTTCAAGCACATATTCACTGTCGCTCTCAGACGGTGAAGAAAAGCGAGCCCGAATGACGAGAGGACCCAAGTAATCAAATGTGTGGGGAACTCGGGGTCCAGATGAGGGGAAGAGCGCCTTTCCAGCTATGACTCTCCCGACTCGGTTAGAGGGTGGCGATCGACCTGGTTTCTTGCGCAAGACCAGCCGCCGCCGGGCGATCGACTGGGCTCCCTCCTTTCTCCATGAGTCAGTGAACAAGCCATCTTCCCCAAGGTGTTACGGAGGAGAAGGCCCAAGTAAAGCTGTTGATGGGCGTGTAGTCCAGCTTATTAGCGATGGAGTGACCGGCATGGATCTCTGGAGGTTTTTCTCCGACGGCGTATTCAGCCACTCCAATACCGAGGTCATCCGATGTGGATGTACTCCGGTACGGATGATACCACTCGGGTCCATCCGGAGGAGGTTGATGACGCCATACTAGAGAAGTGGATGACTGCCATCACAGGAAATAAAGACAACCCTCGCGGAGCTAGGAGGATTCCACCACTCGACGAGTTACCAACGGATAAGGTATCACCGCTTATCTCCGATTGTGATTCTGCTGCATTCATTCTGTTTTGATGTCAATTTAACGATTGACTTTCACCTTGTTTTGTTGTCTTCTAGGTCACCACCGAGATGTATTCGATGCCCAGCGGGCGCAGGAGACAGCCAAGAAGAAGAAGGAAGTGGAGGTGAGAGTCCGGAGGAATGGGAGTCAACGGCGAGGAGGATGAGGAGGATGATGGCTCGATGATGAGGAGGAGGAGGAAGAAGAGGAGGAAGGCGTCGACCCCCCTCGCTCGGAGGGAAGGTCCAAGTTGGCGCATCGACCCGTGGCGGGCGAAGTAAAGCTGTTGTGCCCACGGTCGGTCGTGAAGCGACCTAGGACAACTTCTCCCGCGCCAACTGAGAAGCCGCCGAAGCAACCTCGAGCGACGTCGTCAAAGCCGGCGAAGGCCCTGCCCAAGATGCGAATGGTCATCCCCACCATCTCCGGGTAACCAGCACAACCTTGTATTTCCTTTTTCAACATGAGTGAACTTTTGGTCGACTTGATGGTGATCAACCGACTCTTGAAATCTATGCCGCTACCTCCGAGACTTCAGCCAAGCACGATGATCAGGAAATGGAGGATGCGCCACTTCCAATCTTGGTAAGATCTCCGAGGTTTCACTTTTAGCCATTGGAGCTTTTAGTCGATTGGGCTTCCATGTTTACTACGGATCTCTCTTGTAGTTCCACCTCCGCCATTGATCTCCCGATGATGACGAAGCGCCATTGAGGAAGAGGAGGAACAAGAAAGTGCCTCTTGGCAAGGCTGCTCAAGTCGCGGCGACTCGAGGCGCTGATTTCGAGGAGGCAACCCCCTCGGACTTCAGTATCTTTTGTTGTACCGTGACAAGTGTCCGACCCACTTCATCGATTGCTGATCCACCATCTCTCTTTGCTACACACCACATCCCGGAAGACCAAGTAAGTGCTGCTAAGGAGGCCATACGCTGCAGGGATCATGATGGAGCGGTGAAAGTGGCTCGAGAGGCAAGTCAGTGACCTATGATGCGATTCAGCTCTCGAGCAATGTCCAAGTAAGTCATCGTCGCTTGCTTTGTTAGGATATACTATCAAACTGCTTTCTTCCGAGATTTCCATATCTGTACACCTTTGGGTGTGTGTGTCATTTGAACTTTTGTGGGGGCACGCTGAGTGCACCCACTAGGTGTAGTCCCGAGACTATGGTCATTGCGTGCGATCGGCTATAATCTTTATCTGTGATCTTCTTCACTCGACTGGGACGGACCAAGTCGAATGGGCTGTAAAATCGGTGGGGCACGCTAAGTGCACCCACCGGTGTAATCCCCGAGACTATGGTCGATGCGTGCGATTGACTATAGTCTAAAGAACTATTTTTTACTGCGGTGACACCGACAATTAGCCATGTTTTTAGAATCATAACCTTTTGCCTCTTTTGGTGTTGATCGAACCAAATTGGTAAACCAGTGGGGCACACGTTGAGTGCACCCGCTGGTGTAGTTCCGAGACTCTTGTAGAATGTTTTATTCGGACCGTAGTCTTAGAAATGCTACTATTTTTCCTTAGTCACTTTCGGAAGTGATCTGTCTTTTGTTGGTTGACTCTTTGTAGAAATCTTGCGAGCTTGTGGCTCGCTATCTCGAGAGTTAGAGAAAAGCAGATTCAGCTCAACCTCGATTTGAAGCTTGCTCGGGAGAATTTGCGAGAAGGCAAAGGATGAAGCAAAAGGTATGGTTGGGGAGAATTTTGACGATCGCCTCTTTTTCTGCTCATTCTCAACTCTGTTCTCATTGTTGCTTTGCGATAAACTGGAAGAGACTTTGAAGAAGAAGGACCTTGACCTTGCAGAGAGTATGGAACGGCTTTGGAGAAAACAAAGCTCATTGAAGAGAAGCTTGCCTCGAGAGACAAACTTGAAGATGAAAATGCCAAGCTGAAAGCCTCTCTTGTGCTGCTAACAAGGAAGTCGGTCGTTGAAGAGCGACAAGAATGTTACATCGACAAGGTTGGCCGGTGGCGGGGAAGCGAAACGACCTGGAGATTTATCTTGGAGGTTTCACCAAGAAGTTGTTTCTCATGCTTGAAGGTAATCTCTTTTATCCAACTGTCTTGCTCTTACCGGCTCATCACATGATCTTCATTTTGAGTCTGAGTTGTGTTTTCAGAATTCTGCCAAAACTTTGAAGAAGAAACCAGTTGAGTGGAAAGCAGCTTGGACCCCATCAACTCTCCTGTGAAGGACGAAGCTGCTATGAATGTGCTCCGACTGGAGTCTCGTGTTGCTAGCGTAGTGGATTATCTTTCTCATTGAAAGTTGCGATTGTCGCAGATCGACTCGACTCGGCGAAACAGACTCTCCGAATGATCTTGAATCTCGATGACTCGGTGAATGAGATTCCAAGTCGAGTGCAAGAATGGAAAAAGTCATCCGCGGTGTGGTGCTGATGTTGCTCTATCTCTGATTCGTGTCCCTTGCAAAGAAGCGCCAAGAGGACAAGCTGGTGTCTCTCAAGGTTGCCAATACCGGGAAGCACGACGGATCTTTCATGGAGACTTTCATCGCTGCTGCTACCCGTATTGCTGACGGAATCGACCTCGACCAGTTTGTTGCACCTTCCAGTCCTCCGCCGGAGGAGTAAAAAACTTCTCAGTCCCACTTTAAATTTGCCTCAGAATGGCGAGTGGTTTATGTAACCGATAAACTTTAGCAGGCTTAACGCCTGAGCGCCTTTGGATCCGTAGAACATTTATCCGAACTTGGTTTTTCCTTTAACATGCTTTGCTTGCATTCGAGAGAAATTTATTCCTCATTCGGAAGATATTCCGTTGAAATTCCATTCGACTTGTGCTTCATTTATCCTGCAGGTAGAGGTGAAACACAGACTGCGACTGACCTTGTCGTCCTTACGGATCGGGACGAACCGCACGTTGTGCTTGTGGCGAAGCTCCGAAGGAGGAGGTTGCAGTCGCCTGCACCTCGTCGTCCTTGTGGGTTGGGATGGACCGCACGTTGTACTTGTGGCGAAGCTCCGAAGGAGGAGGTAGCAGTCGACTTGCACCTCGTCGTCCTTGCGGATTGGGATGAACCGCACGTTGTACTTGTGGCGAAGCTCCGAAGGAGGAGGTAGCAGTCGACCTGCACCTCGTCGTCCTTGCGGATTGGGATGAATTCCTTACTTAGGCGAGCACTGGGCTGCAGCTAAGCCTCCGAGTGGGAGGCTGGCTCGCCACTCGGTAGGATTTTGGATACTTAGGCGAGTACTTGGACTGCAGCTAAGCCTCCGAGTGGGAGGCTGGCTCGCCACTCGGTAGGATTTTGAATACTTAGGCGAAGCGGATTCAAGTTAAGCCCCAGTGAGAGACTGGCTCGCACTCGGAAAGGATTTTTTTTACAAACTTAGGCGAATCGGATTCGCGACTAAGCCACCCACTGGGGGTAATTTCAACAAAAAGCAATAACAATCACTGGGAAAATTATAACATTCTTGTCTTGGATAAACAAACTACAAAAGTACTTTTATTACATCTCAACCAAGTGAGTTTTTAAGTGTAAAAGGGGCGGAGCAGCTCCGCGTTCCAAGCTCGAGGCTCGTCGATCTGGCGATCGACGTTGTAGAGATGATATGCCCCGTTTGGAGGACTCGTGACGATGAAGGACCTTCCAAGTGGGAGCAAGCTTGTGTGGTTTGTTGATCCACTCGGAGGACCAAATCTCCCTCTTGGAAGGCTCGACTCTTCACATTCCTGGCATGGAATCGACGCAAGTCTTGCTGATAGATAGTTGAGCGGATCAAGGCCATCTCTCTCTCCTCTTCCAAGAGGTCGACTGCATCTTGCCGGGCTTGTTCTGCTTCTTCTTCAGAGTATAGCTCGACTCGAGGCGCATTGTGAAGCAGGTCACTCGGCAGAACTGCTTCAGCTCCATAGACCAGGAAGAATGGAGTTCTCCCAGTCGACCGATTAGGAGTGGTCCTCAATCCCCAGAGAACTGATGGAAGTTCGTCGACCCAAGCTCCTGCTGCGTGTTTGAGATCACGCATCAGCCGAGGTTTTAGCCCTTTGAGAATGAGGCCGTTTGCACGTTCTGCTTGTCCATTCGACTGAGGATGAGCCACTAAAGCATAGTCGACCAGCGTGCCTTGAGAGCGCGAAGGCTTTGAACTTGTCATTATCGAAGTTTGACCCATTGTCGGTGATGATGCTATGCGGAACTCCATATCTGAATATCAACTCTCGATGAAACCGATAGCGATTGCATGCATCGAGGTTCTTGATGGGCTTGGCTTCGATCCACTTGGTGAACTTGTCGATCGCTACTAGCAAATGGGTGAAACCGCTTCGCCAGATTCTCAACGGTCCAATCATGTCCAATCCCCAAACAGCGAAGGGCCAAGCGAGTGGAATGGTCTTCAAAGGTGAGGCTGGCTTGTGCGACATGTTGGAATAGAACCGACATCCTTCACACTTGTCGACTATTTCTTTTGCCATTTCATTTGCTTCGGCCATAAAATCCCTTTCGGTATGCTTTAGCCACAATGGTCCGAGAGGACGATGATGGCCACAGGTCCCCAGTGGATATCCTCAAGAATTATCGACCTTCTTTCGGCGTGATACACTTCGGCGACTCGATCGTGCTTTCTCTGTACAATTTTCCCTTGATCCTTGTAAAGGCCTTGGATCGACGGACGATCTGTCGAGCCTCTTCTTCATTCTCTCGGGAGCTCTTTCCTTAGGATATATGCGATGTCACGGCATGTCGATCGGGAGTGATGACCACAACTTCCATAATCAGGTCGACCACGGCCGGGACCTCAACCAGTCGAATCATTGGCACTCTTTTGCTGCGGGGCTTCTTACGTGAAAGGATCCTCCTGACCGATGGAGCATGAATGTGTTCCAAAATACATTCTTGGGAATGGCTTCCCTCTTGGACCCTATCTTCGCCAAATCATCCGCAGCTTGATTTTTCATCGGGGTATATGATGAAGCTCTAACCCCTCGAATTTCTTCTCCAACTTTCTTCTTGCATTACAATAACCTGTCATAGCTGGGCTTCGACATCCCACTCCTTCATCATTTGATTAACAACCAGATCCGAGTCGCCATAGACCATAAGGCGACGGGACGAAAGTGAAATGGCCATGCGCAACCCATACAGAGTGCTTCATATTACGCTTCGTTGTTGGAAGAATCAAAGTGAATCTGGAGAACATACTTGAGCTTATCTCCTGGGGAAACCAATACAACCTGACACAGAACCGTTCAGCATCTTGGAACCATCGAAAAACATAGTCCGGTGTTCCGAGTGAACTTGGGTCGGAAGTTGCTATTCATCCACTCGGCGAGGAAATCTGTTATTGCTTGGGACTTGATGGCTTTCTTTGCCTTGAATTTGATATCAAGGGAAGGAGTTCGATCGCCCATTTGCCACTCGACCGATTGCATCTGTTATGAAGAATTTCGACAAAGGCGTCGTGGCGTAATCGTAATGGAATGATCGGAGAAATAATGAGCAACCTTCTTCGTGGTCATATAGATCCCATAAACAAGCTTCGATAGTGAGGGTATCTTTGCTTTGATGGGGTCGATGACTTCGTAAAGATAATAAACTGGGCGTTGAACTTTGAAGGTTTTCCTTCTTCTTCCCGCTCGACCGTAAATGCAGTCTTGACGACTTGTCCGATGGCTGCAATGTAAAGCAGCAAAGGCTCCTTGCTGATTGGGCAGCAAGCACCGGTGGGTGGAGAGCGAGCTTTGAGCTCGCAAACGCTGCATCGACTTCTAGAGTCCACTCGAACTTGTCGACTTCTTCATCGATCGGTAAAGAGGCAATGCCTTTTCACCGAGGCGAGATGAATCGACTTAAAGCGGCCAAGCATCCGGTAAGTTTCGGACATCGCACACGCGCAGGCGCTTCATTGGAGTATGGTGCCAACCTTTTCGGGTTAGCATCGATTCCTCGCTCGAAGCGAGAAAACCGAGTAACTTTCCACGGGGACTCCAAACGTACACTTTGATGGATTAAGCGACATCATACCTCCCGAGATTGGCAAATGTTTCAGCAAGGTCGGTCAACAGGTCGGAACCCTTTCGTGACTTGACCACTATATCATCCATGTATGCTTCCACATTCCACTGATTTGAGTGAGCAAACACTTGAATCATCCTCATGAATGTGGCTCCGGCATTCTTGAGACCGAATGGCATGGTGACATAACGAAGCACCCGAATGGAGTGATGAGCGCTGTTTTAATATCATCGGGTCCATCTGACGGATCTGATGGTACCGAATAGGCGTCTAAAAAGACAACCTCTCGCATCCTGCGGTTGAGTCGACTATTTGGTCGATGCGAGGAAGAGGGAATGATCTTCGGGCAGGCCGATTGATATGCTTGAAATCGATGCACATGCGCAGCGACTTGTCTTTCTTGGGGACCATGACAACGTTGGCGAGCCACTCGGAGTGGTAGATCTCTCGGATGAACTCTGCTACTAAGAGCCGAGCCACCTCCTCGCCAATGGCCTTTCTCTTCTGGACGGCGGACCGCCGAAGATACTCTTTCATTGGTTTGAATTTTGGGTCGACTCGTAGGCGATGCTCAGCCAGCCCACAGGAACACCGGCATGTCGCCAGGCTTCCATGCAAAGATGTCCCAGTTCTCACGGAGGAAGCGGATGGCGCTTCTTCCTATTTTGAGTCGAGTGTTGTTGAGATGTTGGTCGGAGCAGCCGGGATCGGTCGGGTGAATGTGAACCTGTTTCGTCTCGCCAGTCGACTGGAATGCCGACTCCGTAGCGGGCTTCTTAGCTCGCAACAAATCACTCCGATCTGCAGTTTTACGATACTCTTGTAGCTCTACCACTGCCAGCCGAGCATCGGCGATCTTAGAGCCTTTCGGAAGCACTCTTCGCCTTCTTCCGATTGCCGTGGCGGTGATCACGCCCTTGGGACCAGGCATCTTGATTTAAGATACCGTAACATGGTCGGGCCATGAAATGTGCATAAGCTGGTCTCCCGAGAATAGCGTGATAAGCGCCTGAAATCCACGACCTCAAAGGTCAACTTTTCTTTCGGAAATGCTTTGAATCACCAAAACTACATCAAGAGCAATTTGGCGAGTGACTCAGCCTTCTTTCGGGAATGACTCCGTGGAAGCTCATATTCTTGGTGCTGAGTGCGGACATCGGAATGCCCATCCCTTTCAACGTCTTCGCGTATAATATATTCAAACCACTACCACCATCCATCAGGACTTTGGTCAGTCGAGTGCCTTCGACAACTGGGTCGACCACCAATGCTTGCCTCCCAGGGGTGGCAATGTGCGTCGGGTGATCAGACTGGTCGAATGTGATGGCGGTCGGGGACCATTTCAGATAATTGGGAGTCGTCGGAGCAACCAGGTTTACTTCCCGATTGATAACCTTCAATCGACTTTTGCTTTCGACATCAGCAAAAATCATCAGGGTGGAATTGACCTGGGGATATCCACCATCACTGTCATCTCTATCCTCAACTTTGTCTGTCTCCTTATCCTTATCCTTGGGTTGTTTCCCTTGGAACTGCTGAATCAAGAGCCGACATTGTCGAGTGATATGTTTCGGGTAAATGAGTTTACCCTCTTCATCTTTCTTTGTATGAATATGACATGGTAAATCCAACACGTCGTTCCCATCCTGGTCTTTCACCTTCTTAGGGTTCCAAGGACCCTTGGGTTTCCCCTTGAACTTTCACAGGGTCCTTTGCCAAGGCCTCTCCAGGAACCGCTGGCTCGACTTTTGCTTCGCTTCGATTGGAATTTCCTCCGCGGTCTCATTGGCGGCGATTTATATTACCACTCGAGCCGATCCTCTTCTTCACCATTTGCATATTTGGTGGCAATCTCCATCATCCGACTCAGGTCATATCTCGGTTCGACCAAATTTCAAACTCAATTCTCATTCTTGACACCTTCCTTGAAGGCCTGATCGCTACTGGTGATCGGATACATTCTCGATTGTGTGGTGCAAAGTGATCCACCTCTGGATATAATCTCTCAAGGTTTCACTCAAATTTTGCACGCACGAATGCAACTCTGTCAAACCTGCTGGACGTTTGCAAGTTCCTTCAAATGTCCTGACAAACACTCGGGCAAGATCTTCCCAAGTGTAAATACTGCTGGGTGCTAACCGATTCAACCACGCCTTGGCTGAACCCTCCAACATAAGAGGTAAATGCTTCATGGCTACCTCATCGTTGCCACCGCCGATCTGAACCGCCACTCGGTAATCTTCAAGCCAAGTGTCAGGCTTGGATTCTCCGATGAACTTGCGACTCCGATCGCCAACCTGAAAATTGGGAGGAATCACTGCGTACGATGGCTCTTTTGAAACACTCTGGTCCCGAGACATGAACTCTACTCTGGAAGGAACATCTCTATCATGGCCGTCTCGGTGAGCTCTGTTCTGTCGACCAAAACTTGAGCGATAATGGATCTAGCATCAAAGCACGGTTCCACAGGGTCATTGGAACTCTTAGCCAAAGACTTTGTTTTGGCGTCTGTCGTCCTGCTGCCGAGGAGCATATGATCTACCCCTTGGGGAGGAGGGCAGTCGGCGTCGATCGTTGCGATCGAATCGGTGCTCATATCGCGCATGACCCTTGTATTGATCATCAGCCGGCCTCCACGTTCCTCACGCCTCGAGGCGATCTTGGACTATGGGCGGATGGAATGAATTCGCGATGACGGGTCGTTTGTGAACCCTGTTCCATGATCAGGATACAAGCGAGTTTTGATCTCCTGCGCCGGAGCAAATCCTGATTTCTTGCAAGCCTCTACCGCCTCCGTGGGAAGGCTGAATTGATTCTGCTATCTGGTGGCGCTGCTAAATTCTGAATCGGAGTTCGATATACAGGTTGGCGGTTGAAAGAGTGGCGTCGATTGGATTCAGGAACCCTTGGTCGCGTCGCCGCTCCAAAGACTCGTGAAGATTCTCGGTCGAGTGCGCTCAGCCAGTTGGCTTAGCGCGCATCCTCCAAGCGCGAGCCTCGGGTTTCTCCAACGATAGGAGTGTGAAGTGCATCCATGTTCCGACGACGAAGCTCCTCCCTCGAGCGAAGTGAGGGGCTCGAGCAAGTACTCTTCGTGGGCTTGCGGATCGCCTCCACCGCCACCTTCGTTGGTGCGGGTGAATCGAGGGGACTGCGTGGTCCATCGACCATCAGAACCTCTATCGCCGGGTCACTGCTATCGCATTCGGACGCGGTCTCACGGAGCCACTCGAGCAGGCCGTAGAGGGATTAAATCGGGCTCGATCGCCGCGACTTGGGGATGGCCGATGGCGGGCCACCGCATGCCTCACCCACCGCTGAAGCCTCGATCGGCCGGGCAGCTTGCGCGGTGGGAGGCGGGAGTGAAGACAGCGCAGAGCCGACCCATCTTTGGGTCGACGGTTGCCGCAGGAGGACGCCGCGGACACATCGCGAAAGTCGTCGCCCAGCGGATGTGGGAAGCGTCCACGTTGAGTGGAGCCTCCCGAAGCCAAGCGGAGTCGTCGGGCGACGAACGTGGCGCACTAAGGCGGATCTCGTGGCGTCGACCATAACTCCACCGAAACCATGATGTGGGAGATCGAGAGAATCCCAACTTCTCCAACAATTAGCTAGAACACCTGCCCCACGGTGGGCGCCAAGCGTCGTGGTTCTAAGTCGGCAAGAGAATGGGGGTAGGTATGGAGAGGCAAGATCCTAGCTATGGAGTAGTTGTATCGCAAGGGATTTCTGAGTTCAGGCCCTTCTCGGAGGAAGTAACAGCCCCACGTCTCGGAGCCCGGAGGCGGTCGATTGGATTATCTGCGTATGTGTTACTGAGGTGCGAACCCTTCTACCGTGGAGGGGTGGCTTATATAGAGTGCGCGGGACCCCAGCCAGCCCACGTAGTAGAGGGTTTAAGGTGCGTTAAAGCTAGGCGTTCTTCGTAATGCCTTACATAAAATGTCATTAAGGTCATAAAGACTATTTAACTACAGACCGTTTGGACACCGAGTGGCTCTTGGTCTCTTGGTGGTCGAGTGGGTCTTCATAGTCAGTGTCTTTGAATCTGTCAGTGGAAGCCTACCAGGTCATTGGAAGGCTGCTTCTCTTGTGAATGTCCTTGTGGAGGGTACCTTTGGGCAGGTCTATGACCCTACCCCAGGTACATGACTTCATCACCCGGGTCTATTCTCATCATATTAATCTCTATCACTTTATTATTGCCTTTGCTTTTTTACTTTACCTTTTTATTTTACTTTGCATCTTTATACCAAAAATACCTAAAATATTATCTATCATCTCTATCGATCTCACCCTCGTAAGTGACCGTGAAGGATTGACAACCCCTATTCGCGTTGGTTGCAGGAGTTATTTTCTTTGTGGAGTACGAGGGACTCGTGGCGTAGTCTCCTCTGGATTGATACCTTGGTTCTCAAAAACCGAGGGAAATACTTACGCTACTATGCTGCACCACCTTTCCTCTTCAAGGAAATCCAACGCAAGCTCAAGAGGTAGCAAGCTCTTACTAGTTGTCCACTTTCAAATTGGCTGTTGTTGGCTCCCTTCCCGCTCAATATTTGGGGAGTGGACCAGGGCCTCTATAAATAGGACTAGCCACCATAGTAGGAGATATCTCATCTTGAGTAATCCTCACCAACACAAGTTCACCAAGCACAAGAACACCTCGCCTCAGGAGGCTGTTCTTCCCCTTATACTGTTCATCCTCAGCCCAAGAGGCAATCCACCACCACACACCGGAGTAGGGTATTACACCTGGCAGTGGCCCAGAACCGAGATAAATCTTGTGTCCCTTGTGTTGCGAAGTTAAATCGAGCTAGCCTCACGAGATAAATAGCGAGGTTAAGGCGTGGATCGGTAGGGGGAGATCTTTGTGCGCACCCCAGTGTTCGAACCTTGAGGGTTTTGCCGAAACCCGAGATCCGACATTTGGCGCGCCAAGTAGGGGTACGCCAAAGCTTTCCTTCCGTCGCTCCGCGTCCCGTTGCTTCGTCATCTCCATGGCAGACGCTCGCCGAGCTCACGCTGAGCGCCGGGCTGCCCTCACCACCCGCGTTGCTCACACGGCTCCCGTCGGCGGGCCACCCCGTCGTTCTCCGTCGCCTGCCGCCAACGCCACCACCGGCCTGGCGGGGAACGAGCAGCAAGCATCCTCGCTGCACCCCTCGGTGCGGTGGGACGGCCGCACCGCCACTCCATCGCTGACCCTGGCCAGTTCGTCATCCCACGCTCATCGCGCTCTCGTGGCCGCGCAGGCCGTGCTGTGCATGGCACGCGAGCTCCTGCGCTACCACCCCGTCGACGACCTCTACGAGGACTGGCTTGACCGCATCGCCGAGCTTGTCAGCGCCGCAGGGGGCTCCCCTGCATCGTCCCTCTCACTGCCTCGCCCTCTGCCAGCCGCGGGTGGTGTAGCCCATGGAGTGCCTCCACCACCTCTGCCCCAAGACGGAGTCTTGGCGCCAAGGCGCGCGGCCCCGCGGCGCGACCCTCCGCGTCCGGCTCCCGCACAAGAAGAAAGAAGCTGCCAAAAAGTCCCTCGGCCGCGAGAGAACGCCCCCGCGCTCTCTACGCCACCACGGCAAGACCGTGTGTCGCCTGCAGTGGCGGTGCGTGGACCCCATCAAGGACAAGTTCTCCACCAGCGCAGAGTCTCGGTGACCACGGCAAGTTGCCGCGCCTTCACCCCCGAGCTGCGTAGCGTCGCCTGGTCGGGCAAGTTCAAGCCGGATCTGCCTCCTCGCTACAACGGCACCCCTGACCCAGCGGAGTTCCTGCAGGTCTACGAGCTGAGCATCGAGGCGGCCAACGGCGACGAGAAAGTCATGGTGAACTGGTTCCCCATGGCTCTCAAGGATGGCGCCTGCTCGTGGCTCCTAAACCTGCCTCCCGGCTCCATCTCCTCCTGGGACGCGACCGCTTCATCGCCAACTTCCAGGGCACTTCATGACCGCCCTCCCGGTCATGGGTGACTGTGCTACGCGTCAAGCAACAGCTGGGAGACCCTCGTAAGTACATCCAGTGCTTCAACAACGTTCGCCTCAAGATCCCCAAGGTGACGGACGAGGACATCATCTCCGCGTTCTCTGATGGCGTCCGCGACGTCAAGACGAAGGAGGAGCTCGCCATCCACGAGGAGTTGTGCACGTCTCTGGAGTTGTTCAACCTGGCGACCAAGTGCGCAGGAGCTGAGGAGGGGCGCCTCTCCCTCCTCGAGGTCCCAGCTATGGACCCAGACGAGAAGAAAGCCAAGGCCAAGGACGTGAAGCGCAAGGGAGCAGCCGCGCTCGCGGTGGAGCCGGACACCAAGCGCGGCAGAGACCAGCCCGAGTCATCCAAGAGCAGCTGACCGTTCTGCGCCTTCCACAACCTGCATAGCCACAACACCAGCGACTGTCAAGAGCTTAGGGCCATTCGAGAAGGACGCTTTGGTCAACGCCCCGAGCGCAACGACCGGGGCTACAGCCGAGGAGGAGGACGTGGTGGCGGACGTTGGGATGACCGTGGCCCGCGCCAGGTGTGGCGCGACCGGCCTTGTGAGGACCACTGGCAGGATCAGCCTTGCGAGGGCGCCTGGAGGGATTAGCCTCGTGAGGATCGCCCCCAGGGCAATGCTGGGCTTCCTCCGCCACCGCCACCACCAAGAAGGAATGACGACCACCATCAAGACGAGGGGGTTGGGGGCTTCCAGGAGCCGCGTGCTATCGCCTGTATCTTGGGTGGAGCTCAAGCCTCAGCCTCACAGCGTATCTTCAAGCAGTTTGCCCGCGAGGTGAACTCAGTCCTCCCAAACTCGAGGCCACGCGCCCGCTCAGATGATCCAAGTGTGCCATCACATTCAGCTCGACAGATCAGCTCAAGTGCGCGGCTATCACTAGTGCCCTCCCGATGCTTTGTTCACCAGTCATCAGCAACATGCAAGTCACCAAGACCCTTATCGACGATGGCGTAGGGCTCAACGTCCTGTCCGTCGACACGTTCGACAACCTCCAAGTGTCGTATGATCAGCTTCAGCCCACCAAGCCTTTCTCAGGAGTGACCGACGGCTCCACCACCCCGATCGGGCAGGTCCGCCTCCCAGTCACCTTCAGGCAGCGCGACAACTACTGCACCGAGCTCATCGACTTCGATGTCGCCCACATCCGTCTGCCATACAATGCAATCCTTGGGTATCCAGACCTGGCCAAGTTCATGGCGGTGACCCATCACGGCTACAATGTCCTCAAGATGCCAGGAAGTGGCGGAATCATCACAGTCCCGTGCGAAGAAAGAGATGCAGTGTGCTCCCTCAAGCGAGCCTTCCAAGCTGCAGCAATCGACGACCCCGACAGCAAGGGCAAGTGCCCTCCTGAGGCCATCCCCAAGAAGAAGAAGCTGCTGCTCCATGCAGGGCTTCACGCAAGCGGCGCCATGACTGGATCGGCGCCCGCACCTGGGGCGCCTCCCTCCATCGCATAGGAAAGCGTGCCCGACACCCTTCTCGGGCAGGGCTCGGGGGCTCTCTTCTGGAGGGCCTCACACCTTGACAACATCACGAGCAAGGCGCTCGGGCACCACCTGGAGGCGTGCTTTGTGGCACGTTTCCCTCAGGAGGACGCAAGGCAAGGAGCGCCCAGTGCTCAGGAGCTCATTACCAAGACCACTCAGGAACTGCAGGACACGAGGGCCATGCGCGGCAATCGCCGCGCACCTGGTGCAGCCTCCCATCCAGGCGAGGATGTCGGGCTGCGCGTCTGCATCGACATCCCAGGGCTCAACAGGGCCGCGTCTCAGGAGCACTTCTGGCCTTCGCGCGTGGGAAGCTGCGAGGGCCCACCGCACAGCTACGTTCGCATGCCATTCGGCTTGCCGAGCGTGGCATCCGCTTATCAGCGCAACTTGCGGCGTGTCCTGGCGACTCAGGAGGCCAGGCACCATGCTGTCCTGACGGAGATGGAGATGATCCTCAAGGAACCGCCTGGACCCCCAGAGCCTCCTGAGGCTCAGGGCCCCGGTGGCTCGTGAGGAGCAGCCCCTTCGCCGTGAACCTTCAGCTGCCCCAACATTTCTTCAACAACAGAACCAGGTGACATTTTCCAAGTTTATTTAGCTGGGAGCGCCCCTCGGGCTGCATCATTCCCAGGCCACATGGGTCCGTCCCTGTGGCATGTATCTTCTTTTTTATGTCGTTAGCTTACCTTGCTAGGGGCGCCTGTCGGGCTGCATCATCCCCAAGTCGCTCGGGCCTGACCCAGTGGCATGTACCTCTCCTGCGTTTACTTGAGCCAGTTTGCTTTCTATGCTTAACCTACCTATGACTATCACCTGCTCGACTGTCACCCACCATGGGAGCCGCGCGCCAGCCGTCTTTCTTCAGGATCCTTCGCGTGAGAGGGTTAGGCACGGCGTTTGTGCTCGGGCCCGTTCCTGCAGCGTCGATAAATCCAATGGCTGAGCTCTGTCTGGCGGGCCGGCCCCGTTCACGTCACCTCCTGGGGCCGTTGGTGCTTGGCCTTCTCACGCGATAACCTCAGGAGATTCGGTCGGCGCAGGTTGTCTGACCACCTCGCGGGACCAACACAGCGAACAAAAACCAAGACCAGGCGCAACCCGCCTTGAGGTAAGGCCTCGTGAGTCCCGCGCTGACTCACGAGTGCCCAGACACACCTCGTCTAGCCCTGTCGTGCAAGCCACGTGTCAGGGCGGGGTTGTACACGCCACGGGGGCTCTCCGTAGTAGGGAGTCCCTCCACGCACCGATGGAAGCACCATGCTCGCTGGCTGCCGTCCGACGCTGCTGGAGGAGGCGGCTATGCGTGCAAGTCGGAAGCGCTATGCTCCAGCTGGTGATAAACAAGCGAGGGCGGCCCCACGGCCACATAACCTCAGGGAGCCCTGAGCTCAGTGTCCGGCCTCACCGCAACACCTCCCCTCTGGAGAGTCGCGCGAGGGGGCTCGGCACGAGGGCTGCCCTCGGGTCACGCCCAAGCGTACGCCACCCAACCAGGTCCCCCGGACCCGGTCGTCGCGTGCCCCTCTCGAGCCTCGGCGAGGGCAAAGGTATGAAGGTTGTTTGCACATCAAGGGGGACTCCTGAGCATCGCGACTCAGGAGCCTAACTGGTCACATAGCCCCTCACTCCTTGGGTCCGTCCTAGTCTCTGGTCGGCCCAACGGTGGTTGAGGTATGCGCGGGGCCGGGCTCCGCCGACATAGAACACTAATCCTATCCTCGCGTCTCCTTCCTATAAGCCGTTTGAAAGTGCAACTATCCCTAGGTGGTTTTGGTAATTCATAACAACATATAGCTCATTGATCTAATGCTATTCCAAGACAAATATTTCAGGAAAGCTCAATGAATGGCATGGCATGGATGATGAAACTGGATCCCTCAAAATATTAAGGACAAAGGATTGGCTCAACCTCAAAAGCTCAAGACTCTACATTTTACATTTTAGTGATCCAAGATCACATTGAGTCTATAGGAAAAGCCAATACTATCAAGGAGGGATGAGGTGTTGCTTAATGAGCCTCTTTCTTCAAGTGCTTTGTGATATGCTCCAAAAACCCTCAACTACTTTCTCACATCCACATATGACCTAAACCCAAAGTCAAAATCGGTCCTACCGATTCTTTCTATCCGGCGCCACCGAGTTCAAATGTCATAGCCACTGCCACAAACCCTAGGCAAATCAGTCTCACCGATAGGGATCTCGGTCTCATCGAGATGGGATTGTAATCTCTCTGTTTCCCTTCGTAACGTTTTGGTCTAACCGAAGTGAGCGATCGGTCCCACCGAGATTGCAATGTAAACTCTCTGTTTCCCTTTCGTAACATTTCGGTCTCACCGAAAAGAGAGAATCGGTCCCACCGAGTTTACCTGACCAACTCTCTGGTTAGCTAATTACTAAAATCAGTCTCACCGAGATTACGTTATGACCTAACCCTAACCATATCAGTCCTACCGAGTTGCATGTCGGTCCCACCGAAATCACTAACGGTCACTACGTTTACTAAATCGGTCCGACTGAGTTTGTTAATTTGGTCCCACCGAGTTTGGTAAATTGTGTGTAACGGTTAGATTTTGTGTGGACGCTATATATACCCCTCCACCTCCTCTTCATTCGTGGAGAGAGCCATCAGAACAAACCTACACTTCCAACTTACCAGTTCTAAGAGAGAACCACCTACTCATGTGTTGAGGCCAAGATATTCCATTCCTACCATATGAATCTTGATCTCTAGCCTTCCCCAAGTTGCTTTACACTCAAATCTTCTTTCCACCAGATCCAAATCCTATGAGAGAGAGTTGAGTGTTGGGGAGACTATCATTTGAAGCACAAGAGCAAGGAGTTCATCATCAACACACCATTTGTTACTTCTTGGAGAGTGGTGTCTCCTAGATTGGCTAGGTGTCACTTGGGAGCCTCCGACAAGATTGTGGAGTTGAACCAAGGAGTTTGTAAGGGCAAGGAGATCGCCTACTTCGTGAAGATCTACCGCTAGTGAGGCAAGTCCTTCGTGGGCGATGGCCATGGTGGGATAGACAAGGTTGCTTCTTCGTGGACCCTTCGTGGGTGGAGCCCTCCGTGGACTTGCGCAACCGTTACCCTTCGTGGGTTGAAGTCTCCATCAACCTGGATGTACAATAGCACCACCTATCGGAACCACGACAAAAACATCCGTGTCTCCAATTGCGTTCGAATCCTCCAAACCCTTCCCTTTACATTCTTGCAAGTTGCATGCTTTAAATTCCGTTGCTCATATACTCTTAGCATGCTTGCTTGAATTGTGTGAAGATTGCTTGACTTGTGCAAAGATAGCTAAAATCTGCCAAAGTCTAAAATTGGGAAAAGGTTAAGTTTTAATTGGTCAAGTAGTCTAATCACCCCCCTCTAGACATACTTCAAGGTCCTACAAGTGGTATCGAGCTTTGGTCTCCATTTGCTTTGATTTCCATAGCTTTTGGTGGTCATAGCCTTGGTTTCACAACCTAGGAGAGTATGGTGTCTAGCGAGGAAATTATCACCGTAGAGGTCCTTACTTTGATGGCACTAATTTTGCTAGTTGGAAGCATAAGATGAAAATGCATATTCTCGGACATAACCCCGCCGTTTGGGCTATTGTGTGTATTGGCTTGCAAGGTGAATTCTTTGATGGGAGAGAACCTAACCGTGAAGCTAGTGCGGATGAATTGAAGATGCTGCAATACAACGCTCAAGCTTGTGATATCCTATTCAATGGCTTGTGCCCCGAAGAATTCAACAAAATCAGCCGTCTTGAGAATGCAAAGGAAATTGGGGATACTTTGATTTATTCATGAAGGTACCGACTCCGTCAAGGAATCCAAGTTGGATGTGCTCCAAAGTCAGCTTGACAAGTTCAAAAATGAAGGATGGTGAAGGTATCGCTGAAATGGACTCTAGGCTTGCTCTTATCACAAATGAGATTGCCGGCTTAGGAAGTGAAGAGATGACCGACAGATTCATCATCAAGAAGATCCTAAGAGCATTGGATGGAAAATATGATACCATGTGCACATTGATCCAAATGATGCCAAATTACAAAGATCTCAAGCCAACGGAAGTCACTGGAAGAATTGTTGCTCATGATATGTCACTCAAGGATAAGGAGGAACTTCACAACAAGTCAAGTGGTGCTTACAAAGCCTCATGTGAAGCCCCACATCATCAAGTGAGAAACAAACCTTCAATGAAGAATTGAGCTTAATGGTGAAGAACTTCAACAAATTCTACAAGAGTAGAAGCAAGAAAGAAGCTCTAAGTCAAGGTCCTACAATGACAAAAGATCTTCTAGTCGAGGCGCAATTGCTACAATTGTGGGAGACCGGACACTATTCAATGAGTGTACGGCACCCTACAAAAGAAGAGAAGATTCTCCAAAAGAAGAAGTAGAGAAGAATCACCACCAAGAGAGAGAAGGAGTAGAGATGATCGTTATGAATGAAGACCCTCACGGAGAAGCAAGGATTAGGAAAGGAAGGACAAGTCATCAAAGAGCTACACAAAAGCGAAGACATCAAGCTCATGTTGGTGAATGGGTATCCGGCTCCGACTCCGACAATCACTCGAGAGAAGCTATCACTCCGACTCGAATATACTCAAGATGAAGGTGTTGCCGGTCTAGCACTTGTGTCAACCAACTCCTAAGACATATTTGATTCACCAAATGAAGTAACTGGAAGATGCTTCATGGCCAAAGGTCCTAAGGTAACACACCCCAAGTATGTTGATTTTAATAGTGATGAAGATGACTTGTTAGGTGATGATGATTTACTTATTGACAACTCTAGTGATGAATACTATGATGAAGCGTCAATTAATCATGCTAATCAAGATAAAACGAATGACAATGATAAGGAGAAGATTGAGCTTCTAACTAAAGAACTAAACACTCTTAAGTTAGCTCATGAAACTATCTTGAAGATCATCGAGAACTTTAAGGGCTCATGAGAAGTTACGCTTTGAAAAGCTCAATCTTGAGCAAGAGCATGAGTTCTTAAAGGCAATCAATGATGATCTCCGTAAGAAAAGTTCTTCTTACATTGCCTAGCGTTTACTCTTATCTACTTACATGCCTCAAGTCAAGTCTAGTAACAAGAACAAGAAAGATTCTTCCTCTAGTAGTAACAATAATAATGCTAAATCTAATATTGTTGCTTCTAGTAGTTCTCTTGATTCCACTAATGATTCTCTTAGCCAAGTTACACTTGAGCAAGAAAACAGCTTATTGAAGGAATTATAGAAAGGTGTATACAAGAGCCTTGCTGGGAGTAAGCAATTCGAGGAAATTGTACGCAAGCAAGGAAGGCACCGGAAGAATCAAGGTGTTGGTTTTGAACGAAAGTTCAATGCCCATGGAGTTGAGTGGTAAGAAGATCAATACCCCAAGACGAAGTTTGTTCCTCAACAAGAGAAGTATGATCCTACTTCCTTCAAGGGAACACAAGCACAAGATGATCTTCCACCACAAGACCACAAGAACAAAGGCAAGGACAAGCTTCAAGAGGAGATTGATGCATTTGAAGAAGCACCTAAGGCCTTGGTCAAGTGGGTTCCCAAGACTACGTCAAGTTCTACTTCATCAAGTACAACTACAACTCCAAGGATTCCCATCAAGATGATGTGGATCCCAAAGAAGAAGGACCAGAGAGTTCTTGAGGGTGACTCCGCCAACATTCTTCACTCATATCATTATGGCAAGGACAAGTGCAATCAACTTCCATATCTTGCACTAGTTCAAGGAGTCACAAACCCTCATGTTGGTAAGGCAAGGGACAAGGTAACCTAATGTTTTCATGGACATCATCTTGTGTGTGCATCACTCTATGTCTATGGATATTCTTGTTTATTCCTTGTGGGACTAACCCATGTAGGTATTGAAAGTGCAACTCACTCCAAAGGATTGCTCCAAATGATCTACATCAACATTGAGCATCCACATCTTCAACACCTACATGAAGTCATCATCGACAAAACCCAAGGTTAGTTCATCCCTCTAAGGGGGGATCTCACATCTAGGGGGAGCTTAACTCTAAGAATTGAGTCAAAGTAACTCTAATGATGTGAAGACATCAATGCATTATGTAAAAGTAGTAACCCCACTTGAGCTTAAACGATGAGTATGACCTATGATCAAATGTTCTCATTTGACTCCTAAGTCAATATACTCATATATAGATGACCTAGTCATCGCCAATTGTTTGATAGATGCTAGAATTGTTTGTGCATGCTTTGTCACATATTTCATTTGTCATTTTATTGTGTGAGCATGTTGGTTGCATATTTTACTCATTTGAGGACATCCACTTGTTCTTTTGATTGATTGGTTTCTTTTTCTTTGGCCAAGTGGATGGACAAGAATGCCTAAGAACCTTCTCTAGCTATCTATGCTTTTCTCGTCTCAAACTCTATTCATGCTACATCACAAAATTTGATCAAGTCAGATTCGAACCACTTTGTGTGAGGAGCACTCGGAGTCCCCGATTCGTCATAGACTTAAACTTCCAAAACTTCTTTGTGCTTTTGGTCGACCGATTCCTCCATTCGGTCATACCGAGATCACTAAGTCGATCTAGGTTTTCAATCTCGGTGCAACCGATTTGAACTTCGGTCACACCGAGTTCTTTATGTATCACATGATTATGCATCTCGGTACCACCGAGTTGTTCCACTCGGTCACACCGATGTTGTCGGACTATATATTCACACGGGCAAAATTTGGAAAACTTTCTCCAAACCTCTTCGCCAGCGCATAGCTCGCTCTGCCTTCTAGGTCTCGAATCATCGACGCCGCCACCGCCCTCGTCGCTGGTCTCCGCCGCCGTCAACGGATTTCATCTCCGTCGTTGCCGCCGTAACGAGTTCATCGCCGAACTAGGGTATGAACTCGATCACAGTGCTATCCTCGTCTGATTCTCAGCACATTGTGTTCATTATGACTCTTGCCACTATTGAAACACCTCTATCCAGTCAAAACAATCCTTAGAATAGATGCGATTTGAAAATTTAGGGTTAGGTTTCCGCCGAAACCATCTCGGACCCACCGAGTTGAAAAACTCGGTCCCACCGATTCGCCTAACGCCATTGCACTAGTAACTCTAGGTCTGACCGAGAATTGCTAATTGGTGTGACCAATTTTAGAACTTTGTGAAACCCTAGCAGTCTCGGTGCCACCGAACTGTGACTCGGTCTGATCGAGTTCACTAGTTTAGGTTCCAAAACTGCTTCGGTATCACCGATTTTGAAAATCGGTTGATCTGAAATGCTTTCTGTGGAAAACTAAAACTAAGTTTTGAATCATTCTTTTGCAAAAATCTCTGCATTTTGTGATGCTCATCCACTGATGTAAGGTGGAACCCTAATCGGAGATCTTTCACGTTTGGAGGGGATCCTACGGGGAAAACACGACGAACGAGCGGAAGAACACAAGAAAAAAACACACGAGAGAAACACTAAACCGACAAGTATCGATTACACAAGGGCTAGATCACCGAACACATAGGGTAGCACAAGATTCAAAATCAACAAGGGAAAGATACACGAGTAGCCGTTCTTCTCCATGAGGAGGTCTTGATGGGGCCACCCTAGAGGGGGTCTTGAATCCGCTTGGGGGATCTTCTCCCAAGAGGTCGTGAGCTCCGAGGAGAAATACCAAGTGGATGAGCAAGGGCTCTCACACGAAATATGAGCTAAACCAATGCTAACCCTAACTAGGAGGAGGTGGGGGAGTATATATAGTTTACGGGGCGAAACGGTACACGGGCCTCGGCCCACGTGGCTCTTGTGAGCAGGGCGGAAGTTCAGGCGACGGAAGGTCCGGCAGGGTCCGCTTAAGCAGAGTTGGCGCGGTGGAGCCGGCTGGCTTCGGGGCCGGAAGGTCCGGCGGGCTGGAAGTTCGGGGCGGAAGGTCGGGACGGGTTCGGGCAGGTTCGGGCTAACAGATAGTTGGCACGCCTGGCTGGTCGATGTCGTCGAGGCCGGAAGCTCAAGGCGGGCGGAAGTTCCGGCTGTCGAGAGAGTTGGCCTTTGTCGTTTCTTCTTCAGCTCCTGGTTCCTTGGCTTAAACTTTGTACCTGATCATGCATAGCGTCTTGGACTTAGGTAGTAGCCATGTCTCACTGGAAGAAAAGGGGAACTCAAATAGGAGTGATGTCACCTCGGATTGAATAGCACGAGCTCTTGCTCTTGTTGTGGGTCCACTTGGAGCTCGGATAGTCGATGGAAGGTCCATGGGGATGACCGAGGGATGCTCCGCATCATCCACTCTATCTCATCTATAACTATTCACAGGGTCAGCAGTCAGTGTTTGCAGCATGTCAGACCAAAGTGACAGCCAGAACAAGTCGGAGGAGCAGATTCAGATGAGTGAGGGCACTAGTCCCTCTAGCAGCTCAGATGAGGGAAGCAGAAGCACTCCCGACAATTTGCCCAAAGCTGCCACCGGGACAAGGAAGAAGAGAACCTCAGAATCTGAGGATGAGGATTATGTGGCAGAGAAGATGAGGCCATTTCAAAGAAGAAAGTTCTCAAGAAGGAGTATAGCTCATTTGCAGTTAAGCCAGGGCTGAAGATCAAAAGGCAGCGGGGAAGACAACCCATGTCTAAAGCCGAGCCTCCACTCAAGCATCTTTGGAATCCCAACCCAAAGAGCCTGCTGTAGAAGGAAAGAAAAGGAAGGAAAGGGTCAAGAAGACCATGTCAGAGGATTGGAAAGCCTTCCATGATGGAAGAAGAAGAAGAAGAGGTTCTTTGCACCAGCACCCAAGGTCTGTAATCGATGGGTGATGCTATAAAGTCCGGGCTGCAACATCAAAGCCCAAAGAAGCACCCAAAGTTGCCTCCAAGCCCAAGAGTGCACCTAAGAGGAATACCAGGAGTATAGCAGCTGCTGAGAAGAACAAGGCCCCAGTGCCTGAAGTTGCTGCTGAGGAAGATGATGAAGGACAAGTCCTGAGGAAGCTCAAACCCAAGATTCCAGACCACAATGATGCTCATCCTGTGGCTGAGAACATGAAGATCGGGGAGACTTAGGGTTGAGGCTATGGAGAGAGTCAGATCCATATGCCACCGGGAGAAGGACTCTTTGTTGATTATGGGTTCCACACAAAGGAACAACAGGATTTCTATGAGACAATCTTGTTGGACAAGAAGCCTATAGTGTGTGATATGAGGTGGGTCGACTGGACCTACATAAAGGAGAATGAAGAACATTATCCTGGAGTGTATGACAGCTTCAGTGCGTGTGGAGTTGCAGATTTTGTTGGGCAGAAGCTCACATGCTGGAATGATGAGCTCATTATGCAATTCTACTCCACAACACATTTCTATCCAGATGGCAGGATAGTTTGGATGTCTGAACGTACAAGATACCAATCAACTATTGAGGAATGGGCCAATCTAATCAATGCCCCACAGGAGAGTGAAGATGACTTGGACATTTATGCCAGGAAAAAGATGGATCACAATTCTATGTCACATATGTACAAGGAGATCCCAGACAAAGCTCTTGAGACTTTCAAGTTTGGGTCAGTCCATTTTCTTCTATCAGGACTGCCAACGATCAACTGGATCCTAAGGCACACTCTTTTTCCCAAGTCAGGTGACCACAACATGATCAGAGGGCATGCAATTAATTTGCTACACATATTTGATGTGCCACAAAAATTCAAGGTCATGAGCCTCATGGTTGAGACTATCAAGAGGACAGCAGCAGACCAAAAGCGAAGTTGTGGATATGCCCCACAAATTCAGGAGTTGATTAACTCAAAGATGGGCACAGGAAAATATCTGTTGGATAAGGAACACTTTGTTCTCTATCCAGACTTTGAGGACAATCAAGTTGTGATGAATGAGAATGAACCATCATCGATTACAAGCTCAAGAGAAGAAGGAGAAAGCAAAGAAAGAGAAGGCTGCCAAGATGCCAACTCAAGAGGAGGCATCTGAGTACTTTGAAGAGCAAGCAGGACCAGCTTGGTTACTTGATAGCATCAACTCGAGGATTGAGAAGGGTTGGACACCCTAACTCAAAACCAGGAGAGCACAGGAAAGAATCATGGAACAAAATTCTATGATTTAGATGTCAAAATGGCTGAGATTGATCGGTTGTGGAGCAGCTACAGGATGACATGCAGGAGAGGAAGGCAGGACAACTCTCGATGCATTTGCAGAGTGCCTCGAACTCAGAGATCAGTGCAGAGCCGATGCAGACACGAGTCACTTCATGCGCACCAGCTACAGCTCCAAGTGCAACCAGCTCCAAAGACTAACTCCTTCAGCTCCATCCACATCAACTGAAGTCTTCGTCCAAGGAGCCATCTCCTCGCCACCAACTAAAGACCAAGCCTGAGAGACGATATAGTACTATGCATTTTCTAGGAACTTTTTGGTAACTTGTTGCCAAAGGGGGAGAAAAATGTATAGATCATAGGCTTCGAGAGAGAGAGTTCGCTTTTGTTCTCTCTTGTCTTCTTGGTTGAACTTTGTTTGCTTTTGATTGCTTGAGATACTATGCTATTATCTGTGAGACATTGATGATCATGTGTTTGATCATAAGCTACACTTATGCTTGTTAGATGATATTATCTTACTTATCCTTATATGATCATTCACTTTGCTTGGTGATGAGTGCATGTATTCAATCTTTATTATTTTGAGCGCTTGATGATCATGTGTTTGATCATAAGCTACACTTATGCTTGTTAGATGATATTATCTTACTTATCCTTATATGATCATTCACTTTGCTTGGTGATGAGTGCATGTATTCAATCTTTATTATTTTGAGCGCTCCACCAAGATGTATGTGACATGGAAGAGTAACCCATGAGCCTAATTCCTTGTGCATTTGCAGTCCAAAGCAAATCTTAAACTATACACAAATTTAGGGGGAGCTCTTGCTTATCACATACTTCTCAAAGCGACGATGTTTTTCAATCTTATTATCATTTATCGAAGCTTTGATCTATATGTTGTCATCAATTACCAAAAAGGGGGAGATTGAAAGTGCAACTATCCCTAGGTGGTTTTGGTAATTCATAACAACATATAGCTCATTGAGCTAATGCTATTCCAAGACAAATATTTCAGGAAAGCTCAATGAATGGCATGGCATGGATGATGAAAGTGGATCCCTCAAAATATTAAGGACAAAGGATTGGCTCAACCTCAAAAGCTCAAGACTCTACATTTTACATTTTAGTGATCCAAGATCACATTGAGTCTATAGGAAAAGCCAATACTATCAAGGAGGGATGAGGTGTTGCTTAATGAGCCTCTTGCTTCAAGTGCTTAGTGATATGCTCCAAAAACCCTCAACTACTTTCTCACATCCACATATGACCTAAACCCAAAGTCAAAATTGGTCCTACCGATTCTTTCTATCCGGCGCCACCGAGTTCAAATGTCATAGCCATAGCCACAAACCCTAGGCAAATCGGTCTCACCGATAGGGATCTTGGTCTCACCGAGATGGGATTGTAATCTCTCTGTTTCCCTTCATAACGTTTCGGTCTAACCGAAGTGAGCGATCGGTCCCACCGAGATTGCAATGTAAACTCTCTGTTTCCCTTTCGTAACATTTCGGTCTCACCGAAAAGAGCGGATCGGTCCCACCGAGTTTACCTGACCAACTCTCTGGTTAGCTAATTACCAAAATCGGTCTCACCGAGTTTGTGTAATCGGTCTCAGCGAGATTACATTATGCCCTAACCCTAACCATATCGGTCCTACCGAGTTGCATGTCGGTCCCACCGAAATCACTAACGGTCACTAGGTTTACTAAATCGGTCCGACCGAGTTTGTTAATTTGGTCCCACCGAGCTTGGTAAATTGTGTGTAACGGTTAGATTTTGTGTGGAGGCTATATATACCCCTCCACCTCCTCTTCATTCGTGGAGAGAGCCATCAGAACAAACCTACACTTCCAACTTACCAGTTCTGAGAGAGAACCACCTACTCATGTGTTGAGGCCAAGATATTCCATTCCTACCATATGAATCTTGATCTCTAGCCTTCCCCAAGTTGCTTTCCACTCAAATCTTCTTTCCACCAGATCCAAATCCTATGAGAGAGAGTTGAGTGTTGGGGAGACTATCATTTGAAGCACAAGAGAAAGGAGTTCATCATCAACACACCATTTGTTACTTCTTGGAGAGTGGTGTCTCCTAGATTGGCTAGGTGTCACTTGGGAGCCTCCGACAAGATTGTGGAGTTGAACCAAGGAGTTTGTAAGGGCAAGGAGATCGCCTACTTCGTGAAGATCTACCGCTAGTGAGACAAGTCCTTCGTGGGCGACGGCCATGGTGGGATAGACAAGGTTGCTTCTTCGTGGACCCTTCGTGGGTGGAGCCCTCCGTGGACTCGCGCAACCGTTACCCTTCGTGGGTTGAAGTCTCCATCAACGTGGATGTACAATAGCACCACCTATCGGGACCACGACAAAAACATCCGTGTCTCCAATTGCGTTTGAATCCTCCAAACCCTTCCCTTTACATTCTTGCAAGTTGCATGCTTTAAATTCCGCTGCTCATATACTCTTTGCATGCTTGCTTGAATTGTGTGAAGATTGCTTGACTTGTGCAAAGATAGCTAAAATCTGCCAAAGTCTAAAATTGGGAAAAGGTTAAGTTTTTAATTGGTCAAATAGTCTAATCACCCCCCTCTAGACATACTTCAAGGTCCTACACCGTTTGCGCGTCAAGGGGGACTCCTGAGCATCGCGACTCAGTAGCCTAACTGGTAACGTAGCCCCTCACTCCTTGGTTCCGTCCTGGTCTCCGGTCGGCCCAATGGCGGTTGAGGTATGTGCGGGGCCGGGCTCTGCCGACGTAGAACATAAAGCAAATAGGAAGAAAATCACAAAATCTCAAAACAAATATTACAAGACATATTATTCTCCCAAATATCAAGCACAAGTTTAAATGCCTCCACGAGGTATGATGCATGTTGCAGGAGTAAAACAGGAAAGCTGCCGCGAGCAGGTCACCTCTGGACACCGCCATCGCCCACAGAAGGTGCTCCTCCCTTTGCGGCGTGGCCTTCGCCTGCCCGCCAGTCGAAGCCGCAGGATCGGTAGCACCATCGGTCGAGGGCGCGAGAGCGAAGCCGTGGAACTTCTTCAGAAGGGCCTCCACCTGGCCCTTCACTGCTGCGGCAGCAGCCGCACAATGCTCCTCGTCCACAGGCTCCAACAGCTCGTCCAGGCGGGTAGCTGGATCGCGAAGATGGAGGTGACTGAAGACACGCATCAGTTCAGCTCAGGAAAGAACGTGGGCTTCCGCCTCGTCCATAGGATCGATGCCGCTCACAACCTCCTCAAGTGCGGGAACCAAGTAGGGAAGTAGCTGAGCAGGGCCATCCTCGTCGGTGGTCAGCGGCTTTTCCAGGCCCTTCTCGTAAAGTGCTTTTAGCGCCATGCGGGACCTCTTCTCGAGAAGCGCGAAGGCCGCGCGGTCCTCGGCCAGGACCTTCACCTTGGCATCAAGATCGACCTCCTTCGCCCCCACCTTCTGCTCCAGCTCCTCCAGCCGGCTGCGTTCGGAGGCCTGCGCCTTCGCCAACTCCCCCAGCTCGGCGTCGCGGTCCTTGATGGCATCCTCCTGGGCCTTCATCTCCTCCTCCCTCGCATGGCGGCCACGAGCTTCTTCTGCGTGCTTATCGCGCAGACTCTTCAGTTTGTCCTCCAGTGCCCGGCAGCGGTCGTGGGCGGCCTCGGCGTCCTTGAGCGACGTCTCGCGATCGGCCGCAGCTTGAGCGGCGGCCCTCTTCTCCTTCTCGGAGGTCGTCGTGGCATGGCTCAGCGTCGCTCAAACTGCTGCGTCAGAATGAAGCCAGCCAGAGGCCAGCTCCAGGCGCCCAGCTACCAGGCGCGGATCCGCGCCCAGGAGATCTTCCGGCAGCTGGGTCATCTCTGAAAGGGCACGCTCCAAAACAGCAGAGGAAGCAGAAGAACCTGGGAGTAGTGGCGCAACAGGAAGAGGAGGCGACGTCGTCACCAGGGCCTGGGAGACCAAAGGCTCCTGAGCCTTCGGGACCTCAGCAGCCGAGCCGGACATCAACACTTTCGGAGCCAGCGGGGCCTCTGGGGCTGACTCCTCCGGACAACGCCCCTCCGGGCTTTGCAAGGGCGACCGGGCTGGTGAGGTGCGAGTGCTGTCGTTTCCTTTCTTCGCGGAGGGGGTGCGGCCGTTGCAGATGGTTCAGTCCTAGGCATGGGCGCTGCATCCTCCTTCCTCTTCTTCGCCGCAGGCGGCGGCCTGGTCAACCAAGGACGAACGTTAGGAAGCAGCAGTATAAGCAAGAACAAGACGAAGCTCGAGCACTCACTGGTCTACCGTAGCGTAGTCCACCCTCCGCTTGGTGAGCTTGAAGCCTGAGAGCTTCGAAGCTTGAGGAGTGGGCGTGCGGACTCCGGGAGCAGAAGACGGTGCAACAGAGGGGCCAGAAGCAGATTCAGATGACGTCAAGACGGGAGTAACATCTCGAGAGACCAGCGATGACCTGCACCTCGTCAGGATAGCAGGCAGCTCCCCCTCCTTCTGGCGGGCGCCGACCTCGTCGTCGTCAGGAAAGGCGCGGAGGATGTCAGCTTTGCTCAAGGGGGAGGTCTCCCCCGTCCTTTCAGGGGTCACCTCTGAGTCTTCCTCCTCCCCCTCTTCCTCCCTGCGGGACTCATCAGAAGACAGCTCCACCGGCTTCGGCACCGCAGGGGCCCCGGTAGGCGCCGGCGGCACCATCCCGCGCCCATCAAAAGTCGGCCTGGAAGCCACTACCTGCGACCCGTCCTCACGGTGAAACAAGGGGGTGAAGATGCTCGGCAGATACTCCTGGTCGTCCCCAACCAGGAGGCGGAGGACCGCGGCCAGCTCACCGTCGGACAAGGCCTTCGGGCTCAGGCGAACCTTGTCCTCTTTGTCCCCAAGCTCCCACAAGGGGCGTGTACGGGCCTGAAGCGGGGCTACGCGCAGCATCAGGAATTCCCTCAGGAGCATGGCCCCTGTCACCTTCGCCGCCTTCGTGTTGCCCGGCTTGAGGTTGGTCTTCATCTGCTCCAGCACCAATGCCGCCCGCTCATTGGTGAGCTTCGCACAAGACCACCCCTTGTAAGACTGGGGCATCTCCGTCGGCAGTGTCAAGCGTGGGTGGACACATTTAGCGTCCGTCATGGCCCACTTGCTCCGGAAGCCATCGACTTTCTTCCCCGTCCTCGAGATCGAGTTGGCCTTGCCAGCCGCGATGAAGTTGGCACACCCGGGGGTATGACCCTCGTTGATGCGGAGGAAGAAGTGGCGCAGAAGAGACATGGACGGCATCACGCCGAGGTACGCCTCAAGTAGGCGAAGATCGACAAGAGAAGGATGGAGTTGGGATGAAGATGCAGCGCCTGTAGCCCATAGTGGTCGAGGACCTCATAGAAGAAATCAGAAAAGGGGGGAACCAGCCCTGCAACAATGCTGCTCGTGAAGAAGGGGAAGAAGGTGCTCCCCTCGGGCTCCGGCATGTCGGAGGCAACCCGGAGCTCCGTCTTCCCCCTCTTGTTGCTTTCCTCTGCCGTCAGCAAGCGCGTGGCGGCGAGGTTCTTCTCCGAGACGTTGGGTGCATCGAGAGCTGGCTCGTACCAAGCCGGCGATGAGGTAGACTTGACCTTGCGAGGCACCATTGGTCGCTGATGCGATAGAGGAAGAAAGCAGATCTGGATATTTTGGAAGCAGGGCGCAAGAAAGGGGATCTGAGCAAGGCGAAAGGAAGCAGTGAAGGCAAGCATCGCTTCACGCCAATTTTTGACGATCAGGCGATTGCCGAGGCAGCGTGGGGAAGCGGAGACGCCCACATCCAATCAACCGCCATGCGTCAACCAAGGCCGCAGGATATTGGGGCCCGCGGTGCTCTGCACTTGACCTTTGGCTTTGCCTCGAAGCCAAGCCCGAGCGCGCCTTGGGCCCGGGGGCTACTGTCGGCATTCTGGGAACGGGGGTCCCCAGACTTGCCTACCTGCGGCCCACGGCGTGGCTCTGCGAGCGGGCCCGTACGACCCATCTTCACCAACAAGCATTCAAGACCCTCGCGAGGGGCCAAGCCTCGCGAGGCGGATGACGCAAGACCTCCTCGGGAGCGGCCTCACCAGGTTGGATCGTGAGGGGTGAAGAGATCAAGGCGAGGCAAACCTCGCGAGGTTCTCGTGACGTGATCCATGACGACCAAGGCCAAGCGGGTGCCAGGCGGGCGCCAGCGCGCATAGTGTCCTTGTTTCCTCTTTGGTGCTAAGGAGGCAAGCGCAGGCGAGGAGTACCGAGGCGTCAAGCAAAGGTTTCCCTATCGGTGCAACGAGACCGAGACCAGCAGGACGGCAGGACGGTCACCATGGAGCCCAAGGCGGTGTCACCACCAGAGCCTTTTGTAGGCAAAGACTGCTTTTGTCAGGATAGCTCGTACTAGCTGTCCCCTTTCAAATTGGCCGTTGTTGGCTCCCTTCCCGCTCAATATTTGGGGAGAGGACCAGGGCCTCTATAAATAGGACTAGCCACCATAGTAGGAGATATCTCATCTTGAGTAATCCTCACCCACACAAGTTCACCAAGCACAAGAATACCTTGCCTCAAGAGGTTGTTCTTGCCCTTGTACTGTTCATCCTTAGCCCAAGAGGCAATCCACCACCACACACTGGAGTAGGGTATTACACCACAATGGTGGCCCGAACCAGTATAAATCTTGTGTCCCTTGTGTTGCGAGTTCGTCGAGCTAGCCTCTGAGATCGTAGCGAGATTAGGGCGTGGATCGGTAGGGGGAGATCTTCGTGCTCACCCCAGTGTTCGAACCTTGAGGGTTTTGCCGGAACCCGAGATCCGACAGGTAGGACACAGATGTCATGCAAGTTCTTTTCCATAAGCACGTATGACTATATTCGGAATACATGCCAACATTATATTGATGAATTGGAGCTAGTTGTGTTTCACCCTATGTTATAACTGTTGCATGATGAATGCCATCCGACATAATTACCCATCATTGATCCATTGCCTATGAGCTCGTTTCATATTGATCTTTGCTAAGTTACTTTTCCGTTGCCACTGTTACGATTGCTACAAAATTGCTACTGTTACTTTTGCCACCATTACCATTACTTCCATACTACTTTTCTACTAAATACTTTGCTGGAGATATTAAGTCTTTCAGGTGTGGTTGAATTGACAACTCAGCTGCTAATACTTGAGAATATTCTTTGGCTCCCCTTGTGTCGAATCAATAAATTTGGGTTGAATACTCTACCCTCGAAAATTGTTGCGATCCCCTATACTTGTGGGTTATCAAGACCTTTTTCTGGCGCCATTGCCGAGGAGCACAGCTGTATTCTCTGAGTCACTTGGGATTTATATTTGTTGATCACTATAAGGAATTTGAAAGATCAAAGAACCAAGATTTTCCCTCAACTACGAGGGGAGGTAAGGAACTGCCATCTAGCTCTGCACTTGATTCTCCTTCTGTTTTGAGTAAACTTACGACACCTACACCTGCTATTGATTCTGATATGTCACATGTTATTGATGATGCCACTTCTGCTATGCATGATGCTTATGATACTACTTCTGTGCTTGATAACACTTTGCCACTAGGTGAATTTCTTGATGAACAACTTGCTAGGGTTAGAGAGAATGAAATTACTGAAACTGATGGTATTATTGAAACTGCAGAATATGATTCTCCCCCTAGATATGAATTGCCTGTTGTACCTGAGGGTTATGTTATGGATGAGGAAAATGCTAGAGACTTTCTTGCTTGTAATGATAGAGATGATCTTAAGAAATTGTTAGCTAAGCTGAAAGAAAAGTCTTTGAATGCTAGAATGCAATATGACCCTATGTTTGCTACTTCACCTATCTTTGTTACTGATAAGGATTATGAATTATCTGTCGATCCTGAGTTAATTACTTTGGTTGAATCAGATCCTTTCTATGGTTATGAATGTGAAACTGTTGTGGCACATCATACTAAATTGAATGATATAGCCACCCTATTTGCTCATGAGGAAAAAAATTGCTATTACTATATTCTTAAATTATTTCCTTTCTCATTAAACGGTGATGCTAAGTTATGGTTTAATTCTCTTACTCCTGGTTGTGTGCGTAGTCCCCAGGATATGATTTACTACTTCTCTGAAAAATATTTCCCTGCTCATAAGAAACAAGGTGCCCTAAGGGAAATATTTAACTTTGTGCAATTTGAAGAAGAGAGTCTCCCACAAGTTTGGGGTAGGCTTCTCCAACTACTTAATGCTTTGCCTGATCATTGTCTCAAGAAAAATGAAATACTTAATATCTTTTATAATGGACTAACCGATGCTTCCAGAGACCACCTGGATAGTTGTGATGGTTGTGTTTCCAGGTAGAGAACCGTTGAGAAAGCTAAATTGCTTTTGAATAATATATTGAGTAATGATAATGATTGGGCACTTCCTAAACCAACTCCGAAGAAAAGGGGTATTCTATTTCTCAGTCCTGAAGATATGCAAGAGGCAAAGAAATCTATGAAAGAAAAAAGTATTAAAGATGAAGATCTTAAGAATTTACCGCCTATTGAAGAAATACATGGTCTTGATAACCCGACACAGGTAGTAGAGGTAAACTATCTCTATAGATTTGATGAAGGTGATATTCCTCATAATAAGTCTGCAAGTAAATGCTTGGATGAGTTTGAAAATTTTATTATTAAACAAGAAAACTTCAGTGCTTATGTTAGTAGACAATTGAAACATAATGCTTACATGCTTGACCACTTGGGTGATTAGATGAGTAGAATTGTTAATGATCTTAAGCTTATTAGTAAACATGCTTCCATGGTTACAACTCAGGTAGAACAAGTACTTAAGGCACAAGATGATCCTTAATGAGTTGAATAGTAAGAATAATGATAATGTTGTTAGGGTTATGACCAGAGGTGGTAAGATGACCCAGGAACCTTTGTATCCCGAGGGCCATCCTAAGAGAGTTGAGCAAGATTCTCATAGAACTAATACAGATGCACCTAGTCCTTCTAATAAAAAGAAAAAGAAAACTGATAGGACTTTGCATGCTAGTGAACCTGCTATAGACACACCTGAGAATCCCAATGATATTACTATTTCTGATGATGAGACACAATCTGGTGATGAACATGAACCTAGTGATAATGTTAACAATGATGTTCATGTTGGTGCTCAACCTAGTAATGATAATGATCTAGAGATTGAACCTGCTGTTGATCTTGATAACCCACAATCAAAGAATCAACATTATGATAAGGGAGACTTTGTTGCTAGGAAACATGGTAAAGAAAGAGAACCATGGGTTCATAACCCATGCCCTTTCCTCCTAAGCCATCCAAGAAAAAGGATGATGAGGATTTTGAGCGCTTTGCTGAAATGATTAGACCTATCTTTTTGCGTATGCGTTTGACTGATATGCTTAAAATGCCTCCTTATGCTACGTATATGAAAGATATTGTTACAAATAAAAGAAAGATACCGGAAGCTGAAATTTCCACCATGCTTGCTAATTATAATTTTAAGGGTGGAATACCAAAGAAACTTGGAGATCGAGGAGTACCAACTATACCAGGCTCCATTAAAAGAAACTATGTTAAAACTGTTTTATGTGACCTTGGAGCCAGTGTTAGTGTTATGCCTTTCTCTTTGTATCGTAGACTTGAATTGAATAAGTTGACACCTCCTGAAATTTCTTTGCAAATGACTGATAAATCAACTGTTATATCCATCGGTATTTTTGAGGATGTGCCTGTTGTGGTTGCAAACGTTGCTATCTTAACGGGCTTTGTTATTCTTGATATTCCAGAGGACGACAGTATGTTGATCATCCTTGGTAGACCCTTTTTTAATACTACAGGGCTGTTATTGATTGCAACCAAGGCAATGCCACTTTTCATGTTAATGGTAATGAGCATACAGTACACTTTCTGAAGAAACAACCTCAAGTTCATAGTATCAATTCTATTGGAAAGTTTTCAACTATTACTATTGGAGGTTTTGAATTCCCTCTTCCTATTGTCAAAAAGAAATATGATATTCTTATTGTTGGGGACGTGCATATCCCCATTGAGGTAAACTAGTGTTATTCGAAAATTATCCGGTTTCATGTCACTCGGAAGAAGTTTGGTAATAAGACTTGATCAACCTTGTTAATGGATTCCTTTTGATGGGCATGAGATGGATGAATTTAGAAAGCACGACTTTCTATACCTATCTTTTACTTTCTGTTATTTAGAATAAATAAAGCAAAACTGTATTTTCTGTCTGTTTTCTAAATTATCCGTGCAATAAAAAAATGCCCCGAAAATAAAAGTTCTCCAGATGCCCTAAAAATTTAGTATGTTTTTTATAGAATATTTGAGAATTTCTGGCACTAAGAACACACCAGAGGGCCTCACCAGTGGGCCACAAGGGTGGAGGGCATGCCCTACCCCCCTGGGCGCGCCCCGTGCCTTGTGGGTCCCACGTGTGTCCCCTCCACTTATTCCAGCACCCATCCACTTCGCCTTCCTCCAAAAAAAATCTAAAGGAAATATGCCCTAGAGGCAATAATAAAGTTGTTATTTATATTTCCTTATATCATGATAAATGTTTATTATTCATGCTAGAATTGTATTAACCGGAAACTTAGTACATGTGTGAATACATAGACAAAACAGAGTGTCCCTAGTATGCCTCTACTTGACTAGCTCGTTAATCAAAGATGGTTATGTTTCCTGACCATAGACATGTGTTGTCATTTGATGAACGGGATCACATCATTAGAGAATGATATGATGGACAAGACCCATCCGTTAGCTTAGCATTATGACCGTTGAGTTTTATTGCTATTGCTTTCTTCATGACTTATACATGTTCCTCTGACTATGATATTATGCAACTCCCGAACCCCGCAGGAACACCTTGTGTGCTATCAAATGTCACAACGTAACTAGGTGACTATAAAGATGCTCTACAAGTGTCTCCGAAGGTGTTTGTTGGGTTGGCATAGATCAAGATTAGGATTTGTCACTCCGTGTATCGGAGAGGTATCTGTGGGCCCTCTCGGTAATGCACATCACTATAAGCCTTGCAAGCAATGTGACTAATGAGTTAGTTGCGGGATAATGCATTACGGAACGAGTAAAGAGACTTGTCGGTAACGAGATTGAACTAGGTATTATTATACCGACGATCGAATCTCGGGCAAGTAACATACCGATGACAAAGGGAACAACATATGTTGTTATGCGGTTTGACCGATGAAGATCTTCGTAGAATATGTAGGAGCCAATATGAACATCCAGGTTCTGTTATTGTTTATTGACCGGAAATGTGTCTCGGTCATGTCTACATAGTTCTCGAACCCGTAGGGTCCGCACGCTTAACGTTTGATGATGATTTATATTATGAGTTATGTGATTTGATGTGCCAAAGGTTGTTTGGAGTCTCAGATGAGATCACGGACATGACGAGGAGTCTCAAAATGGTCGAGACGTAAAGATCGATATATTGGAAGGCTATATTTGGACATCGGAAAGGTTCCGAGTGATTCAGGTATTTTTCGTAGTACCGAGGAGTTACGGGAATTCGCCGGGAGAAGTAATGGGCCTTATTGGGCTTTAGTGGAGAGAGGGTGTAACATCCCAATTTTACTAAATTAGGATGTTAATAGATCATTCACATGCATACATATTTTTATTGCATTACTTGCTTTTCTGAAATATTCAAATCATTATGCAAAAAAGGCAAATTATTGGAGTGGAGATAACATGACTTCTCCCTATTTTAAAATGTTCATAATGTCCGAATATTATTTCCAGTTGATCTCGATATGTTCTGTAATTTTGCAATCTTCAAAATATTTTATTTGATTGTTTTATTGCTGTTTGAGTGGCCTATTGCATCAAAATGAATTTCTAAAATTGTATTAGTATTGGAACTAGTGTTCCTGTAGTTTATAGCTATAGGGCTATTTTTACTGTGTGTCTAGGTATTTTTATTTAGATTTTATACTGTGTATTTTATTTTATTTATTTTGTTTTACTGCTGTTGTTTCTGTTTAAAAAAGAGAAAGCTAACCAAATGGCCGCCGCCACCAATGCCCAATAGACGCCACCCGCCCATCGCCTTGCTGCCCACCAACCGCCACCCCATCCCCCTCCCCGCCGCCAGCCCGCAGCCCACCCGCCTCCAGCCATCGACTAGCAGGCCCAGCGCCTGTTCGTCCTTCACTCGAGCCGGACGCGCCCACAGACGCCGAGGCCGACCGGATTGATTCGGCGCCCTGGTCCACCTCGAACGCGCCCGAGTGTCCGTGCGCGTGCCCAAGACCCCGACGAACCCCGCAGCCCTTTTCCCCCATCTCTCGTTGCCGCACGCGCAAGCTAGGGCGAATCGGATCTCGCCCTCGAGACCGCCGCCGTTCGCCGGTCGTTGTCGCCGCCGTAAGGACCTGCAGAGCCGCACCACATACTCCGTTCGAACCCCCTCTCGACGCCGCACTCTTTTGACACCTCGAAGTACCCTGCAGCCCACCGGAGGAGCGCCGGACCCGCCGCGTTCAGATCTTCGCCACCGCCGCTCGAGGGAGCCCCGTCGCCGTTGAACACCACCTACACCTCCGCCACTCACCGCCGCACCCGTCCGTCACCTCGCCTTCGCCGGAGACTCACCGAAGGAGCGCCACCGCCGACGCCCGACCCGCCGCCGCCGCATCCCCTGTTCTCTGGTGAGCACGTGCGTGCAACACACCTCGGCCAATCGGGTGATGCCACGTGGCAAAAGCTACAGCGCCGCTACAGTATTCACTGTTCAGGAGTTTTCTGTTTTCCTTTTTGTTTTATTTCAGATTTCAACTCTAACTTCTGATAGCTATATCTTTTATTCTATAATTCCAATTTAGGTAATTCTTTTTCCTGTGATCTCATAAAAATCAGCACATTATCATAGTACCAACTTTGCACATGTTTGCACTGTTCAAATTTGAATTCGTTTGAATTTGAATCAAATCTTCCGGAGGCCGTAACTTTCAAACCGTTTATCGGAATCGAGTGATTCTTTCTGCATTGTGACCGTAGTGCAATTTAGGTGCTGTTAAGCTTCTGTTGTTGAGTTTTAAAAATCATTTTCTTGCTGTTGGTTTTATTTTGGTTCTATTAGGTGTTCGGTGATTGATTTGTTGAATTGTGTGAAAGCGTGTAGATTGTCAGGAGTGCGACGCGAGCTATTGTCGAGTGTGACTTTCGAATCAGAACCAAGGCAAGTTACATGTTGATCATCCTTTACCTATTATTTTCTATGCATGTAGTTATATCACACTATGAATATATGCATGTATAGGAGTATTATATATGTTGGCTATCTTTGTTGAGCTATCTTCCGTCTTTTGCAAATCGTGGTAGTTGTAGTTTGCTATGCTTTGTAGACGGGGTGGTTCGTGTATTCATTGAGTTTATGTGAGGATTATATATATATATATATATATATATATATATATATATATATATATATATATATATATATATATATATATATATATAACAATTGAGTAGTAACTCATGATTTAACTCACCTCGGGCGGAAGTGGTATTGCTTGGTGTTGAGGGAAGGCATCATGGGGTCTTGCACCTTTTCTAAGGCCATGCGCTCATGAGGGTGCACCCTAAGTGGAATGCCGCCTGTGTTCAAAAAGATCGCAGACTTAGTGACTAGTAGCTTCCATGTGCGGCCCTTGGCTATATGGGCTCGCTTAGTTGATCGCTTGTTGGAACCCCGCCTGCATAAAGTGTCGACAGATGTAGCATATGTAGGTGGGATGTGGCCGTCGGTGGTTAAGGAACCTCTTCGAAAGACTTTGTCTCAATCTTGGATTGGGTCCGATGGGTAAAGCGTACAAAACTGCAGAGTATTAAAACTAATCATGATTAGCCGTGCCCCGGTTATGGGTAAATCTGAGCCACTATGCCATTATGGTTGTTGGATGATCTTGATGATGTGACACTTAATAATATTTGTGGGCAACTTAATAATGGGTAGGTTGGAGTTGATTTTGCCAACTCAACCTTGTGCATTTAATTGTAGTAATAAAGAACTAAATAAAAATTTGACTATTAGGTAGTTATGAGGATAAAATCAGCTTTCTGCAAAAAAAACCCTCAAGTTTTCCTTTGTTATACTATGCATCTACATGTAGGTCTGCGTTATTATTACTCTTGTGTAACTTGCCAATACATTCAAAGTATTGACCTATATGGCTGCAACGTCTCATGTTGCAGGATATTCGCATTTAAGAGTAAGGTATCGTTAGGGTCATGATGCACTCAAGATCGCCGATGGGCTATGATGGGACTCATCGTTATTTTCTGCTACTTTCCGCTGTTTGATTGAATGAAGCTAGCCAAGTGCTATGCAGATTGTTTTATTTCATATACTCTGGATCATACGTTGTAATAAATGATGCACTTGCTATTCTGGTATTCATCTATACTGTGTGTGCTAGCGAGTTCTGTAACATCCCAAATTTCCTATTTGGAATGTTTTACAATTATAGCTTAGCGTTTATGCATTTTGTTTGAATTTGAGTGGCATTTGAAGTTTCAGAAGTTTTTGGAGTTGTTGGAATTTGAATTCAAATTTTGGCAGTGGAAATTATTTCAAAAACTATGCCTGATAAATACTTGAGAAAAAGTATGAGAGGAGTAAACATGACACTCCAAAAATATCAGAGGAAAAACATTGCCAAAAAGTTTGAATTCAAATTTGAGTTTTATTTGGAATTTTAGAAAATGATTTTTATAAAGTTTGGATTTTGCCTGGAAAATGTTCAAATTATAGGAATATTCCCGATCATTTTGATATATATATGTCCTATATAAAATATTTATATTTATATATTTTTTCCTCTCTCAAATATTCAAAAATATATAAAAGGAAAGCCCAGGCGCCGGCCAGCTAACTGCCCACCAAGACCAGCGGCCCGAGCCATTGGCAGTTGCCTGCCAGGCAATACCGAGCTGCCCAAATTGACCGAGCCCCAGCACCGAAACCCTCCGCATCGGTCGACCGACCGATCCCTCTCTCTCACCACGACGCCTGCCCCACCACCTTCTTCCTCCCAAGCCGACGCCACCGCGCCGCTCGCCGGATTCGAGATCTCCGAGATCTCCTCCCGATCTCCTCCCGATCGCCCCTCGCAAGCCGAGCCCCCCTATATATACCCCCCTCGACCCGTTTCCCCACTCGCCTCGCCTGACCTCTCTCTCGCCAGACACGCGGAGCACCGAGCCGCCGCCATTAGCCTCGCCCGACCGCCCGCCACCTCGAGCTCGCCTGACTCCACCAACCGAACCCCTCGCCACGCCAGACTGCGGACCTCTCCGCTGTCGTCCCCGATCACGAGCCACCGAGCTGCTGCCGCCCGAGCTGCCGAGCTCGCCGCCTCGGTAAGTCGCCGGAGCTCCCGTCGCCGTTCGATCTAGATCGTAGGGCTTAGGTTAGATCCCCCGAAGGGGTACATTTTATTTAGGTTTAGTTTTAGTGAACCGGTTTTTATTCCGGTTTAGATCGGTTTTATTAGGGTTTAGTTGGACCGGCCGACGCGGTTTGTTTTCTGTTAAACCGTGTGCGTAGTTTAGTTATTTAACGCCGAAGCGTTAGATAGGCCCATTAGCCAGTTTTTCGTTTTAGTTTTATTTTTTGTTTTCTGTTTTAACACAATAGTTTCAGTTTTGTAAAATTCATATCTTTTAATCTACTTAATATTTTTAAGTGATTCTTTTTTTGTTGGTTTGCAAATTTATTCTAGTTTCTGTAGAAAATATAATTAGTCATGTCAAAATTATTTAAAATTGCTTTATTTTAGATTTAGACAGAATAGTAATTTTGCTATAAAATGAGTTAGAATATTATTTTTAGTGATTCTTTTTGTCACAACTTTGTTTTGACATTGCCTACCTTAGGAATTTATTTGGGCATTTTAGAAATTAATAAAAAATAGTTTTAACCAGAATCATTTTATTCCTATTTATTTAACTAGCTACTGTTTTCCTATTGTTTCATATAGCAAATAATTTTATTTCACCTAGGTGATAGTTTATTCTAGGTTAGTTTCTGTAACTTTAGATCAGGAACTTTTATTTGCTATAAATAAAACTTTTATTTTATTTTTTCTTGCTAGGATTGTTTTAGGCCTAATAGGAGTTTTATAATAGCTTTTAAGGTGATTCTTTTTGCTCCTAGTTGCATGATGAATTCTTTTCTGTTAAGTTAGCAAATACCCATGCTTAGGTTCTGTTAAGAAATTTTTTGATATGTAAAACTATTCTTAGTTGTTGCTTGATGTAGGAAAACATTGAGTTGGATTTCTTCGAGTTTTTCCTTTGGGTTTTGATTCGATTGTTTTGTGTGTTATGTTAGCATGCTATTATGTTAAATGATCATATGCTATATGCTTATTATGATTGTTGTTTGCCTCGGTAGAATTTCCGGAGTGCGAAGCTTGCTACCACGAGTCCCTAGCTTTCGAAGATCGTCAGCAAGGCAAGTCATTGATCATATTTTCAATACCTATGATTTTATTGCATTAGGATTATACCTCCCCACCATGCATGCAGTAGGAGAAATTTGAAGTTATGTTCTTGAGTAGTATCATGAGGTAGGATGAACCTAATTCCCCTTGTTACCATTGCCCGGGACGAAGTAGTTTATTTTGCTATGCTCGTAGACGGGATTGGTTGAGTGAATTCATAAGGGAGATGTGAGAGTCAAGATGATGACAACCCCATGAACTTCAAGCTCAAGATGGACTTCGAAATTCACTACTGGGTGGAGGACGGTTGACGGGCACCCTGGAGAACCCAGTGGTTGGCCGGGATGCATGGAGAAGTGCCATGACATCTTGCGGAAAGCTTCACCCAGCCACGAAGAGACGGATGTATACCCATTGACCGGAAGCTTACCTGTGCAGCCGCAAGCCATTATGGGCTCTGGCTTGGTCAACCCTAGTTGTGACTCTGGCCGGACGGTGCTACGAGATGTAGAAGAACGGTAGGATTGGATGGGTACCGGCAGTGGCCAGAGGAACTCTTCGGAAGACCCTGTTTCGTTCATCCCGTCTTCAAACACCATGAAGTGCGAAGACTTAAAAGGAGGGAACGATTCTTGCGGGTAAAGTGCGCAAACCTCTGCAGAGAAAAGATCTAATCGATTAGCCGTGTCCCCGGTTACGGACAATTTGAGCCTCTGGAACTTGGAAGTATTTCGAAATCTCAACACTAGAATTGATAAATTAATTGAGGGGTTATTATTTAATAATTGGGAATGAGACATTGGTTGGCGGAACCATCTCAATAATTACCAACAATTTTGTAGTATTTGCAATCAAGTCCACTGTTGTAGGGAAAAACTGGCTTTTCGCAAAATGATGAAACTTAGAGACCCACAGCCAAATTGCATATAGTGTTAGAAATTTTTATTGTTATTCTCTCTTCATGATTTGCCAGCATATTCAAAATGCTGACCTACACGGCTGCAACGTCTTATGTTGCAGAGGAGTATTCCGATCAGGAGTGAGGCTACGATCCGCGCTTGGCGATTGCCCTTTGGAGTCGGATGGACTCGCTATTCTTCTACGCTTCCACAGCTTTACTTAGTTTTATTTCTCATGAGTTGTCCTTCGGCCGAATTTATTCTATTGTAATAATGACTCGATATGAGAACCGTGTAATAAATTCAGGTGTGATTGAACTTTGATTATTTCATCAATGTACTGTGAGTGCCAGCATGATCTTGGGATGGTATGTACCACGTAGACTTGACCGATTTTGGGTCGGGTCGCTACAGAGATGGTATCAGAGCACACGCTGACCGTAGGACGTAACCCCTAGGATCGGAAAGCCATAGGAAGAGACTATTTATTTTATGTCCTTGTCATTCCGTAATTCGCCCCTGTTCATTTCTGACTTCTCTTCGATTTTCAACATTCTAGATGGCGCGAGTTCACCCCGTTTTGCTACGGAGTTTTGCCAGCCAGATGAGACGATGCCTTTCGGCAAGAAGCTGGTCCAGATCGTGAAGAAGCTGAAGATTGCTCTGCCCTCGATCACCGGGAAGCCTACCAATGCACTTCCGACGGATAACCGCTACAGGATTGAAGTGCATATCCTAGGGAGGACCTTCGGAGGACATTCAGAGCCCATTGACTTTGAGTTTACTGATTTCAACTAGATCCTCGGAAGAGACATGGCGATTTATCATGCACTTGGACATCTCCGAGAAGAGTACAGGGCCGAGCTCGACCCATCAGACCTCGCCATGATTTCTCGCAGAGCGAGGAACGGAGATATCATCCGTACCGTAGAGGACGACTCCATTCTCTCGTATGTCCAAGACTTGGAGTGTCTCCTCAGAAGCGGAGATCCAGACTCGCCGTAACTTCGAAGGTACACAGAGGCTGTTGTTCCGTGAACTGGGCGGAGGAGAAGGCACACGCAGACTTCCTTGACCATGAGGAAGAAATCGCGGACTTCATGGAGAGAGTCGACAAGCTGAAGATGGATGTTGCCGCATTAGAGGAAAAGATGGACTTGGGAGAAGACCTTTTTTCCGAGTGGAGATGACGGACCTCTCGTGAGCAATGATCAGGATTATGAAGGGAGCTCCACTGGAGAAAGCCGCAAGAGGAGGCGCCGCATCAGAGGACGCCACACCGGAGGACATCGCACCAGAGGACGCAAGGATTATTGATGAAGACATTTAGTCGACCGCCATGTTATTTTATTTTCCGTCGATCAGTAAGGTCGTTATTTTCGATTAGTCGTGAGAATTTTGTAATCGAGATTGAGCCATGTTTGAGTGGATTGAATAAATGATTGGTGTGATTATGATTGTGCATTCATTTGGGTAGTGATATTTTCTCATTAGACCCTTGTTCTATTCTAATTTTCTCGTCCACTCCAAAACACCAGATGCCTCCGAGACGTGACCCCGGTCTCAACTTTCCGCCGGAGCTCACCCAGCTGATCCAGCAGCAGAATGCCCTCATGCAGATGCTCATCCGAACTGTAACAACAACAACAACAACAATCCACCGCCACCACCCCCGCTGACAACTTGACTCGATTCCTAAGGCTGAATCCGCGGTGTTCTCTAGCAAAGACCTTGAGCGATTGTGGCCGATGATTGGCTCCGCAAGGTCGGAAGGAGTTAGTCACGATTGGATGCACAGATGCGAGAAGGTGCGCTTTGTCGCACATCAACTTGATGGACCTGCAGCTTCTTGGTGGGAGAACTACACCGCCACTTATCCCTCGCCACCATCCGTGGGATCAGCCCAGAAGCTTTCCGCACCGCTCATGTTTCATTTGGAGCCATGAGTGCAAGAAGCGTGAGTTCCGCAACTTACGCCAGGGAACCGCATTGTGGGGCGATGCGTGGATGAGTTCACAAGTTAGCTCGCTATGCCCCGGATGATGTGGCCACAGATGCATAAAGCAGGAAAAGTTTCTCGAGGGACTCAATGATGAGCTGGGTATGCAGCTAATGGTGGCTACCTTCAATAACTACCAGGAGCTGGTAGACAAGGCCACCATACTTGAAGGCAAGCTGCAGCAGATTGATAGCCGCAAGCGGAAGTATGGCCAGGGGAAGTACAACTCGGAGCTCAGCGAAGCCCGTTATGCCCCATACTGGAGGGCATACCCATCATAACCATGGAGGACATAACCATGGAGGAAATGGGAACAACCGCAACCAGGACAACAAGTCGGGCAATGGAAATGGCAATGGAAACGGCAATGGCAACCAGCATCGCCCTGCCCGGCTCGAAAGATCTGAGTCACATCACTGCTTCAAGTGCCGGAAAACAGGCACTATGCCACCGATTGCCGGAGGCCAAGCAGAGGAATGGAAACGGCAATGGAAGCTCAGCGAAGAAGCCCAATCATTTTCCTCGTGCTCAGGTGAACCACATTGACGTGGAGGACGTCTATGATCAGCCGAACATCGTGGTTGGTAAGTTTTATTAAATTCACATCCATATTGGTACTCTTTGATTACGGTGCAACGCATTCATTCATATCAAGGGTAGTTGTGGAAAAATGCAGGTTGCCCACTAAAACCCTTAGAAGCCCCCTCGCGTCGGGCCGCAGAGGAGAAATGATGGCGGTTTAGGCTGTCATGCAACCCTCAACATCGAAACCATAAATTTCCGCAGACCTCATAGTATTGGAAACCCGGACCTTGGATGTAATCCTAGGCATGGATTGGTTGACGAAGTTTGAAGGAAACATAGATCGTGCCCACAAGTCGATTACGCTCACCACCGGGCGTAAGAGGATCAAGTATGTATCCGGGCGTAGCGGATGAAGAATCGGTGAATTCCCTCACGGAGTTGTTCGGGAGGAAGTGCCGATGGTGCAAGATTTTCCGATGTGTTTCGGAGGAATTACCAGAATGCCACCGACGAGACATTGAATTTCTGATTGAGTTATTGCTCGGCACAGCCCCAATATCCAAGAGACCCTATCGGATGCCACCGAACGGTTTGAAAGAAATCAAGAACCAAATTAATGAGCTATTGGAGAAAGGATATATTCGGCCAAGCTCGTCACCTTGGGGAGCCCCAGTTCTTTTGGTAGAGAAGAAGGATGGAACCTTGAGAATGGTTGTGGATTATCGTTCGTTGAACGACGTGACCATCAAGAACAAGTACCCTCTGCCGATGATTAATGATCTTGATCAGCTAGTTGGAGCCAAAGTATTCTCCAAGATCGATCTTCGATCAGGGTATCATCAGTTGAAGATCCGTGAAAAAGATATACCCAAAACCGCATTCACCACCAGGTATGGCTTATATGAGTATACCGTCATGTCATTTGGATTGACTAATGCCCCTGCATACTTCATGAATTTGATGAACAAGGTATTTATGGAATATCTGGACAAGTTTGTCGTGGTGTTCATCGATGATATCTGATTTTCTCCAAGAGCGAGGAAGAGCATAAGGAACATTTGCGTCTAGTTCGAGAAACTTGAGAACATCGAGTTGTATGCCAAGTTCAGCAAATGTGAATTTTGGCTGAAGGAAGTCGGATTCCTCGGACATGTTATTTCAGGAGAAGGAATAGCGATTGACCCGCCAAGGTGGAATCGGTCACCGATTGGCGATCGCCCACCTCGATTAAGGAGATCCGCAGTTTTCTCGGACTCGCATGAGATATTATCGGAGGTTTATTGAGAACTTCTCGAAGGTTGCCAATTTGGACCGAGGATTGTGAAGCCGATTTTCAGGAATTGAAGAAACGTTTGGTTACAGCCCAAAGATCTGATTTTGCGGACATACACAAGGATTACGGTATATTGTGACGCTTCTCGTCGTGGACTCGGAGGAGTGCTCATGCAGAAGGAAAAGTTGTAGCTTATACCTCCGCACAGCTACGACCCCACGAGATGAATTATGCCACACATGATTTGGAGTTAGCAGCCGTAGTGCATGCACTCAAGACACAGAGACATTTCCTCATCGGAAACCGTTGTGATGTTTACACAGATCATAAGAGCTTGAAGTATATTTTCACGCAGAAAGAGTTGAACCTCAGGCAGAGGAGATGGCTAGAGTTAATCAAGGACTATGACATGAGATTGCATTATCACCCAGGGAAGGCTAATGTTGTAGCAGATGCTTTGAGCCGTAAGAGTTAAGTGAATACTCTTGTAGCAGGAGGATTACCCAGAGTTAGTCGATGACCTCGAGATCTCCGATCGGAGATAGTTCGAGAGGATATGTTGCAACCTCGAAGTTCAATCCACTTTGGTCGATGAATTCGTGAAGCCTGAAGTCGGACAAGGAAATTGATGAGATAAAGAAAAGATGAATGAAGGAAAAGCTAAAGGATTTCGTAAGGATGAATAAGGAGCTATATGGTTCGAGGATCGATTTATGTGCCCAATGATCCCGAACTCAGGAAGCTAATTCTTTAGGAGGCTCATGATTCACCGTACTCGATTCACCCGGTAACACTAAGATGTATCTGGATTTGAAGGAAAGTTTACGTGGGCGGTATGAAGAAGGATATTGCCGAGTACGTAGCGATGCGATGTTTGCCAACGAGTAAAGGCGGAACATCGAAGCCAGCAGGTTACTTCAACCTTTGCCGATTCCCGAGTGGAAATGGGAAAAACTTGGAATGGATTTTATCACAGGATTACCAGACCCGTTCAGTTATGATTCCATCTGGGTAGTGGTTGATCGATTGACCAAGGTAGCTCACTTCATTCCGTGAAGACTACCTATACCAGTGCTAAGTTAGCCAAGATATACATGACCAGGATCGTATGTCTCGCATGGAGTTCCGAGGAGTATCGTGTCGATAGAGGAACACAATTTACCTCAAAGTTTTGGAATCAGTTGCATGAAACTTTGGGTACGAGGCTGGAGTTCAAGACAACCTTTCATCCATGATGATGGACAGACCGAGAGAGTCAACCAGATTACGGAGGACATGTTGAGAGCTTGTGTGCTAGACTATGGGTCTAGCTGGGATGATAATTTGCCATACGCAGAGTTCTCATATCGCAGCAGTTATCGACCATTCGAAGATGGCCCCTTCAAGCTCTATACGGAAGGAGGTGCGAGAACACCATTGTTATGGGATGGTGTTGGAGATCGAACACTTTTCGGTTCCGATCTTATCGAGATTCAAGAGAAAGTCAAGCTGATTCGAGATAGGCTCAAGATAGCTCGATCGAGGCGTAAGAGTTATGCCGACAAGAACGCAAGGAAGTAACTTACGAGCGGAGACCGAGCATATCTTCGTGTGTCCCCACTTCGTGGAATCAAGAGGTTCGTGTCAAAGGAAAGTTAGCACCCGATTCATTGGCCCCTACAAAATCCTCGAGCGTCGTGGAGAAGTTGCTTACAAGTTGGAATTGCGGAAGGATTGTCCGGAGTTCATGATGTCTTCCATGTTTCTCGGTGAAGAAGTGTCATGCCGACATGGCCGATATTCCGTTGAGAGACACGGTGCCCCTAGAGGCCATACAACTCGACGGTGATCGACTTATAAGGAGAAACCCGTCCGAATTCTCGAGGCTGAATGAGTCACCCGCAGCAAGATCATCAAGTTTTGCAAGGTGCTGTGGAGTCACCACTTCGAGGAGGAAGCCACCGGGAGCGAGAAGAAGACCTCCTTGAGACCACCGCACCTATTTGCTAGCCAACCCGAATCTCGAGGGCTAGATTCATCTTAAGGTGGTAGGTTTGTAACATCCCAAATTTCCTATTTGGAATGTTTTACAATTATAGCTAAGCATCTATGCATTTTGTTTGAATTTGAGTGGCATTTGAAGTTTGAAGTTTTTGGAGTTGTTGGAATTTGAATTCAAATTTTGGCGGTGGAAATTATTTCAAAACTATGCCCGATAAATACTTGAGAAAAAGTATGAGAGGAGTAAACATGACACTCCAAAAATATCAGAGGAAAAACATTGCCAAAAGTTTGAATTCAAATTTGAGTTTTATTTGGAATTTTAGAAAATGATTTTTATAAAGTTTGGATTTTGCCTGGAAAAATATTCAAATTATAGGAATATTCCCTGATCATTTTGATATATATATGTCCTATATAAAATATTTATATTTATACATTTTTTCCTCTCTCGGATATTCAAAAAATAAAGAAAAGGAAAGGAAGGCCGGCCAGCTAACTGCCCAGCCAAGACCAGCGGCCCGAGCCATCGCCCAGCAAGAGCAGCCACCAAAGCTGCCCAGCCAGCCCGAGCCGCCCAGCCGACCGAGCCCTCACACGAAACCCTCCGCATCGGTCGACCGACCCGATCCCTCTCTCTCCTCACCCGCTGACGCCCCGGCCCCACCACCTTCTTCCTCCCCAAGCCGACGCCACCGCGCCGCTCACCGGAATCCCGAGATCTCCGGGATCTCCTCCCGATCTCCTCCCCGATCGCCCCCTCGCGCAAGCCGAGCCCCCCCCCCCCTATATATACCCCTCCCCCTCGACCTGTTTCCCCCTCGCCCCTCGCCCGACCTCTCTCTCTCGCCAGATACGCTCACGGAGCACCCGAGCGCCGCCGCCATTAGCCTCGCCCGACCACCCGGCCACCTCGAGCTCGCTTGACTCCACCAACCGAACCCCCACGCCAAGACTTTTCGCGGACCTCTCCGCCGTCGTCCCCGACCACCGAGCCACGGAGCGTCGCCGCCCGAGCTGCCGTCGCCGTCGCCGCCTCGGTAAGTCACGGAGCTCCCGTCGCCGTTCGATCTAGATCGTAGGGCTTAGGTTAGATCCCCCGAAGGGGTACGTTTTATTTAGGTTTAGTTTTAGTGAACCGGTTTTTATTCCGGTTTAGATCGGTTTTATTAGGGTTTAGTTGGACCGGCCGACGCGGTTTGTTTTCTGTTAAACCATGTGCGTAGTTTAGTTATTTAACGCCGAAGCGTTAGATAGGCCCATTAGCCAGTTTTTCGTTTTAGTTTTATTTTTCGTTTTCTGTTTTAACACAATAGTTTCAGTTTTGTAAAATTCATATCTTTTAATCTACTTAATATTTTTAAGTGATTCTTTTTTGTTGGTTTGCAAATTTATTCTAGTTTCTGCAGAAAATATAATTAGTCATGTTAAATTATTTAAAATTGCTTTATTTTAGATTTAGACAGAATAGTAATTATGCTATAAAATGAGTTAGGAATATTATTTTTAGTGATTCTTTTTGTCACAACTTTGTTTTGACATTGCCTAACCTTAGGAATTTATTTGGGCATTTTAGAAATTAATAAAAAATAGTTTTAACCAGAATCATATTATTCCTAATTATTTAACTAGCTACTGTTTTCCTATTGTTTCATATAGCAAAAAATTTATTTCACCTAGGTGATAGTTTATTCTAGGTTAGTTTCGTAACTTTAGATCAGAAACTTTTATTTGCTATAAATAAAACTTTTATTTTATTTTTCTTGCTAGGATTGTTTTAGGCCTAATAGGAGTTTTATAATAGCTTTTAAGGTGATTCTTTTTGCTCCTAGTTGCATGATGAATTCTTTTCTGTTAAGTTAGCAAATACCCATGCTTAGGTTCTGTTAAGAAATTTTTTGATATGTAAAACTATTCTTAGTTGTTGCTTGATGTAGGAAAACATTGAGTTGGATTTCTTCGAGTTTTTCCTTTGGGTTTTGATTCGATTGTTTTGTGTGTTATGTTAGCATGCTATTATGTTAAGTGATCATATGCTATATGCTTATTATGATTGTTGTTTGCCTCGATAGAATTTCCGGAGTGCGAAGCTTGCTACCACGAGTCCCTAGCTTTCGAAGATCGTCAGCAAGGCAAGTCATTGATCATATTTTCAATACCTATGATTTTATTGCATTAGAATTATACCTCCCCACCATGCATGCAGTAGGAGAAATTTGAAGTTATGTTCTTGAGTAGTATCATGAGGTAGGATGAA